>CM068362.1:28826878-29311878 GCA_034769755.1 Odontamblyopus lacepedii | reverse complement strand
AAAGTGCATAGGCTAACCTTCAGGAAAATAAATGTGCCTGGGTAGACTATTGCAACTCTCAAAAAAGTATGGGAATATCAATACTAGAAAGTTTCGGAAAACCGGCACCTCTAAATAAAGGCATGTCATAATACCGGCATGTCTAAAAAGACATGTTGTAATGAAGGGATGTCGGAATAAGATCATGTCAATTTCCCATCATCAGTCTAACCATTATTTGCACTCAGTAACTACACATAACCTGGACTTAACAAGCTTATTAACAGACGACTTGGATAAGCATTGTGCTTAAGTTAGTGTTTGGAGTTAGTGGGTTTAGTTGCTATGAAGTGGGACTCAAAGTTAGGGTGACCAGACGTCCCTATTTACCCGGGGCAGTCCCAGTTTTGAGCCCTGTGTCCCCGTCCCAGCAGATTTAACCAAAACCAGTTATTTGTGCCAATTTTATACAAGAAATGTCCCAGGTGTCCCTATTTTGACCAGTTTGATACCTGCAAACAGTAAAGAGAGGCATAAACTTGTCATTTGTTTAGGTAAAATACACAAAAGCTGTTTAAAAATAACCAAAAAACGAAGACTATACTGACTCACCGAGTAAATAACAATTTTCCTTAATTACCCACTTGTTTCACAATATTACCAACCACCCCAAACCAAGAGTGTCCCAGTTTTTGAGTTTGAAATTATGGTCTCCCTATTCAAATTATCCATACTAGCATAAAGAAATACCAGTTTACTTGAGGCCAACTTTCTGATGTCCCTCTACACTAACAACAGCCATAGCTCTATATTTTGTACAAATGTGTATTTTTGTTCTTCTTCATCTGTCACTCATTTCTTGCATTTCTCAAGATGCCATTTTGTTGTGATCACCCAGAGGTAATCTGTCTCACTCTGAATAAGATGTCATGTTTAATTCACTTCATTGATTTAGATAAAACTTTGAGCTCCCTGTATTCTATTTAGGGCCTATACTGTCGGCATCACAAAGCCACCAATCAAAGAAGTGTCTGAGTATGAGAGCTGTCTGCATTATAACAAGGACCTTTTGTTTACTCAAGAGAAGATAATGAGGAAAGTGGTTTATTAAGATCAACATCATAGGTGTGTGCTGGATTTCAAAACCAGCAATTAGCCATGTTAATTAAAAAAGCATAATGGTATTTAATAGTGGTGCTTATACTGTTATGATTCCATTTATTCTGCTCTACCACATTTCTGACAAACTTAAAGGTAACTGTTGTAGAAAAAAACGTTTTTAGCTTGAAAATTGGAGGAAGAGGCATGATGCTGGAGTTCTTATTCAGGTAAAGGTTATTTAACATCAGTACGAGACCCTTAGACATGAACCTTGAGACATGAACCTTCAAAGCGTTTTGATAAATTGTCTGTTCCAGTCTAGTCCAATCCTCCACTTTCTCATAAAAAAATTCAGAGCAGACTATACACAAACTTCAGAATTTAGTGTTCAAGAGTTTAGTTCTTTAGAAACCTCTCTTTTTTATCTTGTGAGAGAGTCAGTTACTCAATTGAAAATTTCAGAAGTACTGTAAATGTGTGCATGTGGTTTTAGCAAATAAAAATTCAACTGGGGTTTCAACTTGGGATCCCACTGGAGGAGCAGGAGGAAGTGTCTAGGGTGAGGGAAGTCTGGAAGTCCGTCTTTTGACTGCTGCCCCCACGATTGGGTCTGGATAAGTAGGTGAAAATTAAAATGGATGGATGGATGGACTTTCATCAAGTCTTTGAAGGGTCCACCGTGTTATTTTTGCCCCAAATGTCCCACAGTGTTTTTACTGTGCATGTTTTTCAAGGTAATTCTGAGCAATAAAAACACCCATAATGAAGTCAAGACAGGCATATATAAAGATATATGAATAATTCAAGACAGAGCTATTACGGCAGAATTCTCCAAGCAAAGCAACACCATCTCTATGGAAACAAACAAGTAGCAACCCTAGGCCTGTCACAAGCCAATTTTGAAGCAAGAGATTTTGCTACAGAAACATATTGCAAAAAACGATATTGACGATATATATTTTATGCCTCTGACATATAGCAGGATAATCCCAGTAAACCATTTTAAAATAGACAGTATCATTAAAAGGCCTGAGTTTCAACAAATAAATAGCATAATGAACCAATGACTCAATGACCAATGACCAATCAACTCTCTACAAGGGAACTCTTATCGTATTACAACTAAAACAATAAAAAAAATGCACTATCTAGCAAAGAAAATAACATACATGTGATTGTTCCAGCTTTCATTTATTGAACTACAAGTCAATATAGTCATTATCGTGACAAGCCTAAGCAAACCCTCTACCAAACAAGCTACATAATGTACCTTCATGCAGAATTTTGGGTTTCCTCTGCACACCTCCCGGATCAGTTCCATCAGCACAATTTCAAATGGCATAGCTCACCACGCGTATCAACAGTATAAATAAGACGCAATCCACTTTGATTTTTAAGCAGATAACCATTGTTTGTTTGTCCTTACTCTTCCTTTAGGTATTGATTTCTTCACTTTTTAACAATACATTTAAAAACTCCAGTGGGCGGTGTGTTGGTTCTCCTTGGCAACCCACTCCTCTGCAAGCATCCGCCTGATCAATAGAGGAGCCCTATTCAGAGTCAAAAGCAGCGCGCACTTGATATTCTTCCCTTTCAGAAAGACCCTGTGGTTGTGGAGGCGTTGATAGAATCTGCCTCCCACCAGAAAACAGTGCATGCCTGTGGATAAGTGCATATTTTTCTGTTTGTTCACCTCATAACGAAGAGTAAAGAAGACAAAGCAACATGGATGAGGAGTAGAGGTTCATTAGCTGCTTGTGTCAGGGACAGTATAGAAAGATAGATGCTATATATAGTCAATTATGTGTTCCGGGTGCATCTCGGTACACTCTTGCATGCATATGCCTGGCATGATTTCAGTTTTCTACAGTCTCCAGTGGCGTTCACAAGGAAAAGCGCAAATATGTGTGACACTAATGTGCGAAACAGTGAAAGACAATTACCACCTAATTTTTATTCGCCACCACACGAGTGACAGCCAGGATCTGGAGGAGTTTTTCTGTTATTATTAAACTGGGTTTTATGCTATGTTTGCGATATGAAAAATGTATGTATTTGGACAGGGGCATTTGGGACTGGAAGATATGAGAAAATAATAAATCAGTTATGGTTTTCATTTTAAAACACTAATAAAATGGCTCATTTCCTGAACATGAACAAGCTCCAAACCGCATGCTTTTACTGACAAAAAATTGGCTGCAATTCACATTTTGGTTCAAATTTATCCAATCTGATCATTGTTGATTACAAATTACTGAATCTCAATTGATCCAAATTTCATCAACATACTCCCTGGGGACGTGAAGCTTACTGAAAGCACTGCTCTGTTAGAGCTCTGTTTATCAAGTTAGACTTTAATCTGAGTGTTTTTTTACACAATCTGACCCAAAAGAGCTGAATGGATTGGAACTACAACAGGTGAGACAATTTGTGCACTTAAAAAATCTCTCACACTTAACATTACAGTCACAAGCTAGTTAGTATTAGCAGTTCAACAGTAGTTGAAAATAAAACATCTTTTAGTTATTTAGATCCATTTTGTATGTTTTGTTTCCAGACTATCTTTAAGCTTATTTGTGTTTGCTTGTGTGCGTTGTCTCACCATGGTAACTGCTGAACATTCAGCCAGTAGAGATGCATATAGAACACCCCCACAGCATGATGTCACTGCAAAATATCAATATAAACCTCTTGTATATAAACATTAATAGCACAATTCAGCCAATGTGTATATCATGGAAACCTAAACATGTATTTTTTTCTAACAGAGCAAATGACAACGATAATTATTTCTATCAGTACCGCATCTCTTTCTGGACCTATGTATTTCAAACACAAAGATCAGGTCATAACTATCCCGGCAGGACAATCCCTCCATCAATAACAGATGGATTAGTGGCAGGCGATAACCCCCACTTCAGCTTTAACTACTGTGCACTTTAACCTTTCACCTTTCAACCCCACTGTCCCCCTGGAAATACCACGTGTCAACATGGCCATACCAGATGGGGTCCGTGCTCTACTTTGGGACTCATTTGGGACGCAGTAACATTTGCAGTCATATTTCAGTCCAGGACATTTGAATATATCACATGTTTTGGCCTAAAAACTGACATTATTGTGTATTTATGAATATTGAATTTTGTAAAACACGGTTGCTATGTGGCCCAAGCAGCAAAACACTAACACGAACATGCATGGATCGCAAAATAAAAGTTCTGCTCCACACATTCATTTTTAAGCCCTTCAGAGGCATTCAAGTGAAAATAAATAGGATTAGCTGGATGTGAGAGTGAAAAAGCAGAAATAGCAGGTTTTCCCTTTGATTTGTCCTATCCCCCTTTAAAAAGACAGGCAATAGAAAGCAAAGGGAACAAGGCTGAAAAGGAGAATTTGTAGTGGTCTGCAGAGAAGATGCACTGCTTTAGTAAGGGTTTTGGTCGTAGTATTCTGAGATTGAACTTCACAAGAGCACAAACAGCACATTCCAGTCTCTTCCTCCAGTGCAAAATTCTGTATCCTGACGGTAAAAGGACACATTTGGAACCATTTTCAGTAATATAGTTAAAGCTCCTATATTACGCAAAATTGACTGTTGTGAGCTTTAATCTTTGTTATAATGTTGTTGCCTCCTCAAAAACATTCCTGGAGTTGTGTTTTGTTTCATTCACACATGTTTGAGCAATACTGCATTATTAGGCTGCCTGCATCTACGAAGCTCAAAATGCTCTGTTCCACCTTCTGATGTCATGAATCAGTAGAGTTCAAGTTAACTCTTACCGTTTGTTTTGTAAGGACTGGAAATTCCAGGGCTGCTAAATTATCCAAATGACTCTAGTGAAGGTGTATGGAGTTTAAAAACACAGTGGAGCACTTCTTGTATTACCACATGACATCACAAAGTGGAACAGAGTGTCTTCTGTTTCAGAGAAGAGCTCAGCCTAAATATGCACGATTTGTGTCTTAGACATGAATGAAACTAAACGCAACTCCAAGTGTTTTATTTGATGAGGAAACAACACTAGATAGAGAATAAATAAGAAAATAGCATAATATGAGCCCTTTAAAGGTGCACTGTGTAACTATTGAGGGTACGCCACGTGCTTGTCTCTGTGAAGATGTCATTGCTGTGCCTGGAATGTTTCACAATATGGATTTAAACTTAAGCATCTCCATGGAGTCAAATACAGTAGGTGATGCCACCAGGCAAAGATCTGTGAAAAGGTGAATCAGGACACATGTTTTTCACATTTTTGAGGATTAAAAGACATCAGTATTTGACACATTTGAGAGAGATAATTTTAATGCCATACTGTGAAACATTCCAGACAAAGCAATACATCTCCACAGTGACAAGGTGACTGACTCCCAAGAGAAAACGTTTACAGTGCACCTGTGTATTAGAGTGAAAAAGGAGGTATTTTAAGTCAATTCGATTTACTTTTGAATAGCCCAACATAACAGCAGTCACCTCAGAGGGATTCACTTTTTTCTTTGACCAACAAAAAGCAGTTTCAAATTGAACAATGAAAATGAAACAACAAAAGAGTAGTACCTTTTTTAATTAAGTAATGGTTTAATAAAAGATCAGTGAAGTGAAGTTAATAATAAATAAGCAAATATATGATGTTTCATTAAGTCTATAGACAGATTATATTTTTTTAAGTGCCCAAATTTTACCTAAATTCCCCACCCTCTTGCAAATGCGTATTGTGCAACTTTTTGATGGAGGGTCTGTTAAATGCTCCACAGTGTGGCTTTTAAGCTTTCTATCATCATGGAAACCAAACCAGGCTAAGTTACAGGCCAGTTCACTGGAGAGGCACCCCACTCACGGTCAGTATGCCTTTTTTTTTTAGGTAATTTTGAGCTGAGCAGATCTATTTAATGACACAGTGTGGAATATTTGTGGTAATGACCTCTCCATAGAAAGAAGAAGGTGATGAACACTGACCAAAAAGTTACATAATGCACCTTTAACTATAACTATTAACGGATAATACTTGGGGCGACTATTCTGTGTTTTGCCACATTTCTTGACGGTAATTTCCCCTGACACATTGCACATGACTGACAGTTTCCCATAGGCCGGATAAAGGGGAAGGAGTTAGAGTGAAGGGAAAAGACAAGGACAAGGCAGAGATAGCTCCAACCCCGATCTAATCTCCCATCTTTAGCATCAGTGATATCTGATAACAACTGTGTAAATCAGCAGGCAAGAGAACCCTCACAGTGGACTTTCCTGTCTGTAAGAGATAACCTGGGTATCTGTATTCACCGGAACATTCATTTTGGCGATTAATCATTGTATTTTTACCAGGTAATACACTATATGAGTGTCGGGCTATAATGCAAGTACAAAAGCACAAAGGAGAAGCCAGTTACAACAAAATAACAAACCTATTGTCTCTACTGGGAAAAATGTAGGCGGAAATGTTTGGATGAATTCAAGTGTTCAGAGCCTCTATTCAGGAACTGAGAGGCAATTTCTGTGCTATGTGGCAATCAAAAAAAATTACATAAGATTAGAATAACACACGTTAATAGTGGAGTAGTAGTAGCGGAAAGGTTTTAAAAGGCCATGAACAAAGGTAGATGTATCCTGTCTGGGAGGGTGGAGTCACATTTATAGTGCTTACATCCAATGCGCACAAAAAGCACTTAACAGAAAGGAAGTAATAAAACTCTGTGTTTTTAAACTCCATAGAGCTTCACTAGAATTATCTGGATGATTTCAGCCCTGGAATTGCCCATAAACATAAAGCAAAGTTGTTAACTTCAAAACTAGGTGGAACAGAGCATTTTCAGCTTTGGAGATTTAGAAAGAGTAATAATGTTGGAGTATATTATAGTTTTATCTATTGAGAGATATTGTTAATAAAGTATATTTTTAGTTTTATATGAATACCTGATGTTGGACTAGTCAAACCTTTGTGAATCAAACAAAACGCAACTCCATGTATGTTTTTGAGGTGGTAACAACATTATAACATGGTTTAAATGTTATAAGAATGGTAGAATTGAAGTCAGGTCTATTCTATATATTTCCAAATTGCTTAAAGCAATTGATTTGCTATGGAGTGAAATAGCTGTGTTTGGTCTGTAGTTTTAATTATGTGGAATTTCCCAAAAACAATAATTTTGTCACTGACCCATAGTGACCCTCACAGCACTGTGCAAAATGTTCATTTGACTGCCCAGAAAGGTGTTTAATAATAATAATAGCATAGCAAATCTGACACACTTGAACCACAAGAATAACTTCAAAGCAAATTCCCCAAATAGCCCAGTTTCTGACAAATGCATTATTAAAAAGTACAGAATGAGATTAGTGTTTTT
This sequence comes from Odontamblyopus lacepedii, assembly GCA_034769755.1. NCBI lineage: Eukaryota > Metazoa > Chordata > Actinopteri > Gobiiformes > Gobiidae > Odontamblyopus > Odontamblyopus lacepedii. The sequence goes on along the minus strand of CM068362.1, from coordinate 29,304,459 downwards.
AGGTTGAACAGAAGAGCTGAAATGATAAGTTTAGATAGAACGAGGCCATGTGCCCACCAGCATTTGCGGATCTTGCAGTGAGCCGTGACTTTGCGATAATCTCTTGAAAAGTTCACCTTAAAGTAACCTCCAAATTTGTGAGTTTTGGATCAGCATGCGGAAGAATTCATGACCATGTCATGCATAACAGCCCACCTCAATCTGTCATGTCTTTTTTATTTCCTTTTTCGTAAATTAAGGAATTGGAGGAAGATAGGGAAAAATATAACTTTTATCAGAACGTCACAAGAAAGAGGCAACCCAGCTAAAAGTCCATGAGACCGGACTCGTTTCATGTTTTATCCTGTTTACCCCACTTTGTTCATTTTGTTGTTTATAATGAAATCATATTTAAAGTATGCCAGTATATTTATTTTGTTACATTAAAGGTCCTATATTATGCAAAATCCACCCAGAGTGGTTTTGTTTCATTCACACATGTTTGAGTAACCTTTTATCATCAGCCTGCCCACATCTCCAAAGCTCAAAATGCTCTGTTCCACCTTGTGAGGTAATGAAGAGGTAGTTTTCAAGTTAGCAGCTACATTTTATTGACTTTATTTGTAACACTATTTACTATCATGTCACATTGAGCTGCTTACTACACTAGAAGCTAATGGGAGCATGGCAGTGATTTGCTATTTGCATGATGATTTGTGTGTGACTCTGTGTGATGAGTGTGACAAAGCCCAGTGACAGAGCCGTGGCCATCTGGAAACACATGACAGTGTGAATCAGCACAGAGGATGACAAGGCTTAGAGGGAGGGCCAAGGCACAGGGAGTGGGTGGGCAAGAGGGACCCAAGGGTGCTCAAATGGACAAAGAATTCGGATCTGATGAATGCTTGTACAAATCTACTCAGTAAGCCTGTAGCTCTGATGACCTGTTTGTAAATTGTTTTGCAAGGAAAGAGGCCAATGGGGGAAAAAAAAGGTTTCTAAATCTAATCGATGAAGTTAAGCTTGTAAGTACGGGTATATAATAATTCTAAATGGCTGGCAATGTTCAAAAGCCAAATGGAACAAATAATTAAAAAATAAAATTATAAAAATACAAATAAATAAGTAACATATATGGAAGTGAATACAAAAAAATCACTATGTAACTTTTTCTGCCTCCTTGTTTCCATGTAGATGTTATATAGATACGACTTATGGCCTGGTTGCACCACCTGTTTGTCTCCATCAGAGGTTGAAGAAATACTTATTGAAGTAAAAGTACAGATACCAGAGCAAAAAAATACAAAATTAAAATTATCACATGAAAAAATCTACATAAGGTAAAGTATTAAAGTACCTGTTTAAAAATCTAAAAAGCAAAAGTATTTTCACACATATCTAACAAAGATTGAAATGTAGCAATTTTGATAAAGACTGTGGTGAATTTAGTTAAACAGAAACAGAACTGATTTTTTCCCTAGCGGTTTTTACTTTTGTATTTTTGTTTCAAACTGCAAATGTGTTAAAAATAAACCCTTCAGGCTTTCCACCAGGTCTCACATTATAATAAAAAACAGTTCAAAATGTAGTGGAATAGAAAGTATAGATGCCTACTCTCAAATGTAGTAAGGTAAAAATAAAAAGTATCCACAAAGTATCCACTTTTAAATCTTAAAAGTAAAGTACAGATACCTCAAATTTATATTCCTAAATACAGGACTTTACTACTTTTACTTTATGTTCCATCACTGTTCTCCACAGACATGTTTTGATGTGATACTGTGGAACATTTCAGGAGCACATTGCATGAATAATTCTTCTTTCTTAAGACTTTTGGTGCATAACAGACACGACGTCACACTGCCTGACTTGCCTGACTATCTCCTTATCCTCTTTCTAAACTCGCTAATGACCTTCTTGTCGCTAATTCAATCTGAGCGACTGAGGGTGGCAAGTTTGCGAAATCCGAGACACCCATCTCATGCCCACCAGCTTTCTTACATGCTGTTAGTTTTCGAAATCCACGTCTGTGTGATGCTTGATAAGAAAATGAGCCCTCCAAATAGAGCTTTTAACATGAAGGAGGAAAATCAACCAGCACTCGCAAGTCGACCAAAACACAGGGCCCAGATTACAGCACAGCTGTGAGGGCCTTATCAATCCTCCAGCCCAGCACTGTCTGGTCCTATTCACCACAATAGTCACGTCCAGACAGCAAGCATGCACTGTCATCCTCATATCTGCGCTTAGAGGCTAAATAGCTACGCAGCAGCCACACTACATCATTAGCTGTCCTGACACCAGTCATTTTAATACTAATTTATGTCTTATAATACGCCAGTGGACAAAGTCATATCAGCAGCAGCAGCGAATCCGCACAGTTCCACAAACTGAAGTGTATACAGTGCCAGATCAAAGTGATTCCAATTGTGATGGTTAATGGTGGATTATGTAACTTCTATGGTGGAGGGTTGACCTGCTTGTGTCCATGGAGTGTCATTGCTGGACAAGTGAGTAGCAGACTCTCTACCTGAAATTTACAGGCTCTGTAGTGGGTACAGAGCTTGACTCACTCACATCCGTGACTGAGAAGAGGGCCCTAAACAAGACGCTGTCCATCCTGGATAACCCCCATTACTCCCTGCACAGCACCATCACTGAACAGGAAAGCACCGTTGGGGACAGTCTGTCCATGGAGCAGGACAGGGATCTGTTGTCCCTGTCCTGCTCCATGCTATACAATGCATCCCGACAGCTGATAAATGCAACAGGATGGACGGCTGTGTTGCTATGTTTGTTTGCTGCTGAACATTTAATTTCCTTCAGGATCAATAAAGGTTCTATCTATCATTAACATTCAAATAGTTGTATATTGCCATATATGTTTTCATAGAGAAAGGGCAAAAAGTGGAATTCAATTTCATCATGAACTAAAAATGTCTTATTTCTGTGAAAATCTTTAATTTGATTTTTTTTTTTTTGGCTCTAAGAAAATAAGAACATATCTCATCTAATTGGTTAGTTAAAATTTGATATTTGACTGAAAAAGACAAGTCATATGAAAAACACTGCTTCATCTGTGCCATTAAAGAAATTACAGCACTGTGGGTCTTTTGAAATTAATCTACAGGTTGACCTTGGTAAATGATGCAAGATATTTGCAACAATTTGTGCTTTTGTCCGGAAACATATCTTGCATAAGTCATATTTCTTAGTGAAAGTGGCAGTAGTATCTATTTACATTCCTTGACAGACTTGGGAATGTTTCCAATTTCCTAAAAGTTATTTTTGTTTTTCTTTAACCTTGCTTAAAAAGTACGCTTTATTCCTATGCTATCATGTTCTGTGCTACACTATTAATTTTAAAGCGAATGGGAGAACCTCAATTGTCCTGCTTGGCAATTTGGTATGTTTTGTTTTGAATTGTTAATTGCTATGGAAACCGTCCTAGTATTTCATCATTCTGCACACCACGGATTGACACTATGGATTAAATTGATTTTGTCCAGAGCCCTTCTATGCATATAGCAATTACTGTTTAAAACAACACAGGGCTTGTGGAAATTCTAACAACATAATCATCAACACTACAGAAACGATCAAATGCCACAACTAAAGCATGTACTGAAAGATAAGAGCTTTTGAAAAGAAACCATGTTTGTAGAGCAACAAATGTATAGTATTCCCAAATGTCCTTCTCGTGAAATAATATAATAAGAACAATGGCAGAATCTTAACATTTTTCTGCAGGTAAGAAGCAAGCAGTGGGTGGAACTATCCTTGGTGCTAAAAAGGAACTCAGGCACGTTCAGCTACGTCTGTCTCTGTCCTTGGTGCTGAAAAGTCAAACCATGACTTCTATTGTGATCCACATAATGCTGCGATTCCTCATTTGACTGTTCAAATTTGATTCAGAGAAAAATAAAAATATTGCATTGTTGCTATACATACATGACTATAAACTTTTTGTTTACATAATAATATGTGGATATGTGCGAAATTGAGTGACATTCCTAAAGTTTTCTTGGTAGTTTTAGTCCCAAGGTTGTTCCTTTGAATTGCGTATTGCTGCAGCCTCCCTCGATCTGGAGTCTTATGAGTGAGAGTCAGAGCAAATGTCATAAAGAAGAAAAGATAAAAAGGAAAGGGGGCATCGGGCCCTCGAGTCCTTATAACATTACTGGCCATTGCATCACCAGCACAATACGGAGGCCGCGTGTGGGAGTCGAGATCTGGCGCGTAAAAGGGACGACCACTGCGTCCAAAACTGACGTTACCCAAGACACACACACGCGCACACTCACATAGACGTCACACGAGAAATGTCAATCACAGCGTATGTCGGCCGTAGCTCCTTCGTGGCCTTTGGCTTTTCTCCCCGCGGAATTTTAAATGAATAGAGGTTGATTACCGCTTATTGAGCTAAGGATCCATAGGGACCGCTAGTACTGATGTCATGGAGACTGCCCACTGCTCTCTGTGTAGCGTTCACACAACTCTACCCCATGAATGCGTCCCCTGGGAGCTATAATAAGCCCTGGCACGAATAGACAATAGAAACTTGAGACAGAACGGATACCAGTTGCATTTTAAAATAAATAAAAGAGTGAAACTTTATGACTGGTGTTACCCGTTGTTGAGCGTGAGGCTTTGGTGCCGCTCAATGGGAGGATGGGGCAACTGCTGGTGGCTGCGGCTGCACCGCGGGGACACGGGCGCACACACTGGCTAACCCTGCCGATGTTCCAATGCGCACCATATTTCAAAACATACTGCAAACCGTGCGCATTTAGGGTAGTGAGTGAGCCAAGAGGAAGAGTCTGGACTATCCCAGTGTCCCGTTAATACGCGCAGTAAGTTCAGTGCTGGCTCCAAAGCGGTAGCCGTAAAAAGCTCCCAGGACGCAAATAAAAAGTCGACACAAGTGAGATTTACTCAGGAGAGAGTTGGCAGTAGTATCAATGGGACCAAAGTGCCTAGAATAAACCCACACCTGAAAAGGATAACGATCTAAGGGAGTAACGTAAGTGCGTGACTAGTGGGAGTTGGACAAGAGGGACTTTTGTGCAATGCTGAGCGCACATTAGTAGTTTTGGTGATGCTGATCGTGGGTTAGGTGCTGTCCAAGCGGAGTGGGCGAGCGCGCAACAATGAGTCACTGTCAAATTCTTATTGTATCCGTGGCAGTATTCTCAGCTTTGGCTAAAAATAGGGGGGCCCGTTCTGGGATGTGCAGAGGCAAGATACTGATAGAACACAGGGATTTCTGTGCTAAAGGAGCTGCTACAATCCGTGCGTCCTCTCGTCGGAAGATGGTAAAGGTCATTATGTATGCGCAGGGCTGTGTGGAAATAAGGTAAAGTGTTATCTGTTGAATGCCTGCGCGATTTTCATTTGCAATTAATCATGGGCAGAGGAGCAGAGAAGTCACTTAATTGGACCTATCACACGTATTCATGAAGCAATCGAGTTTTTTTCCCCCTTCTATACCGAAAAAGTCCTCTGTAAAGTCGTATCATATGTCAGCGTTATTAATATTTAAAGGCTTACTGTAGCGGAGGAGATAGTAGTGATAGATAAGGGGTATGTACCGAATGAATAATTGATGTTGTTAGTAAACTCGGTATTTTAGAAGTCAATAAGAACTTGTAGCTTACATCTTAATAACAAAGAATAGATTTGGAACCCACGTGACAGGAATAATTAACCAAGAGACGTTTTGAACTATACGCTCAGAGATGTGATGTGACGGTGGCATTGCACTTGTCCTATTTGAAGTATTTCCCGTCACGACAAGAATACAACTTCTAACCGGTTACCCATTTTGTCATTTCATGGCGTTGGCTCTAGACATCCAAGGATTTTAGGCAAAGAAAAGTTCCGTCTTTTAAGAACACACATTTCTCCCAAGCAACATACGCATTTCTGTGGACTCCACTACAACGTCATGCCCAAGCGCCTCAACTCATCCCCTCGCATCATTTTCTATCATCCACTTGAAGAATATAACCCCAATAACCTCAGCCACCGCGTACGTATCTCCAACGCGCACAGACACACAGCTTTGAACACAGAAGCCCCTTATTGAACCACCCAACCAAAGAACGTCACCGACATAGCCACAGCCACCATCATCATCTTTCTCCCCCCTTCTGTTCTGAATAACTTTGGACGCAACAGCGGCGAGGATGACTGCGAGCGAGCGTCATCTTCTAAAATGCGCCTTTAGGATGCGAGGAGCTTGATTCGGATTCAACCACAGACCGGGATGGAGAGGAGGGAGGAAAATAAGGAGGGAGGGAGTGAGTGGTGCATTTGTGTAGCTGGTACAGATGGGGACTTACCCTTCACCGAGGCGCCTAGTAGCCCCATGTATAAGAACAGTAACCGGCTCCAGTAGTGTGCGTGCAAAAGACGTATTCCATCCCTTTTTCTGTATGCGTATTCCGCTCTGGCTACGTCCTGGTTAGTCATGGCACGGCTTGTTTTCATTTGTTTTAATATACTGGCACGATAGTTCTCAGATGGTCAGAAAAGGGAGATTCACTCGTTGTAGGCGCTGAGCAAAATCCCAATGCATGGAGAAGGAGACTCGGTTCTCGCAACTGGACTGAACCATGTCATGTGTGGGGACCGGCGTCTTCTCTTGTCTTATGTCTCTGAAGATTTCACACGTTCGGCGCTATGGGGGGTAAAGAAAAGAGAAAGCAAAACCCACAGAGGCGAGAGGCGACTTGAGTGGTCCCCTGTTTGGTCTAAAAATCCCCACTCCTTCGCTCCGAATGTATCATTGATGAGACGGAGACCAAAAAGCGGGAGATCCCCATTCGTTCAGTTTGTCCCACTGTACTCGTATGTCCTTCTTTTTTTCAATTTACTTCCATTGGCCACGAGAATAATCCATCTATAAGAACTGGATCAAAGAGCGAGCGATGGAAAAGCCAAAGGTATCCGCATCCGAGAGAAAAAACAAATTAAAAAATCAAACAAATCAAACCACAGGCGTGTAGAAGTTCTCCATCAGTACCGGACAATGATATAAGCGCACACAAGTGGAATGAGCAGTATGTTGGTATGTAATTCCCAGTATTGGCAGAGCGTGGTCATGCAGCGTCGTCTCGGGTGTGCACGACGCTAAAGATTCAGACTGCAGACCTGCTCTCCAGTCTGTGCGCCTCTCTGCCTCTCTCTACGTGCCGCTCCCCCCGCCCTCGCGCTATAGCTCCTCTCCCCTGTCTTTCTGTCCAGTCAAGAACACTTTAGGGGCATTTGGAAATAAACTCAAGGGTACTAACGAAATGATACGGACAATCCCTCGGCAGTGTATACAGTCCCAAATTAAATCTTAAAACTGTGCTCAAGTGTATTAAAAGTTGTTATTATAGCCCTACTATTTGAAGCAGTCGCAATATTTTCATTTAATTGACTGAGGTAGTGCAGCTATCTTCTGTCTTAATAATATATGTTTTTAGTTTGTGCGCAAATCTGGCTTTCAAGACATATTTGTGAGGCGTTCACAACCTCATGGCAAATGCCCAGTCTTGCTTTGAAGGATTACTGTGTTGCACAAAGAGATCACCATCGCCTGGGCGATTTTTGCTTATGTTGGGCAGCCATTTTAAATTTATAAAATGATCCCAGATATAGAAAAGAAAAGTATACTGCTTTACACCAAGTGCCAACATGCTATCCACTGGTGTGGCACTACAAACACGAAAAACAAAAATACAGTACTATCATTTTAAAAAATTAAATGCAAAAATTAAAAGAGGAGTTACATTCTAAAAGTAGTCCTAAACAGTTAAGCTTTTACAATTAGGCCAACTCATCTCGGGACTTGATTAAGACTCTCACTGATGCTGTATTTTAATCATTTTTTTGGCAGGAATAGTCAGACACAAAACAAAGCTCACAGCGGATGAAATGCAGACAGAGTATATGGCAACTACACCTTCTCAACTTCGGTAGCTATAGTACAAAATAGATACTTGTACATTTTGAGGTGACTAGTATCCAACATGGGTTAGCAGATCAATCTCTCCATTTACTCCTCTGGTGCGGGAGAGAAGTAATTGAATTAAACAGTGCCACTTCCAACTGTGACGTGTTACCTCCAACCTCCAATAACTATAACACAAAACATATGACTAATATAAAATGCCAATAACCCTGCTTGTATGGTTTAATTGACTTTCTATAGCTTATATCCATTATCACCAATCAAGGGTTGCCCAGCGCTTTAATGCAGATGTCCACTTCCTGCTCAGCATACGTGAAATTGATGGCTAACCGTCCGGAACCCACGGCGTGTAAATCTGAATGTCACTCCCACTTTTGCATATGACCGCTGTAATTAGCTGGATTCTATTCATGAGGCACAGGGGAGAAGACAGTCAGGATGCACTCGCCTTATATGTATCCACAGCGTATGTAGGGAATCTTAAACAGGCTGTGGTCAGACACTGCTGATTTATTCAGGGTTATAGTGGGTACCTATTGTGAATAATTTACACCTGCGGTATGCAACAACAGTCAACAGCCCTAACTCACTCTGTGCTAGGGAGATAATGGGTTTTGACTGCAGTGTTTGGGTGGTGCAATGGTACTGGAACTGTATGAAGAGTCCTTATGATTTGTGTTGTCCATCTAAATCAAAAACAATAACCAAATAATGGAAATAAAGAACGTACATGGAATCTAAACTTAGCATTCATTCAAAAGTATTTGGACAGTAGAAAAGTGATCTAGAAGTTTCATTGGTTTGTTTTACTTTTTACATTATGCTTTTGCTAATGGATCTCTGTTGACATTTTGTCTGTCTGGCCATAAATACAATACATTTGATACTGGGTCCCGAGCTCTATAGCACTTTTTCCAGTCAGATTCTAATTTTGCACATAATTATTTTATTCCACACCTGCTATTTCTGTCCCCACCGCTACTCAGGGGTAGACCGACAGAAGTGAGGCTGCCAGACTATGCCATCAGCCCCTCAGACCATCACCAATCACTGTTTTGTATATTGCACATCCATTCATATGAGACAGATGAAGTGTCTTGCCCATTGACACAATAAATGATTGACTGGAGCAAGGACCAAAACTATTACCTTTGATTTTATGGGGAAATGTTGTCACCACTAAGCACCTCTGTAGCCTATTCATGGGGTTTAGAAAATAAGAAGTCTAGGAGCATCTTGCTGAGGGCAAACAACACCAAAGAGGCCTTGGATCTATGGCAGAAACTCCATGGTATGAATGTCCATGTATACAGCAGTGACAGCGGTGACAGCAAGTCTATAGAGAGGTAAGGACTTAGCTCACAACAGCAGGCTCTCATGACAGTCTAATCTCAGGTTCTGACAAAGTGAGTTGCCCTCTCTGGACCACCCCGTACGCACTAGATTTACTTCTGTTTAGTTTACTTTACTTTTGGATTGGCCTTGTAAACCTGCACCACGCATCACTCACCCCAAACAGTCCACCAGATGAACTTATTTCAATAACAACACGCTTCAAGTGGACAGAGAAACCAAAACTATGACCTTTGATTTTATGGGGGAATGTTGTCACCACTAAGCACCTCTGTAGCCTATTCATGGGGTTTAGAAAATAAGAAGTCAAGGAAGGTCGGTATGTCATCAACAAAATATTATATCTTTTGTTGAAGTCCTTGTTACTACTCTTCATTTAAAAAAAAACACTGAACTAAAACTATGCAATACACATTTTCCGACAGTTTTACAGTAGTGTGCTATGCTCGGTTGATATGGTAACATGTTCTGCTGTAAACAGTTTCCTTTTAAATTGCGGTTGTTTGTCTCATTAACTATCATTGCGGTGAAATAACGTTACAGTTGACATGGTAACATGTTCTGCTGTAAACAGTTTCCTTTTAAATTGCGGTTGTTTGTCTCATTAACTATCATTGCGGTGAAATAACGTTACAACTTAGAAAAGGAGCGGTACAAGATGACCACACAAAATCTTGAGCGGACTGAATTTCATGGTGCTTATCCTCCCCTGCCTCGCAGTATCTGGATACACCCGTGCGCACCGAAGGACGACTACGACAGAGTGTGCGAGAACATTTGGCTGTGGGCAAACGAGTCCAAAAAGATCTTGGATCTATGGCAGACACTCCATGGTATGAATGTCCATGTATACAGCAGTGACAGCGATGACAGCAAGTCTATAAAGAGGTAAGGACTCAGCTCACAACAACAGGCTCTCATGACAGTCTAATCTCAGGTTTTGACAAAGTGAGTTAGCTAGCTAGCACACATGCGCTCTCTGGACCACCCCCGTACGCACTAGATTTATTTCTGTTTAGTTTGCTTTACTTTTGGATTGGCCTTGTAAACATGCACCGCGCATCATTCACCCCAAACAGTCCACCAGATGAACTTAGTTCAATAACAACACGCTTCAAGTGGACAGAGACCCGTGAGTACGCACGCACACGCACACTGGCTGTACACAGGGGTCTTTCACCTGAGGCTAAGTACACCGTGAAGGCCCTACATGCTGCTGACGGCAGGACAAGCTTTTTGAGGTACAGACAGACCCAGGCTTACCTGTACAGACAGAGGCAGGATGCGTGTCTCGCAGAAGATAATCGGCCCGAAGTCGTCCGCTACAGAATGCGAGTGGAGCCGCTCTGAGACTTGGTGTTTGTGGCTCTCGGAGGCAGCGAATCAAAATGCTGCTGTCATCCACAGGACCCACCGCTCTCAGTGCGAAGGCTCTTTTACGGTGACCTTACTGGCGACAATGTGAAAAGACCTTAATGTCGTAACAACCTTAATATATTCATGGTTCTCAGAATGATGACGACACTGTTGCCATAGCAATTAACAATATAATTTAATGAATTTCCTTCGGGATAAATAAAATATCTATCCATCTATCTATAAAACAAAATATATTTTAATATTTTTATTTTCTTCCATCCATCCATCCATCTTCCTCCGCTTAATCCAGCTGGGTGGCATTTTCTAAATAAGTAAATCAAGCATTTAAAGGTCTTATAAGTCACTGATAACCAACCATTTAATCCCAGGAATAACTGGGGGTTATGGTGTGTGAAGTAACATGTGATGTTTTATCAAGCCTATAATTAACCCTCAGTCCTCCTCAAGTACAGGACATATCTGTGGGGGTTTGTAATATACACCGCTCATTACAATTTATTTGAGTCTAGACCATAGCCTGGACCATAGATCAAGTGTGTTGCTGTGTGGCCATTGCCCTACTGTACAGTGTTAATTTACACCATCTGTTGAGCGGGCGCCTGGAGTCATAGTGACGTCTTGGTTATGCTAGGCGTCCCGGGTCTCTCAGGGCCGTCTGTTCTGCTTCACGGCATCTCTGTCCACAGGCTGCTGCTGCTCCTGACTAAATAGTAGGTTCATTAAAAAGTCATGCGTTGAAAGGTGTTGCACATACAACAGTGGAGTCGTGCTCTCTCTAACTCATCCTTGGGCAAAGCAGGCCAAATATTGTGCTCCACTCACAATCTACTGGTGATGTAGTTACACAGAGGGACTTGTCATGGCCACAGTATGTCTTCATAACCAGAGGCTACTTAAGGTATATCCTGTAGAGCCATCTTATTGTGATACACTGTAGGAACAAACCAAAATAGTCGTGATTCTAATGTAATGGTTACTTCCATTTGGTTAAAAGATTTCATGCAATGTCAGAAACATGCAATACTTTATCAAACTGTGACAAATAAATACTACATGGCAAAAACAAATCTCATGACCATTATCTCTTCTCTTTTAAGCTTGTGAAATGAATACAATTTCTATTACAACTCTGATTATTGCTCTAATTGATTACTAAAATTGGGTAATTCAATCACATTTGACCCTTAATTGCATTTAGGGTACATATGTTTCCTTGAGAAAAGTGCATTACTTGTAGAGTATGTTTACTACAGTCTATTTCTGAGAGATGCATCACCTACTCATTTCATCTGTTTCATCTCTTCATTTTTGGCACGCTGATGCACTGGCTTCTCTCTAAGAAAACAATCATTTGAATTGTGATTTCAATTTTGATTTACATAACTGTAGCAAAACTGAGGGTCAAATCAAGCACACAAGAGAGCATATTTTTCATGGCTCCAACTGGAAGACAGCAGAAAAAGCGTAAAAAGTTGAATATTATTTGTAATTCAAGTAAAGCTGATCTTGCATTATCTTGTGTATATTGTTCTGTCAGGGATGAGGAGAAACAAATGGAGCCAGAGATTATGCATGTGGATACATCGAGAACACAGCAACTTCAACTGGAGCATCACCAACCACAGCAGCCTCCACGAACACAGCAGCAGCAGAAGCAGGAGTCAGAACAGGAGTCGTTGTCAAAAGAGTCTCGACTTTACCGTTTTTATCGCCCAAATTTCAGACAGCCCCACAGTCCTCTTACTCCACCCGTGGGACCTCTGATAGAGACAGAGACAAGCCCAGAAGAGCAAGAGGCCCACGAGATGGACGAGGAAAATATGGTGTGTTTTTTATATCTATACAGTATGTTAATAGAAATGTATTTCTGTGTGAAGATTATTATAGATTTTGTATTTGGATTGAATGAAAAATGTTTAAAGTTGCACTATGCAATATTTCTGGTGGTGTGTTCGTCACCTGCTTGTCTTCATGGAGATGTTATTGCTTTGCCTGGAAAGTTCCACTGTGGCATTTTATCTACTTCTAGAGAGAGTTAATGCCATGCTGTGGCCATTCCTGATAACATCTTCAAGAAGGAAATCGGGTATTGGAATCCTCCACCAGAGAAGTTACATCGTGCCTCTTTAATGAATGCTATTTAAGTTTAATTTCCAGTATCTATCTGAATTGACACAGAACTGTTCCAAAAGCCATCTAAAATGGAAGGTTCTACCCTTGCATATTTCCAGTGTATATATGGGCAAGACAATTTACTTGTCTACATCAGGGTAGGCTAGGGTAGGATACTAACCTCAGTAGTCCTGCAGTTAGATTGTGATTTTTTAATTCATGTACATGTACACATACATTTAATTTCTTTATATTCCCAAAGTTCTCTGCTTATTTTGAAGTTTAAACTTTGCTGTGATTGGTTAAAAGAACTTATTCCTCACTCCTAGCCTTATGGAGGCTAACCCATTAGAGGAGTGGAGGAAGAAAAGTGTCAGACAGCTGCATTAAACTGAGACTTTCAGAATTACATAATATTTTATCCAAATCTCCATATTGTCAGAGGAATCGGATCATAAATCCATTGTCTACATGAGAGTGTGTGGATGCTTTGTTGAAGTAGAAAAGTATTTTATAAATGAGACCTTTTATTTTTTTATTTTGTCTATATTGTACAGGTTACTGAGGAGCCCAAACAACCATCACCTTTCCCCATTGCCATGGACACAAATACAAGAAACGCAGCAAAAGGCTCGCCTGCAGTTCCCTGCTCCAGAACAGAGGGCGCTGCTGCACACTCATTTCAGGAGGACCTCTCTCCCCTTCAGTAAAAAACTGGCCAGGTACTTATCATGTGAGAGTGAGGGTGAGGCGGAAGCAAGCAGCAGCAGTGGTGACAGCACTAGTTCTGATGACAGTGTGAAATTACCTCGTGTTCGGAGCGCTGCATTGGACACTGACGATCAACTGAGTGATAAGGAGGAAATAGAGGATCTACCTGAGGATAAGGAACAAATCACTGAATATTCGATACCAAGCTTTGATTTGTCACAACTTTGTAACACAGTGAACATTAAACAAAAGGTAGCAATAGAAAACAAACCCAAACAGCCAACCCAGGGCCCAAGGGAGATTCCGTGACTGAGAAGAGGGCCCTAAACAAGACGCTGTCCATCCTGGATAACCCCCATTACTCCCTGCACAGCACCATCACTGAACAGGAAAGCACCGTTGGGGACAGTCTGTCCATGGAGCAGGACAGGGATCTGTTGTCCCTGTCCTGCTCCATGTTGTACAATGCATCCCGACAGCTGATAAATGCAACAGGATGGACTGCTGTGTTGCTATGTTTGTTTGCTGCTGAACATTTAATTTCCTTCATGATCAATAAAGGTTCTATCTATCATTAACATTCAAATAGTTGTATATTGCCATATATGTTTTCATAGAGAAAGGGCAAAAAGTGGAATTCAATTTCATCATGAACTAAAAATTTCTTATTTCTGTGAAAATCTAATTAAATTTTTGGCTCTAAGAAAATAAGAACATATCTCATCTAATTGGTTAGTTAAAATTTGATATTTGACTGAAAAAGACAAGTCATATGAAAAACACTGCTTTATCTGTGCCATTAAAGAAATTACAGCACTGTGGGTCTTTTGAAATTAATCTACAGGTTGACCTTGGTAAATGATGCAGGATATTTGCAACAATTTGTGCTTTTGTCCGGAAACATCTCTTGCATAAGTCATATTTCTTAGTGAAAGTGGCAGTAGTATCTATTTACATTCCTTGACAGACTTGGGAATGTTTCCAATTTCCTAAAAGTTATTTTTGTTTTTCTTTAACCTTGCTTAAAAAGTACGCTTTATTCTTATGCTATCATGTTCTGTGCTACACGATTAATTTTAAAGCGAATGGGAGAACCTCAATTGTCCAGCTTGGCAATTTGGTATGTTTTGTTTTAAATTGTTAATTGTTAATGGGTCAAGGATGTCTATATACAACAAGTGTGAAAAAGAGCTCCGGCAGCGGGGCAAAATACGCCCGTACTTTGAATTATTGTATATAGAATTAAGTTAGAATTTGTCAAACCTAGTTAAAGATGAATTGTTGGTGCAGTTTGGAAGATTCCAATACTGACAAGGTTTTCGCAAAGGGTCGGGCCCGGCCCGACCCTTTTGATTCACGGCCGCCGTGACCTTGACCTTTGACCCTGTGACCTTGAAATCAATAGGGAACATCCTTGACCCATGGGGTGTCCAGCCATGAAGTTTGACATTCCTAGGTGAGACGGTTGTCGAGCTAGAGCGCGGACAAGGTAATGTGTAGTTGTCTTGTATTCTCTCTCCCGTTGCCTAGCAACCGCTGCAGCTGGAACTGTGTGTCACCTTTGAACTTTAAACTTCCTCTTCAAAGACTTCAAAGCTTTGAAGTCTTTGAAGACAAAGCTTCAAAGACTTCAAAGCTTTGAAGTCTTTGAAGACAAAGCTTCAAAGACTTCAAAGCTTTGAAGTGTCCACAGACGGACGGACGGACAGACAGACAGACGGACGGACAGAGACGGACGGACAGCGCCATACCATAGTACTAAGTATTGAAACGGGCGTATAATAACGTTACAACTTATAAAATGCAGAGGTACAAGATGACCATACAAAATCGGCGGACTGAATTTCATGGTGCTTACCCTCCCCTGCCTCGCAGTATCTGGATACACCCGTGCGCACCGGTGGACGACTACGACAGAGTGTGCGAGAGCATTTGGCTGAGGGCAAACAACACCAAAGAGGCCTCGGATCTATGGCAGAAACTCCATGGTATGAATGTCCACGTATACAGCAGTGACAGCGATGACAGCAAGTCTATAAAGAGGTAAGGACTCAGCTCACAACAACAGGCTCTCATGACAGTCTAATCTCAGGTTTTGACAAAGTGAGTTAGCTAGCTAGCACACATGCGCTCTCTGGACCACCCCCGTACGCACTAGATTTATTTCTGTTTAGTTTGCTTTACTTTTGGATTGGCCTTGTAAACATGCACCGCGCATCATTCACCCCAAACAGTCCACCAGATGAACTTAGTTCAATAACAACACGCTTCAAGTGGACAGAGACCCGTGAGTACGCACGCACACGCACACTGGCTGTACACAGGGGTCTTTCACCTGAGGCTAAGTACACCGTGAAGGCCCTACATGCTGCTGACGGCAGGACAAGCTTTTTGAGGTACAGACAGACCCAGGCTTACCTGTACAGACAGAGGCAGGATGCGTGTCTCGCAGAAGATAATCGGCCCGAAGTCGTCCGCTACAGAATGCGAGTGGAGCCGCTCTGAGACTTGGTGTTTGTGGCTCTCGGAGGCAGCGAATCAAAATGCTGCTGTCATCCACAGGACCCACCGCTCTCAGTGCGAAGGCTCTTTTACGGTGACCTTAGTGGCGACAATGTGAAAAGACCTTAATGTCGTAACAACCTTAATATATTCATGGTTTTCAGAATGATGACGACACTGTTGCCATAGCAATTAACAATATAATTTAATGAATTTCCTTTGGGATAAATAAAGTATCTATCCATATATCTATAAAACAAAATATATTTTAATATATTTTTATTTTCTTCCATACATCCATCCATCTTCCTCCGCTTAATCCAGCTGGGTCGCGGGGGCATCTTTGCTGCCCAATCCTCATAGCACCTGACCCCCCCCATGAACCCCTCTGCAGGTGGTGAGCCCACAGGAGCTATTATTTATTTATTTTCTTAAGTTCTCAAAATGTCAAATATAACAGGAAGCAAAAAAATTACATTTTCTAAATAAGTAAATCAAGCATTTAAAGGTCTTATAAGTCACTGATAACCAACCATTTAATCCCAGGAATAACTGGGGGTTATGGTGTGTGAAGTAACATGTGATGTGATGTAATTCAATCACATTTGACCCTTAATTGCATTTAGGGTACATATGTTTCCTTGAGAAAAGTGCATTACTTGTAGAGTATGTTTACTACAGTCTATTTCTGAGAGATGCATCACCTACTCATTTCATCTGTTTCATCTCTTCATTTTTGGCACGCTGATGCACTGGCTTCTCTCTAAGAAAACAATCATTTGAATTGTGATTTCAATTTTGATTTACATAACTGTAGCAAAACTGAGGGTCAAATCAAGCACACAAGAGAGCATATTTTTCATGGCTCCAACTGGAAGACAGCAGAAAAAGCGTAAAAAGTTGAATATTATTTGTAATTCAAGTAAAGCTGATCTTGCATTATCTTGTGTATATTGTTCTGTCAGGGATGAGGAGAAACAAATGGAGCCAGAGATTATGCATGTGGATACATCGAGAACACAGCAACTTCAACTGGAGCATCACCAACCACAGCAGCCTCCACGAACACAGCAGCAGCAGAAGCAGGAGTCAGAACAGGAGTCGTTGTCAAAAGAGTCTCGACTTTACCGTTTTTATCGCCCAAATTTCAGACAGCCCCACAGTCCTCTTACTCCACCCGTGGGACCTCTGATAGAGACAGAGACAAGCCCAGAAGAGCAAGAGGCCCACGAGATGGACGAGGAAAATATGGTGTGTTTTTTATATCTATACAGTATGTTAATAGAAATGTATTTCTGTGTGAAGATTATTATAGATTTTGTATTTGGATTGAATGAAAAATGTTTAAAGTTGCACTATGCAATATTTCTGGTGGTGTGTTCGTCACCTGCTTGTCTTCATGGAGATGTTATTGCTTTGCCTGGAAAGTTCCACTGTGGCATTTTATCTACTTCTAGAGAGAGTTAATGCCATGCTGTGGCCATTCCTGATAACATCTTCAAGAAGGAAATCGGGTATTGGAATCCTCCACCAGAGAAGTTACATCGTGCCTCTTTAATGAATGCTATTTAAGTTTAATTTCCAGTATCTATCTGAATTGACACAGAACTGTTCCAAAAGCCATCTAAAATGGAAGGTTCTACCCTTGCATATTTCCAGTGTATATATGGGCAAGACAATTTACTTGTCTACATCAGGGTAGGCTAGGGTAGGATACTAACCTCAGTAGTCCTGCAGTTAGATTATGATTTTTTAATTCATGTACATGTACACATACATTTAATTTCTTTATATTCCCAAAGTTCTCTGCTTATTTTGAAGTTTAAACTTTGCTGTGATTGGTTAAAAGAACTTATTCCTCACTCCTAGCCTTATGGAGGCTAACCCATTAGAGGAGTGGAGGAAGAAAAGTGTCAGACAGCTGCATTAAACTGAGACTTTCAGAATTACATAATATTTTATCCAAATCTCCATATTGTCAGAGGAATCGGATCATAAATCCATTGTCTACATGAGAGTGTGTGGATGCTTTGTTAGAAGTAGAAAAGTATTTTATAAATGAGACCTTTTATTTTTTTATTTTGTCTATATTGTACAGGTTACTGAGGAGCCCAAACAACCATCACCTTTCCCCATTGCCATGAACACAAATACAAGAAACACAGCAAAAGGCTCGCCTGCAGTTCCCTGCTCCAGAACAGAGGGCGCTGCTGCACACTCATTTCAGGAGGACCTCTCTCCCCCTCAGTAAAAAACTGGCCAGGTACTTATCATGTGAGAGTGAGGGTGAGGCGGAAGCAAGCAGCAGTGGTGACAGCACTAGTTCTGATGACAGTGTGAAATTACCTCGTGTTCGGAGCGCTGCATCAGACACTGACGATCAACTGAGTGATAAGGAGGAAATAGAGGATCTACCTGAGGATAAGGAACAAATCACTGAATATTCGATACCAAGCTTTGATTTGTCACAACTTTGTAACACAGTGAACATTAAACAAAAGGTAGCAATAGAAAACAAACCCAAACAGCCAACCCAGGGATCTGTTGTCCCTGTCCTGCTCCATGTTGTACAATGCATCCCGACAGCTGATAAATGCAACATGATGGACTGCTGTGTTGCTATGTTTGTTTGCTGCTGAACATTTAATTTCCTTCATGATCAATAAAGGTTCTATCTATCATTAACATTCAAATAGTTGTATATTGCCATATATGTTTTCATAGAGAAAGGGCAAAAAGTGGAATTCAATTTCATCATGAACTAAAAATTTCTTATTTCTGTGAAAATCTAATTAAATTTTTGGCTCTAAGAAAATAAGAACATATCTCATCTAATTGGTTAGTTAAAATTTGATATTTGACTGAAAAAGACAAGTCATATGAAAAACACTGCTTTATCTGTGCCATTAAAGAAATTACAGCACTGTGGGTCTTTTGAAATTAATCTACAGGTTGACCTTGGTAAATGATGCAGGATATTTGCAACAATTTGTGCTTTTGTCCGGAAACATATCTTGCATAAGTCATATTTCTTAGTGAAAGTGGCAGTAATATCTATTTACATTCCTTGACAGACTTGGGAATGTTTCCAATTTCCTAAAAGTTATTTTTGTTTTTCTTTAACCTTGCTTAAAAAGTACGCTTTATTCTTATGCTATCATGTTCTGTGCTACACGATTAATTTTAAAGCGAATGGGAGAACCTCAATTGTCCAGCTTGGCAATTTGGTATGTTTTGTTTTAAATTGTTAATTGCTATGGAAACCGTCCTAGTATTTCATCATTCTGCACACCACGGATTGACACTATGGATTAAATTGATTTTGTCCAGAGCCCTTCTATGCATATAGCAATTACTGTTTAAAACAACACAGGGCTTGTGGAAATTCTAACAACATAATCATCAACACTACAGAAAACGATCAAATGCCACAACTAAAGCATGTACTGAAAGATAAGAGCTTTTAAAAAGAAACCATGTTTGTAGAGCAACAAATGTATAGTATTCCCAAATGTCCTTCTCGTGAAATAATATAATAAGAACAATGGCAGAATCTTAACATTTTTCTGCAGGTAAGAAGCAAGCAGTGGGTGGAACTATCCTTGGTGCTGAAAAGGACGTTCAGTTACGTCTGTCTCTGTCCTTGGTGCTGAAAAGTCAAACCATGACTTCTATTGTGATCCACATAATGCTCCGATTACTCATTTGACTGTTCAAATTTGATCCAGAGAAAAATAAAAATATTGCATTGTTGCTATACATACATGACTATAAACTTTTTGTTTACATAATAATATGTGCGATATGTGCGAAATTGAGTGACATTCCTAAAGTTTTCTTGGTAGCTTTAGTCCCAAGGTTGTTCCTTTGAATTGCGTATTGCTGCAGCCTCCCTCGATCTGGAGTCTTATGAGTGAGAGTCAGAGCAAATGTCATAAAGAAGAAAAGATAAAAAGGAAAGGGGGCATCGGGCCCTCGAGTCCTTATAACATTACTGGCCATTGCATCACCAGCACAAGGAAGGTCGGTATGTCATCAACAAAATATTATATATTTTGTGGAAGCCATTGTTACTACTCTTCATTAAACATAAACAACACTGAAATAAAACTATGCAATACACATTCCCGACAGTTTTACAGTAGTGTGCTATGCTCGGTTGATATGGTAACATGTTCTGCTGTAAACAGTTTCCTTTTAAATTGCGGTTGTTTGTCTCACTAACTATCATTGCGGTGAAACAAGAGCTCCGCCAGCGGGGCAAAATACGCCCGTACTTTGAATTATTATACGCCCGTTGTAATAAGACGGGACGTATTATGGTATGGCGCTGTCCGTCCGTCCGTCCGTTGAAGTCTTTGAAGCTTTGAAGTTTAAAGTTCAAAGGTGACACACAGTTCCAGCTGCAGCGGTTGCTAGGCAACGGGAGAGAGAGAATACAAGACAACTACACATTACCTTGTCCGCGCTCTAGCTCGACAACCGTCTCACCTAGGAATGTCAAACTTCATGGCTGGACACCCCATGGGTCAAGGATGTCTATATACAACAAGTGTGAAAAAGAGCTCCGGCAGCGGGGCAAAATACGCCCGTACTTTGAATTATTGTATATAGAATTAAGTTAGAATTTGTCAAACCTAGTTAAAGATGAATTGTTGGTGCAGTTTGGAAGATTCCAATACTGACAAGGTTTTCGCAAAGGGTCGGGCCCGGCCCGACCCTTTTGATTCACGGCCGCCGTGACCTTGACCTTTGACCCTGTGACCTTGAAATCAATAGGGAACGTCCTTGACCCATGGGGTGTCCAGCCATGAAGTTTGGCATTCCTAGGTGAGACGGTTGTCGAGCTAGAGCGCGGACAAGGTAATGTGTAGTTGTCTTGTATTCTCTCTCTCCCGTTGCCTAGCAACCGCTGCAGCTGGAACTGTGTGTCACCTTTGAACTTTAAACTTCCTCTTCATGAAGACAAAGCTTCAAAGACTTCAAAGCTTTGAAGTGTCCACAGACGGACGGACGGACAGACAGACAGACGGACGGACAGAGACGGACGGACAGCGCCATACCATAGTACTAAGTATTGAAACGGGCGTATAATAACGTTACAACTTATAAAATGCAGAGGTACAAGATGACCATACAAAATCTTGAGCGGACTGAATTTCATGGTGCTTACCCTCCCCTGCCTCGCAGTATCTGGATACACCCGTGCGCACCGGAGGACGACTACGACAGAGTGTGCCAGAGCATCTTGCTGAGGGCAAACAACACCAAAGAGGCCTTGGATCTATGGCAGAAACTCCATGGTATGAATGTCCATGTATACAGCAGTGAGAGCGATGACAGCAAGTCTATAAAGAGGTAAGGACCCAGCTCACAACAACAGGCTCTCATGACAGTCTAATCTCAGGTTTTGACAAAGTGAGTTAGCTAGCTAGCACACATGCGCTCTCTGGACCACCCCCGTACGCACTAGATTTATTTCTGTTTAGTTTGCTTTACTTTTGGATTGGCCTTGTAAACATGCACCGCGCATCATTCACCCCAAACAGTCCACCAGATGAACTTAGTTCAATAACAACAGGCTTCAAGTGGACAGAGACCCGTGAGTACGCACGCACACGCACACTGACTGTACACAGGGGTCTTTCACCTGAGGCTAAGTACACCGGGAAGGCCCTACATGCTGCTGACGGCAGGACAAGCTTTTTGAGGTACAGACAGACCCAGGCTTACCTGTACAGACAGAGGCAGGATGCGTGTCTCGCAGAAGATAATCGGCCCGAAGTCGTCCGCTACAGAATGCGAGTGGAGCCGCTCTGAGACTTGGTGTTTGTGGCTCTCGGAGGCAGCGAATCAAAATGCTGCTGTCATCCACAGGACCCACCGCTCTCAGTGCGAAGGCTCTTTTACGGTGACCTTACTGGCGACAATGTGAAAAGACTTTAATGTCGTAACAACCTTAATATATTCATGGTTTTCAGAATGATGACGACACTGTTGCCATAGCAATTAACAATATAATTTAATGAATTTCCTTCGGGATAAATAAAGTATCTATCCATATATCTATAAAACAAAATATATTTTAATATTTTTATTTTCTTCCATACATCCATCCATCTTCCTCCGCTTAATCCAGCTGGGTCGCGGGGGCATCTTTGCTGCCCAATCCTCATAGCACCTGACCCCCCCCATGAACCCCTCTGCAGGTGGTGAGCCCACAGAAGCTATTATTTATTTATTTTCTTAAGTTCTCAAAATGTCAAATATAACAGGAAGCAAAAAAATTACATTTTCTAAATAAGTAAATCAAGCATTTAAAGGACTTATAAGTCACTGATAACCAACCATTTAATCCCAGGAATAACTGGGGGTTATGGTGTGTGAAGTAACATGTGATGTTTTATCAAGCCTATAATTAACCCTCAGTCCTCCTCAAGTACAGGACATATCTGTGGGGGTTTGTAATATACACCGCTCATTACAATTTATTTGAGTCTAGACCATAGCCTGGACCATAGATCAAGTGTGTTGCTGTGTGGCCATAGCCCTACTGTACAGTGTTAATTTACACCATCTGTTGAGCGGGCGCCTGGAGTCATAGTGACGTCTTGGTTATGCTAGGCGTCCCGGGTCTCTCAGGGCCGTCTGTTCTGCTTCACGGCATCTCTGTCCACAGGCTGCTGCTGCTCCTGACTAAATAGTAGGTTCATTAAAAAGTCATGCGTTGAAAGGTGTTGCACATACAACAGTGGAGTCGTGCTCTCTCTAACTCATCCTTGGGCAAAGCAGGCCAAATATTGTGCTCCACTCACAATCTACTGGTGATGTAGTTACACAGAGGGACCTGTCATGGCCACAGTATGTCTTCATAACCAGAGGCTACTTAAGGTATATCCTGTAGAGCCATCTTATTGTGATACATTGTAGGAACAAACCAAAATAGTCGTGATTCTAATGTAATGGTTACTTCCATTTGGTTAAAAGATTTCATGCAATGTCAGAAACATGCAATACTTTATCAAACTGTGACAAATAAATACTACATGGCAAAAACAAATCTCATGACCATTATCTCTTCTCTTTTAAGCTTGTGAAATGAATACAATTTCTATTACAACTCTGATTATTGCTCTAATTGATTACTAAAATTGGGTAATTCAATCACATTTGACCCTTAATTGCATTTAGGGTACATATGTTTCCTTGAGAAAAGTGCATTACTTGTAGAGTATGTTTACTACAGTCTATTTCTGAGAGATGCATCACCTACTCATTTCATCTGTTTCATCTCTTCATTTTTGGCACGCTGATGCACTGGCTTCTCTCTAAGAAAACAATCATTTGAATTGTGATTTCAATTTTGATTTACATAACTGTAGCAAAACTGAGGGTCAAATCAAGCACACAAGAGAGCATATTTTTCATGGCTCCAACTGGAAGACAGCAGAAAAAGCGTAAAAAGTTGAATATTATTTGTAATTCAAGTAAAGCTGATCTTGCATTATCTTGTGTATATTGTTCTGTCAGGGATGAGGAGAAACAAATGGAGCCAGAGATTATGCATGTGGATACATCGAGAACACAGCAACTTCAACTGGAGCATCATCAACCACAGCAGCCTCCACGAACACAGCAGCAGCAGAAGCAGGAGTCAGAACAGGAGTCGTTGTCAAAAGAGTCTCGACTTTACCGTTTTTATCGCCCAAATTTCAGACAGCCCCACAGTCCTCTTACTCCACCCGTGGGACCTCTGATAGAGACAGAGACAAGCCCAGAAGAGCAAGAGGCCCACGAGATGGACAAGGAAAATATGGTGTGTTTTTTATGTCTATACAGTATGTTAATAGAAATGTATTTCTGTGTGAAGATTATTATAGATTTTATATTTGGATTGAATGAAAAATGTTTAAAGTTGCACTATGCAATATTTCTGGTGGTGTGTTCGTCACCTGCTTGTCTTCATGGAGATGTTATTGCTTTGCCTGGAAAGTTCCACTGTGGCATTTTATCTACTTCTAGAGAGAGTTAATGCCATGCTGTGGCCATTCCTGATAACATCTTCAAGAAGGAAATCGGGTATTGGAATCCTCCACCAGAGAAGTTACATCGTGCCTCTTTAATGAATGCTATTTAAGTTTAATTTCCAGTATCTATCTGAATTGACACAGAACTGTTCCAAAAGCCATCTAAAATGGAAGGTTCTACCCTTGCATATTTCCAGTGTATATATGGGCAAGACAATTTACTTGTCTACATCAGGGTAGGCTAGGGTAGGATACTAACCTCAGTAGTCCTGCAGTTAGATTATGATTTTTAAATTCATGTACATGTACACATACATTTAATTTCTTTATATTCCCCAAGTTCTCTGCTCATTTTGAAGTTTAAACTTTGCTGTGATTGGTTAAAGGAACTTATTCCTCACTCCTAGCCTTATGGAGGCTAACCCATTAGAGGAATGGAGGAAGAAAAGTGTCAGACAGCTGCATTAAACTGAGACTTTCAGAATTACATAATATTTTATCCAAATCTCCATATTGTCAGAGGAATCGGATCATAAATCCATTGTCTACATGAGAGTGTGTGGATGCTTTGTTAGAAGTAGAAAAGTATTTTATAAATGAGACCTTTTATTTTTTTATTTTGTCTATATTGTACAGGTTACTGAGGAGCCCAAACAACCATCACCTTTCCCCATTGCCATGAACACAAATACAAGAAACACAGCAAAAGGCTCGCCTGCAGTTCCCTGCTCCAGAACAGAGGGCGCTGCTGCACACTCATTTCAGGAGGACCTCTCTCCCCCTCAGTCCAAACTGGCCAGGTACTTATCATGTGAGAGTGAGGGTGAGGCGGAAGCAAGCAGCAGCAGTGGTGACAGCACTAGTTCTGATGACAGTGTGAAATTACCTCGTGTTCGGAGCGCTGCATCA
This sequence comes from Odontamblyopus lacepedii, assembly GCA_034769755.1. Taxonomy (NCBI): domain Eukaryota; kingdom Metazoa; phylum Chordata; class Actinopteri; order Gobiiformes; family Gobiidae; genus Odontamblyopus; species Odontamblyopus lacepedii. The sequence continues at coordinate 29,279,526 of CM068362.1, read as the reverse complement.
GACACTGACGATCAACTGAGTGATAAGGAGGAAATAGAGGATCTACCTGAGGATAAGGAACAAATCACTGAATATTCGATACCAAGCTTTGATTTGTCACAAATTTGTAACACAGTGAACATTAAACAAAAGGTAGCAATAGAAAACAAACCCAAACAGCCAACCCAGGGCCCAAGGGAGATTCCAGTGTTGGTAGAGACAAAACAGGATCAGAAGAACAGAATAGCCGACCCTCATGCTGGCCTGAAAAGCTGTAAAGATGTAGAAGCAAACGGTAATGTATGCCTCATGTTTTTGTTAGTTTAATGTCACACACATACCAGGCAGTACCATGTCAGTTGTTTCCTTTCCAACCTATTTTGTCTCAAATACCCCCTTACACTGGCACTAGGAAAATGAATGTTACCAGTACCGGTATATGGCCAGTTTTTGCTATTATATATTTTTTGGTTTTAATTACAATTATTCTATTTATTTACTTTGAATTGCCCTTTGAGATGCATTGTCTAATATCTTCCAAAACATTTTTGAGGAAACAGTTCTAAGTTGATCCTGCTATTCATGGGTTTCAGACAAACAATTCTTTCCTGCTTTAAGGGACTTTGTGAGGACCTGGTGACCTCCATTCAAAATATATTAGATTTTAATAGCTTTAATTGTTATGACAACAATTAAACCATAACTTGAAACGTATAAATAAGTGCCATTGTGTCACTAAGGGTCCTCGCACCCCTGCTTGGAAAAGAGTGATGTAAGTTATATAATGTTTGTAGTGAATGCTTATTTTTTAAACAAAGAACAAAACATTTCACTAATCTCAACCAAAAAAATCATAATTACAATGCACAGTTTTGCATTGTCAGGAGCGAGTTAAAACTATAAAGAGAAACAGGGTCACAGGTCGGATTATTTGAAAGCCATGTTTTTCCAGTAATGTGATTTTCCCAGTATAGTAATATGGAGATAGTAACAAACTGATAATAATGATACATAATTATTATTACTATTTATGTATTGTGTTTTATTTATTTGCAGCTTCGATTCAGCCGGACAAATTTTCAAATGCAAACTGGCAAGAACATAAACAGGCTAAAAAAGGTAATCTGACTTAAATTACATTATGAGAGTTAGTTTTAACCAATATCTTGACTTCTTTTACTCAGATGGTCTTCATAATGAGAATGTGAAAACAAAGACTAAAAACAAGCCACATCCTGTTTCTTTCACCTGGACTGGAGCTCAGAAACCTGTAGAGAATTGTCAGACCTCCAAACGAACTAGGCAGCCCCATACCAACGCACATGCAACTAAGGAGGGGAGTTCAAAGGATGAGGGAGCTATGGTAAGTATTTTTTCTTTCATATTAATAGAACATTTTTCAGTGTGAAAATGACTGAAAAATGTTTAAAGGTGCACTATTCAAGCGGTGTACTGGACAGTGGTGATAAGGTGGAACTGAGCAATAAAGAGGACCTACCTGAGCATAAACAAACATCTGAATACTGCATAACAAACTTTGATTTGTCACAGCCTTGTAACCTGGTGGACATCAAACAAAAGGCAGCAACAAAAAACTCATCCAAAAAGATGACTCAGGGCCCAATGGAGATTCCAGTGTTGGTAGAGACAAAACAGGACCAGAAGAACAGAATAGTTAACGCCTCTGCTTGCCCAAAAATCTGTGAACACAAGAAAGCAAATGGTAATGTATGCTTTATGTTTTTGTTAGTTTGTTAGTTTGCATACTGGGCAGTTCCATGTCATGTTTCCAGTATTTTTGTCTCAAGTACCCCCTTTACTATGCAAATTAATCTGTTACTAGCACATACTGTCAGATATTATATATATATATTTTTTTTATTACAATTTTGCTGTTTATTTATGTTGTGATGCATTGTCCAAAATCTTCCAAAATATTCTTGAGGAAACAATTCTAAGTACATGTACCACCCAATGGGATTTTCTCAATAGTAATATGGATAAAGTGACAAGTGCCGTATTTTGCACCAACCAAAAAATGGGTAATGAAGAAGAAAAAAACATATATAAGTTGCACTTTTTGAGGGAAATTTATTTGATAAAATCAGAGACCAAGAACCAACATGTCATCTTGAAAGGCAAGTTATATTAATAAAATGTTCAGCTCCACTCAAAGCTCCCGATGCTCACGGTTACAGGAGCAAATCTGGAGCCAGGCTCTATGTTATGAAGAGGATTTTTTTGATGGACAAAATAGCATAAAAAAATTTCAGGACCATGCAGAGTGGGTTCATACGAACATTTTAAGGCCCAAATGACGAGGCCACAGCAGCAGTTACAGAGAGAGGAGTGACACGATCCTAAGCGTGTTAGCTCTGTCCATTCATATATACGGTCTATGGACTGAAAATGTAATATATAAGTCACAGGACCACCCAAACCATGAAAATGGTTATAGTCCGAAAAATACAGTAAATAATGATACATACATAATAATTATTGTATTGTGTATTTTCAGCTGCACCTGAGATGGAAACATTTTCAAATGCAAAACTCCAAAAAGGTAAACATGCTAAAATTGGTAAAATTGGTAAAATTACATTATGAGATTAGGGTAAATTCTGAATAACCAATATTTTGACTTCTTTTACTCAGATGATCTTCATAATGAAACTGTGAAGACTAAGACTGAAAACAAGCCACATCCTGGTTCTTCCATCTGTATGGGAGCTCAGAAACCTGGAGAAAACGGGCAGCCCCACACCACCTCACATGCACCTAAGAAGGAGAATTCATCTGAACGCATACCCTTTGTATCCAACTTAGAGTTCCCTCAACTTTGTGACACGGTGGACACCAAACGAAAAGCTGAGATGAAAAACCCACCCAAAAAGCCCATTCAGGGTCCATGGGAAATTCCATTGTTGGCAGAGTCCAAGCAGGACCACAAGAAGAAACTGGCCGAGCCCCTTGTCCAGCAGAAAATACGTGAAGAACCAAAAATCACTGGTAATTTATTATTTTCAAGTACTGGATTAGTCTGTTAGTAGTGACATACCAAGAAGGACAATGTAATGTAATGTTTTTTTGAAGACAAAACTAAAATGTTATTGCAGTCGAAGGTTGGCAGCATTATGATAAAACTTTTTTCTATAAGGTTATATATGTGTTCTGGGTAGTTCTGAAGTATTTTCTGACCAGTCATTATATTTTATGTTCATATAAACCTAAAACATGCCAAACCCTACAAAATCTTGATAAAAAAGGGGGAAAAAATGAATTACTCAGTTTTGACCAAAGCACCAGGGTATAAAATATTGAAATAGATTCAACTTTAATGAAGGGACAAAAATTAATGAAATGCTGAGACCATTAACTTAAAAACTGAAAGCAAAGGAAATTACACCATGACAGTAACAGCTTGATAGAAAGAGATTAAAATAACCTAGCCTATGTCTACTTTCTCTTCTCAGAGAGTCCCCAGCGAGAGAATGTGACAAAATGGACAGAACACAAGCCATATCCTGCAGCTCACAAACCTTTATTGGACCCTCAGCCCAAGACCACTGCACCCGTCAATGCTGAGAGTCGGATGAAAGACGATAAAACTAAACAACAGAGAGTTCAAAGCATAGATCTTCGTGTATCATTGAGTTCGGAGTTTCCTCGACTTTGCCAAACGGTGGATGCCAAACGGAGAGCAGAGATGGAAAACCTACTCAAAGAGCAGATTCAGGGACCATGGGAGATTCCATTTTTGGCAGAGTCAAAGCAAGATGAGGAGAACAAAGTGGTGGAAGAACAAGAAGGAAATGGTAAAGTATTCTTTGTGGTGTTTGTTAGTTTGATAGTAACTAATAACTTGAATATTTTTGCACAGGTTTTTGAATGATGAAAAATTAGAAGCGATAAACAATTTCTAAAACTAAATATTAGATCTTTTGAAGTCCTCGAAAACCCATTAATAGATTTTTTTGTCTGATTAAAAAAAAAGTTAATCAAATTCCTAACAGAGCAAGATCTGATGCAGCTCTGTGTTTCATTTTGCAGAACTGAAGTCTGGAAAGTGTGATAAATTCAAAATATTGAAATAAAGTGTAATAATGATGAAAACGTACCACCTTCAAATCACCCTTTTTAGGCTGGTCGATAAAGAAATTCATTTGGTGTCAAGGAGTAGGTTAACTGAAAAAAATCTTAACAAACCCAAAAGAAGATTCCTCCAGTATTTACCTCATAGTCAAAGTCAAAATCAGTTTGTCTGAATTTGTTTGTTTGAAAACCCTGAATAGACAAATCTCAAAACAAACGCCAAGAACAAAAAGGGTCAAAACAGTTGCACTATGCTAATTTTAGATGACAGGTTCAAAATATTTTATTCTCCATGGGAATGTTATTTTGCCTTGAAAGTTGAAGTCGTTTTTGGCAGTAAAAACATCTGTAATTAAATAAACCAAACATCTATCAGTTTGTATTATATTGTGGAGCATCAATGTGTAATTTATGAATAACATGCCATAGATTTGCTAGATTTTGTTGAGGGAGTTGGTGTGTTTGCTCAGACACATGAAAAATTAGGGGGAAGATTGCTTGGAAATCAATTTACAAGCAGTACAGATCTGTTGTAATTGGTTTAGAAAGGATATCGGGCGTCTATTCTTCCCTGTCCTACACTGGTGTTGGTACCTGCATGGATATTGGCATACTCCAAGAAATAACTTTTTCATAGGACAAGCAGGTGACGGACTATCCAGAAAACTTAGATAGCACATCTTTAAATGAACACAATGAACCATGAATAAATAGCATATGTCTCTGCTTGCTTCACTCTACAGATTCGCATTATGAGAATGTGACAAAGTGGGCTGAGAACAAGTCACAGGGGGGTCCATCCATCTGCCCTGGAGCTCCGAAACCTGTGGTAGACCCTCAGACCCCCGACCAGCCCAGCCAGTTCCTCTCTGCTCCTGTCAGCTGTGAGCCTGCTGCAGCCAAGCGCCATCTGGCTCCTGGAGGTGAGAACTCTGCCAAGTCTTTCTCTTCAGCTCTTTCTGCTCTTCTTATTTTCCACTCCCGTTATAATATGGCAGTTTGGAGAATACAGCAAAAGACCGGAAAAAGATCAATGTGTAATTTAGGAAAACTGGAAAGTGGCATCATGTTGAAAATATTAGCCCAAATAACCATAGATTTTTAGTAAAAGAAAAATTTTAGTCTGTCAACTGGTCAAAGGTTAAAGGCCGCCACACACTATAGGATTTTTCAGACTTAAACGATTTTTAAACATGCCACAATAAAAGCACACCACAGACACAAGGAGAATCCTATGAGATCTTAAATCTCCAATCGCACAAACGTCTGCAGGATATGGCTGAGCAGCACAGGCTACAAAGTTGTGAGGCACCTCGCATCAGCTGGTTCCTGTCTAGAGTAAAACTACTCACTTTGACACTACTCACTTGTTCAGAAGATCAGAGCACTGCACATCTAGTTTAGATGCAAAATAAAACTGTTACTGTTCTTATTGCTATCTGTGAAATGTGGTGCAATACTTCAGATAATGATTTTTAGCGCACAGAAGGTTGGATATAAAGTACAGAGGAAGTAGAGTCACTATCGCTAATCCAAGCACTGCATGGATATAAACAGACACACGTGAGGAATAACGATGTTTTGTGGACTGGTGTCATAATTTCCGGAGGTGAGATTTCCGGAGATGCTACAGGTTAAATGTACACCTTTACGAGAGGTAAGTAATAATAATAATCATTTTTGCTGTTTCCTGGGTTGAGTTTGTGTCTTGCTGTGTCCATCACTCTGCCTGCCCCTGACGCTCTGTTTTATTGGCTGTTACCGTAGCACTGCTGATGCTTTGTGGTTATGATCTGACAGAGCAGCTTAGAGTCACACTGACACCACACACGAGGAGCGCAGCCCCTTCAAAATTGCACACAAAGACACAAGAACTCGGGGAGAAGTAAATCGCAGCCTAAATTGGGCAAATTCTCCTATAGTGTGTGGCGGCCTTTAGAGTGAAGACATTTCACTCTAAAACCTTTGTATTAGCCTTTTTGGAACCAGAGTATTTTCTTTTCGAAGGGTTTAATCTCTCCTTTGTAGATACATTTATATATATTTTTTTAAATGCTTGAAAATTTAGTTTGATGTCTTATTGTAATTTGTTAAGATAAATTAAGTATAGGCCGTCCATTTTCCCCTGTTTCTCCCTTTGTCTTTCATTGGGTTTCAGAATGATGAGAATCTAGGGCAGTTTCTGTAGTGTTTAACAATTTAAACTATTATATGTTTTGAATGAGAAAAAGGTCTGAAAATGTTAACAGAAAGCTGAAATCCATGAATAAGCCAACTACAGGGAGAGCAACTTCAGAGAACAAAGACACACCTAAACCATATCTCTGATGAATGTGTTCAGAAGGTTATGAAGGATTCTAAAGAAATCCACACAAACCGTGAACTGCGCCCAGCAGATTAAGATTCAGCATCTGAAGTAGGCTTGTGTAAAAAAATAACTGGAAGCACTATCAGCGTGGACTATGACTTATAGTGGAAGCCCCATCAGACAGCATTACAGCCAAAAATAGACAGCATTTATTTAAAACTTTCTTTCTTGCTTCCTTGCCATCTTGAAAAACATGAGTCTCTTTACCTTTCCACAGATCTGACTTATAGCATGTCAAAATACCAGTTGCTGTTTGCTGCTATGCGGCTATGTGTTTTCAAGTGTGTTTGACAGATGGATAATATACTTCTGTAGTATAGGTAGTAGCTTAGCTCACCAACGGGTGTGGAGTGAATGAATAATGAACTGAAAATAATGCTCTGTAAAGCGTCTTTGGGGACATGTGTCTGTGAAAAAGCGCTATATAAATAAACCCTTATTTACTTACTTACTTCTGTGTCATATCATCTGCCTGTGTCCAATCAGGAAGTAAAATTATAACCTACAAAACTAGAAAAGACAACATTTTAGAACCATTTTAAATGATGTTATGTTTTAGAGAAATCTGTGCCCTAATCTGTCATATTCAAATTTAAAGGTCCTATTCCTATATAACATAAAATTTACTCCTGTGAGCTTTAAGCCATGTTAGAATGTTGTAACCTCGTCAAAAACATAACCAAAGTTGTGTTCTGTTTCATTCACACGTTTGTCTGTCTACATCTCCAAAATCCTTTGATCCACCTTGTGATGTCATGAAGTGGTAGTTTTCAAGTTAGCTACATTTTTACCTTTAGTTCAGTAGAGATTAGCCATTCCGATTCTAAAATCATTGAGATTGTTCTAGTAAAGGTGTATGGAGTTTAAAAACACAATGGAGCACTTCCTGTATTTCCACATGAGGAAGAACAGTGTGTTTTCTGTCTGAGAGAATAACACAGCCTGAATATGTAGGGTTTATGTGTTAAACATGTTTGAATGAAACAAAACACAACCCCAGGTATGTTTTTGATCAGATTATCATTATAACATAGATCAGAAAATATTGCGATATGAGCCTGTTAACCTTGCTCTTATTTCCAACATTCTGCGGAATACAATGTTAGAATTCTCTTTGATACAGGAATCTCACATTTTATTCAATAACACTTCGGCTGATCCCTGAGGCCCTACTGCTGCACAGAGTTACAGAAAACATCTCTATTTAGCCTCATCTCTACCTCCTAGACCACGACATAAGCAGACAGCACTACTGTATCTGCATGTGTCTTCAGTGTTTAGCCTACTGCCCCCTTGCTGTGAGCAGTGGAGCTACAGATGGCATAGGTATAGTTGCCAGGTTCTGTCTGTACTGCCAAAGTGGGCACGGACCAATCAGCCATGACCCCCTCACCACCCCCTACCCCTGGGGAAAGCGAGACCGTGTACTCTGACCATTAAGGAGCAAGCGTGTGTTTGGGAGAGATGGGAGATATAGTGTTTCACATAAAGAATTCATCATGATCATTACTGTGTGACCGCGTTTATTTTACTACGCTCTCTAAAGGCTGAAGGCTACTCTGAGCGTGTATTCCACTGCCCTTTTTTACATGAAAGAAAAAAAAAGTACTTTAGTAATTTAGATGAAAAATGGCACACTGTGTTGGAACTAACAATAGCAAATGATGAAAGTTTTTTTAGGAAAATAAAAATAATGGGCCTCATTCATGAAACGTTCTTAATTAAATTGTTTGTAAGAACACTCAGAACAAGTATTCTACTGTTTTAGAATATTATTACTCTGATAATGCAACTAAAAATTCTAATTCCTCCATGATTTTAAGTTTAGAATGTTTAGTTTGTATTTTATTTGTTATATTTTAACATCTAAACAGAAATGTCTACAGTGTATACAGTGTTTTTTCCTCTTACTTTTTACTTTTTTGAGTTTTAAACTTAAATTATATCTAAAAAACATATTACTATGTGACCCAATAACATTTATGAGGTGTTTTATAGAGCACGTAGTCTATTGGGTCTAACAGACTTTCTACAGGCTGCAGTGAGCCTCAGTCTGTCCCTGCCCCAGTGCTCTCCATATAGGCTACTGTCACAGCCCTGGGTCTGGTCAGCACGCTGGACTCAAAGCCCCATCACCCCCTAGACCCCCTGACCAGAGTGCACTCTTATGCACCCCTACCTCAGCCCCCCTCCCTTGCTATTTACCGCTGGTCTGTTATCGCGGAAAGCGCAATAAATATGATAAAAGTGGCTGCTTACTTCAATAAGTTTATGACTTAAATATTTCCTCCCTGAGTGTGTTATGTGAGTTTGGACATTTGAAATCGCAGCTGAAACTATAAAACAGCTATAGTCTCTAAACACGCTCCACTTGACTTTCTCCTCACTCTCTCCCTCGCACTTTTCACATGACATAATGCCAAAGCCATACTGGCCTTTATTACAATTACAATTACTATTACAATTTGGAAACTGAGAGGGCAGTTTTAACCAAATAGGGTGTAAATGAGCGTGTTTGTAGCTGAGTGTTGGTGTATTCGGCGCAACCGTCACTGAAGAAGGTATTCAGAACTCTTTGTGAATCTGGGGCAGAGATTTCTCAGCATCTTCTTAAAGTGAAAGTTCCAAACATTTTTTAAGAAAAGATTCAGGAATGAATAACGTGAGAGACATTTTTAGAAAACATGATATGTAAATGAACAAAGCAGACTGTTGTTGTGTCCTCAGGCATCAGCCATTTTGTGTAGCTTGCCTGTGTTTGAATGTGTTGTGGGATTGAAAGGCCGATGGTGCAGCCTCGCTTCTGCCAGTCATCCCCAGGGCAGCCGTGACTACAGTAGTAGCTTATACTAGACTTATACTTATAATAGAGTATGGAGTGAGTGAATAATGCACACAATTGAAATGCGACTCGGGGCAAATTAAAGTATTATTATTAATATTAAAAGTAGTATATCACTGTAAATGAAGATATGTCCTTCTTAACACAGTACCTCAATGTGTGAAAGTACAATACATGCAGTACTATTATTATTATTGTTTCTTTAAAGGAACTGTATTCAGGGTACACTTTGTTTACTGTTTAAAAAAGCACTACAATCACAACTGAACCTGGCTTGCCAGTGCCTAAACCTGCAGATAGAGGATGCATACAAGTTTTTCTCATTCTCAGTATATGGACAGGCCAGGCCTCATGTCAAAGCTCAGAAACTTCAGAATTCACTCAGAGGCTTCAGTAGCCCTATTAATGACTGGCTTCAAATGCTGAGGTTTAGGTTGTGAAGATTCAGATCAGAGAGTTATTTTAGGTTTAAACCAATTGGATTTCAGCATTGAAACTGGTAACCCAAATGAGAGACTTTTATGATGCTCATTTTGCTCTCTGATAATCATGGAAAACCAGAACAGCAAATTGTCCTGGGTTTTGTCACTGAGAATAAATTAGCATAAAAAATATCAGCATTATTAAAAGCTATATTTGATCTGAGTTTGAATAGGTTCAACATTTTACATGCAGTTCCATTAACTTCACTTTAAAATACATATTTTGTTCCTCTAAATAATTCTTATCTTGCAGTCAAACACATGGCGCATGTCCCTTTTCATTTGTCACTCGTGGGTAAATATATGTGTCATTGTGGCTTTAATTCTGATCTTATATTCACGTGGTGCAAATGAGCTTGTGCATGACTTGACTGGCAGCACGCATGTCCCAGCAGGGTTTGTGACATCAATTAATCCAGGTTTTCTCCGCCTCGAGCTCTGACAGATTACTGGTTACAGCGCGAAGAACCCTGGCATAAACAATACAGTGACATTTGAGCAACAACAGGCCTGGGAACAAGTTGCTTTTGGAAAAGGGATCTCACTGTAACATGCTGAAAAGGTTAGACTCCTCCAAAAATGACAAGCTATTAACACTGCGCTTGTTGCAAGTTAAATACTTTTTGACTAAGTGTTTTTTTTCGCCTTGTTCTTGCTGAATCCTGTCACCTGTGTGCCATGTTCTAAAACAGTGTTTCCCAGGGATACAGGGGCCTGGGTCTCTACGCATGCACTTAACAGGGGGACTTGGAACGATTTCTGATTTAAAAGGAAGATGAAACTGAATGGCAAGTTATATTATTAAGTAAAAGTAGTCGTGCAAGAAATTACTCAACTGTAACTTGGGGAAACTACTATTCAAAATCAGGTAATTAGAAGAACAAAACATAATGCTCAATATATCAATTACTTGCACTTTAACTGAAGTATGCAAGAGTAATTGTTCAATGTTACTACTCCAGGAAGAACAATTTCTTCACAAAGTAACACTGAGTAAATGGGAGTAATGCCCTCCTCTGCATTTAAATATAAAATGTTTTATGTAGTACATTTTAAATTGTTCTGGATATTTTATAGACGATATTGTGCAAAAAAATCATTAAAACAAGAAAATGTTACCTTAACCATTGACGGCTTTCATTAAAGAATTACACAGTCAAAAAAAAAGTCTCTAAACATATTCTTAAGTTTCTATGAATGGTACAATTTTCAACACTGTTTTCTAACCTTGAACAAACCATCCAGCAGTCTGCCAGTACAGAAAGACATTTGAAGGCTCTGGTAATCGAGAAAGCAGTTCATAGTAAAGGCATTGTGCATATTTCATTTCAGAATGGTGAAGAAATAATATATTAACCTTGTTCTATTTCATTCATTGTTTATGTAGAAAACTTTTACACTTTTATAGACAATATTGTACAAAAAATCATTAAAACACGAAAATGCTGTAATAACCACTGACTAGAGCAGCAGCAGTCACATGGAGCTTTCCTTTGAATTCTATGCAAAGTACATTTTAGTATGCAGGAAAGATCTTGTTACCTGAGCCTGAGTGAGCCGCAATTATCCTTAATTGTTCTAAGGGAATATGATGTACTATTAATTAGCAGAAGTGATATAGCTGGAGTTAAAATTGTAAATTCAGAAGAAATCTGCATGTTAATTAATATGATATAAATCACTTTGATAGTGACTATATGGCAACACTGCCTCTTCATTGCTTCATTTTTATCAGGTATTTGACTTTTCTCAGATTTTCAACTCATCACTTTTGGGCAACATGACAAAGTGTGATAGCAACAATTACTTTTGATTTACATATAATTGGCATTTAAGCTAAAGGTTATATTACACAGTTTTTAGTTTTTATGAGTTTTGCTAGAGAGTGTTTTGAAGAAAGTGATTAGATGATTTGTGTGTGTGTGTGTGTGTGTGTGTGTGTGTGTGTGTGTGTGTGTGTGTGTGTGTGTGTGTGTGTGTGTGTGTGTGGGTATGTGCGTGTGTGTGTGTGTGTGTGTGTGTGTGTGCTTGAACAGTCTACATAAAGACAACTTTTTTTTAGGTACTATTCCTTTAAAGATCTGCTATGTAACTTTTCTGATGGGGTGTCTGCCACTTATTAGTTTCCATGGAGATATTGTAGCTTTGCTGGAAATGTTCCACAGCATGGCATTACATTTATCTTGCATGTCATAAATTACAGTTTATTTCTGAAAAACAACCTTAATTAAAAACTTTTTTTTTTTTATTTACTGTGAGCACAGTCGCCTCTCCACAGATCTGACCTTGGAGAGTTTCATGTTATACTGTGGATTATTCTAGTCCTCCATCAGAAATGTTACGCTGGGCACTTTTAGAGGGGTTGATCAATGTTATAATGTCGATTCTTCATCAAAAACATACCTGGAGTTGTGTTTTGGTTCATTTACACATGTTTAAGACCCAAATCTTGTATATTTGGTAATACAGGAGGTGTCTCACTATGTTTTTAAGCTCAATGCACTATCACTAGAATAATTTGGATAATTTCAGCCCTAGAACTGCCAAACTTTACTAAACAAAAGGCAAAAGGGAACTTTGGAGATGTAGGCAGACTAATAATAGAGGCTTAATCAAAGATGTATGAATGAAACAAAACACAACTCTGGGTTTGTCTTTGATGAAGGAACAGCATATGACATGGCCTAAAGCTCACAAGAATCCATTCTGTGCAATATAAGACGTTTAAGTCATTGGTTGCAAAAAGACATTGTAGTTGAAATGATTACTAATTTTTCTATATTCTTTCAAATCCTTGCAGTTGGACATAGTGGCACACCATACAGAGCTGGCCTCAATCAAGGAAACAATTCAGGACTGAACACAAAGTCACAAGGTCAAAAGCAGAAAAAACACCTGAAAAGCAAGCCTGCCCAAAACGCTAAGGTCAGTTTTTCATTTCAAACTATATTCATACAAAATGTATCATCCCCTTAGACCATATCATTGTGCTTGTCTAATCTTGAACAACCCACCCAGCAGATTGCCAATACAGGAAAATCTTTTGAGAACTCATAGTAGTAAAGGCACTGTACAGATTTAATTTCATAATGGTGAACAAATAATACCAGTATGTTGTCCTTGTTCTATTCCATTTATAGTAAAAAAAAAAAAAATCTATATACGGCAGAAATTAAATAAAGTACAAAAATGGAAACTTCTTTAGAATTTTTCTCTAGCCTTGGAGCATGCTGGGTGGTAATACTGTACTGTGCCCTTTGAGGTGTGCCCTCTTTGGCCCTGGCTCCTCTGTGCAGCTCGTATAATTACTGGATCTTCAACGCACACTGCTGCTGGGTGAGGGGTGCTTTACATGGGTCTCAGGGTGTCAAAGGAGAGCGAAAATGAAAGGAAGAACTGTGCGCAATGTGAGACGAGAAAAAGGCATTATGAAAGTCTGTTTTGGGCTCTCAAATGGCTGATGCGTTTATAAGACTGATCTAAAGGAAAGGAAAGAAACTCGTCTGTTCTTCACCTGTTGTTAACCGTCCTATTTTAGTAATCAATTTGGACCATCTATTTTAGCTGACAAAACTATATTGTTACATTTTTTAAAGAGTACATTACATCATAGTACATTTTGAAGTACAGTATAATACTCAAATAAATATAGACGATAAACGATGATACTGAAATTAATTTATGCCACTGATGTAATAAAAAAAGAGCAGATTCAAACATGCAAAACTGTGGTAAATGTTCAATATCGTTAAAAAAATCATGAGCTGCCGTAAATAAACAGCCAAATGAAACACTTTTGTACTTGGTTTGCATCTGTAATGAGTTATAGAAGTTGTAAGTTAAACCTTTTATAGCTTAAATGTGATTGTATAGTCAAAAAATAACAAAACATTATCCGGTAGCACAAAGAAAAAGTACACATTATGAAAAAAACTAAACAGCTTTCATATATTGAACGATAAGTCGATATAGTAATTGTCATAAAACAAAATTACTAATTTCATCCACAGGGGTTTGAAAATCATGAAAATATACAAATGGAGGGCTCATCTGGCCCCTCTAATTGTGAGATAGGGCTAGGCCTGTCCCAGAAATTACTATATCAACTAATCGTTCAATATATGACAGCTGAAACATTATATTTTGGAGCTCAGTCTTCATCATGTGCATATTTTTGTTGCAATAATGAGGTGGTTTCTGCTATTTTTATGTAATATGGTCAAATTTGAGCTGCTGAAAGTTGAAAAAGGAACTTCCAGGACTAATTATTGGTTCATCTGCTATTTATTTGCTGAAGCTCAGTCCGTTTCCTGCTTTACTGTTATTACATCAGTGACATAAAGCAGTTTCAATAATATTGTTTATCGTTATAATCCTCTGTAGCAGTATATCGTGATTCCAAATTATGACAGGCCTAACCTTTCTGGCACATTACCTGCTTGTCTTGCCCCCGAAAATGGGCATACATTCACACTGTACCTAAATTAGACTTGTCTTTGGCTTGCCATCTTTCACTTAACTACCTTGAGAATTGTTTAACATTGATTTAAACCTCCCTTCACGCTAATCAAATCCAATGTATTAGATATCGCCTAAGAGAGCGAGCAATTAAGCGAAGCCTCTTTTATTCCGGCGGGGAGTTGGCTGGCAGTCTGCGATGCCATACCATTCCGAAACAAAAACAGTAACAAATTGACTATTAAAAATGCTGGTTCCTGGCAGACGGGGGTTGGATAAAAAAGAAAAAAGAAGAAGAAGAAGAAGAAGAAGAAAGAAGAAACATAGTGGCTGAATGGTTCTGGTTTTAGTTGCATGATCGATGGGCTGTTGCTAATGTGGTCTATAGAACAAGCAGGCACATTGCTTTGGGCGTGAGGAGGCTGCAGAGGTTGATAAGGGGGGCACACGCATATAGGTGAATGGCAGAAACATGGAGCAAAGTTTCCTCTCCTGAATGCCTCCCCGTTCCCCCAGCTAATAAGCCTGTCTTGGAGCTGTTGCTAGGCTACACTGGTCTGTTGTTCTTCACTGGCAGGTGGCCTTTTCCTCCTTGGAGTGTGCATTTTGTGTGTGTTGGTTTGTCATACGGAGGAGAGGAGGTTGATGGGTGCAGGGAGGTGAAGATCGGTCGGTGCGATGACGGTTTGACACTCAGATCTATAAAAGACGCCAGGACTGTTCTGTTTTTAGCTGTCTGATAGGAAGACAGTGAGACATACTGATGGACATTTAACATCAGTCTGTTTTTTTGTGAATGCATTCGAATAAGATAAGCATGTCAGTAATCTTTTTGTTTTTCCAGACTTTTTTTTTTTTTTTTTTTCTTAAATGTGGCCTCTGGTGGACAATATTTGTTGCTAGAATTTCTTCCATTTTAAGTTTGTATTTAATATTATACTTGTACTGTAGCATCAGACAGTGTTCCCTACTACATTGTTGTAATTGGCTATCAAAATGACATCCATATTTCTTAAGAGCCAGTTGTGGCTTCTCTTTTAATCCATTCACACATATCCAGCCTCTTGAAAGCACCCAAATCTTCCCAAAGAGCCTCCATGCTGCTTGGTCACATCTTGGAAAATGGTCTTTTAATAAAAGAAAAAGATTTTATATAAGGTTAAGTACACTACTGTCCCTGTAAGAAAATTTGTCCTCTGTAGTTGACCCATCTTTCAGTGCCACTGGGGCTCTTCTCAGGAACAGTGAGCACTGCTGTGCAGTTCTCAGCAAATCTTGTTGCTAGGCCTGGTCAGGACAAATTTAGCTGTAGGATTTAATCTATTGTGCATGTTTTTTTGCCTGACGGGGCCCAAGTCAGATCAACACTATAAAAAGTTTTTAAAAATCCATACTGAGTGGCACCAGCACTCAACATGGATAAAAATGTTTAGCACTAACACAGGGCTGAAAGATCCAAATAATGATGCCATTTCCAACTCCTTTGTTTGCCACTAATTCAGTAAGAGATTTGTACAAAAGAGCTATTACAGTTGCCTATAACTGGAGGCTCATTGTCTGTGCAGCATTAAACACTGCTCTATCACCAAATAAAATCAACTTTAAGATTCAGTCCAAATAAGTCCTTTTCAAATAAGCTTTATAGTTTGCAGTGAAATCATCTTTAGTATAATGCGTCACTGTTGTCTTTTTAAAGGAAACTGCTTTCTCAAATTCCTCTATTTTAGACTTTAAAACCCACAGAACCCACACAAGCTTTTGCCCCTGTGGACTGTGTGCTGGTTATGGGTACAGGGAAGGCAATAGCCCAGATGCCTAACAGTCTCTGAGAGAGGTCTATAGATTGGTTTAAAGGTGGACGAGAGACGCAGAGGTCGTTACGGATCCGATCAATGTGTTTGTTCATAATTAGGAAATCTGATTCCTCCTACCTCCCCCTTTGTACGCCTCCACCTTATCCCTTGGAGCCTTGGAGAAAATGCGTTTAAATAGAAGGTAGCTCAAATAAGAATACAGCTATTTTTAATGTAACTGGGAAAGGAGGGCGTAGTTGTTAAATGACTCAATAGGTAACTTGCCAATTTTTATTTTTTGGAACTTTTTGGATTATGCACTGTGCTTTTTTGGATCAAACCACCGCCCACTATTTGGCATTTTCAAAGATGGAGGATGTGCATGATGAGTGAGCAGCACCTGGCAACATACGGCCAGCTCTCCCCGCACTCCTAAATGACAAAGTAGTGGCACTATTATTATGGTACTCATTTGCATCATGATAAATTACCTCCTCTCTTTCATTGTCAATTGGATCTTTGCTCCTAATTAGCTCGTTTGCACGTCTCTGCTGTGACTTTGTGATTAATACAACGCGCAGGCGAATCAAAACATATAACCAAAGTTGATTAATGGTAATTATCATTTAATCAGAAGGGACTGAACTTTGAATTGTTCTCTTTACTACATGGGGTGCCCGAGCATGTCAAATGAGAACTGCTTTAATGGACTGTGGAAAAAATGCAGTTAGCTTAGCATATTAAACTGCACAGTCATTGTCTCAACACCCAAGAGGACCATGTAATAGTTAATTTTTGTCCAATAATAAAGTGCAAAGATCACCATTTCATCTTTGCACTCTTTTTCCTCTTATTTAGCTGAGAGTGATATATTTGTATTATTATATTTCTATATTTTTCTTTTTACTTATACATTTATATAACTATGCCTTATGTGACACTAGTCTCTTATTTTAAAATGTATTATTACCATTAACATTTTGCTCTTTGCTATTATATTTACTGTTCTTATATTTAATGTGTGAGCTACTGGGTCCAAATAATTTCCCTTGTGGATCAATAAAGTTTGTCTAAATAACGGTCAGTTACATGAGCATTTAAACATTGTCAAAATAAAACCCATAATAATAATAATAATTAGTAAAACATGATCCATTACTGACCTTTAAATACAATTTTCACAATAGCTGTCTAAGTGAATAGCATTTTCACATCTGAATGAAAACTGGCACAATTCAGTATCCTAACACTACGCCAAATCTGTGCACCATTACACACTAGGAGGTGGCTGACTATCAAATAAGAAGATCAAATAAAACAAATGTGACTTCCATATCTGGCAGATTAAATAGTTTACAACTATTGCAAAAAATAAACCCACAACCTTGATTTTAAGATTCTTTATTTATTTTTTTAAAACTTTTCCACTCAAACTAGTAATTTCAACCCCCTGTAGACCCAAGTACATCCAGTGCAAATTGGGAAATGCAGTGTGTTGTCACCGGCCAATTAAATCTTGGGAGCGTGGAGCAGAGCCACAGGTTTAAATGCCCATTCCTTTCCAATGGAGTGGAACTTAGCATAAATAAAGCAGTTTCCTGAAATTGTCGTGACAGTCTGAAAATCGGCTTTCTAACAGCTCAAGGCACCAGTCCCCAGCACCACAGTGAGGGAGCTTACACCTTTATGTTATGGAGACTTTCCAATACCATTTGCCCAGATTGTTTTCTTCAAAGTACCTTGGCCTCCCTAGCCAAGTTCGCATGTATTTTGTATATGTGAGTTATCGCCCATTGACAGTCCACTGAAGCCTTCTCTTAACTTATTCTCCCTAGACCAAACTTGGCTACCATCATGGGCTGTTTATCTAGAGTGAAGTACCTCTAAAATCTGCCCATGTGACACTTTCTTGGCCTTAAACCATATTCATGTAAAACATAAGAGAAAATGATTTGAAATGAATGTAAATATTATGTAGATTGGTTGGAATAATAAATAATCCCAAACCACTGCAGTTTCTATTCCAATAACGCACCGAGATCAGTGGACAGGGTTGTGTCATGAAGGGCATCTTGGGTAAATCTAATCTATTCTGAGAAGATTGGCAAGGCACATTTTCACAAAGTAATTCAAAGTACTTTACAGAATAAGGACATCAGCATCACAATGTAAACAAAGCAAAACACAAATAGTTATGAATAATTAACATCAAAAGAGAAGAGTGCAGAATAAAACCTTTCAGATAATAAACTCAACCAACCGAACAGTCTTATCGGAAAACATACATGTGCTGCCACGGAGCTGCTATGAATAAACCATAAATGTAGTGTTACAGGAAAAGCAATTCTGGAGAAAAAAGGAGTTGGGACCTTCACCTAACATCTTAAAGGGTGCGTCTTGTAAACAATAAATAACTTTTGAAGTAATCGTAATCATAAATGGTGCGAAACAGAGAGAGAGAAAGACACACACACAGAGAGAGAGACTATTGATCCCAAGGGAAATTCAGTTTAGCTGCAGCAACAATTGCACTTCTCAGTCGCCTTTATGTCTCAGTCAAAGGTCTCAGTGCAGTCTAACAGGAGGACTGGTCAGGTAGGGTCAGCAGATCCTGTGTCAGGGCAGTTTTAGGAGGGGCAGAACCAAAATTATCCCTCCCCTGTGTCC
The DNA here is from genome assembly GCA_034769755.1 of Odontamblyopus lacepedii. Taxonomy (NCBI): domain Eukaryota; kingdom Metazoa; phylum Chordata; class Actinopteri; order Gobiiformes; family Gobiidae; genus Odontamblyopus; species Odontamblyopus lacepedii. The sequence goes on along the minus strand of CM068362.1, from coordinate 29,260,845 downwards.
GGCAGCATCACAGCAGCGTCCAGGGAGAGCCACAACAACAGGAAAGGCCTCAGTCTTCCTCCACTTTGTTGTTTCGTTTGGTGATGAAATGGGTAATTCCCTCAAAGTATTTCTTCTAAAAGATCTCTGCATATTTCCTATTAGTTTGACATATTCCCCTCTTAGTTACAAACTGAACCCTAACCAGTTGTCTGGGCTTGTACACATCTCTATAGACTGACTTAGAGTAACAAGAACTACACCATTAGTACATAAATGAAGCAGTGTTGTCTTCTCATATGCTTGTCGTCACTGTATGCGCCCATGTTCACCCTATGGAAGTGACTGCTGGAGCTTTTATTTGTCCTCCTGTCACTCCTGATGGATGCCTCTCATAAGGCAGCCTCAATCAGGGATCATTCCTCATCCATCCACCCACTCCTCTCCTGCTCCTCCTCTGCATTCTGTCTCTCTTTCTCTGCTCTTAGTCCAGTGCACCACTTTTCCCTGATACTTGGTTGCGTTGGCTCTAGCTGTGCGGGTGTCACAGTGAATTTCATGCTGCCACATGTTGTGTCTCTTCTGTCCTAATTGAGAGGGAGGCAGCCTGTCATTAATAATAAATCCTGTGATCAGGCTGGGTTATGCTCCAGATACATATTTCCATACATTTACAATATCAACTTATTTTATCTACTTTTTAACTTAAAGGACCTATATTAGTCTATTTTCTCATCTATATTATCATGATGTTTCCTCATCAGAACCATAGCTGGAGTTGGGAGTTGTTTAACACACAAATCCTACATATTTAGGTTGAGTTCTTTTCTCAAACCAAAAACACTAGTGTTCCACCTTGTGTTGTCATGTGGCATTACAGAAAGTGCTGTTTTAAACTCTAAACATCTTCAGTAGAATCACTTTGATCATTTCAGCCCTGGAACTTACCACCTCTACTGAACTGAAGGTAAAAAACAGCTATTAACGTGAAATTTACCACCACAGTACATGAGATCACAAAGTGGAACAAAGCATTTTGAGCTTTGGAGATGGCTAAAATTGAAAAACACAAGAGTCAATTTTCGTAATATAGGACCTTTAATCTAATTTTGAGAAGTGAATGTTGCCTCTTACTGGATAGATTATGCTTCTTAGAAATGAAGGCTCCCTAAATTGACTTTTATTTTAATGTTCCCTCCTCATTAGTGTAGATAATGATGTACAAATGGTATAATTTAATTATAGGTGCCAGGAGGAGAAAAGCCTTCTTTAAAAATGTAATATTTTTTTTAAAACCACAAACTCTAGAAAATCTACAGTGTACAATATTTAGGAACAAGTTTTAGAACAACGCAATTCACAAAAATATCAGATAAAAGTTTACAATCAAAAGTATTATATTGTTTGGAAAAGGTTATATTCTCCAAAAACAATATAACTTGATTTCTAAGTTTCACTTTACTTTTGATGCACTGAGTCTCCTCTCCCGGTGCTCTCTGTGCAAAGTCACTCCCACAGATTTTTTGTGCACAGTTTTGTATTGTGCTTTTGTATATTTAAGGAGAATTGTCACATGGGAGCATATGACGTAGGCGTGTGGGCTGAGCTTTGGACAGAATTTTACAGCTAACAATAAGAAAGGTTTGAATAGGGTCCAGGAGAGATCGCTAAATTACTGAAACATGCATGGACATCTAAAACCACTTCAGACATGTTTTCGATAAGGGAGCAACATTATAACAATATTGTATAGAGTTTCTGATTTTACATAATACCCCCACTTTAAGGAAACTGTTAGCAAATTTCCATATGTGATTCATACTTTGAATACATAAAAAAATTATATCTGAAAATATAAATGTACAATAGTAGGAAAATATTGCACTTTTGGCAGTTTAGAAATTGCTTTTCGTCACTACAAATGTAGCAAGAATTTTGGGATGTACTGCGTCAGCCACACCACATATTATCTCTTAAAGATTAGCCATAATTATTGTTCATTGCTTCTGTCCATCTTGGCCACTTGTCTCTCCAGTTTATACAGCAGGCTATAGGTCCAATATTTCACCTCCTATTGAGCCCTCATTATCATCACTTGGAGAGTTGTTTCAAAGAAGAGACTCCACTCATCATTAGTATGTGTGATTCATATTTGTTCCATTAGACCTGGCAGACAGATGGCGATGAACAAGCACACCGCACATTTATTGCCAAGGTAACAATCCTATTACACTAAATACTCGGGCATCAAGTGTAATTGACTATCACGTAAGAAAAGCGATTGCATATGTCCCCATCAATTACAACATGCTTGTAATAATAACAGGCTCAGAAGACATGACTCAGAGAATATTAGTTTAATGTTTCAGCATAAACAGGTAACAAGACAGCACTCTCTGCAGACGTATTGTTATTTTTATTGACACTTTCTAAGCCTTCTTTGCTTTGACCTTGAAAATATTCAGATTAAAAAATACATTTAACCATTGTCCAGTGGGTTTCAATTGACCACCATGTTGCTACTGTAATAATTTAAAAAGTGTATTTATCCATCCATCCATCCTTCCATCCATCCATCTTCTTCTGCTTTATCCAGCTGGGTCACAGGGGCAGTTTGCTGCCCAGTTCTCATAGCACCTGACCCCCCTTCATGAACCCCTCTGTGAGTGGTGAGCCGACAGGAGGGTAGACGTCATGGTCCTTGATGTTAGTTCAGGTGCTGCATGTTTTGGGTTGATGGGGGAAACTGGAGTGCCTGAAAACCCATCCAGACACGGGAAGAACATGCAAACTCCACACAGAAAGGCCCGGGCGACCCAGGGGAATGCATGAGCGTTAGCCACTCAGCATATTTAGTCTTTAGGCAGTTACATTTTATTGATAACATAGGTAGAGATATCACATTATGAACTGCATCTCCCTATATTTTTGTGCTTTTCTTCAAAATGAAGTCCCCAAGGAACAATCCTTAACCTTCCATTTTTTCAGTCTTTATGTTAATAATGTCCTCGAGGTTTGTCCAGAAGTCAGTTTGAAAATGTCTGTCTCACTATCAGTGAAAACAGATCTCCACTTAGCTAAAGGAGTCCTACTTAACACCAATAAAACCGATACAAGCATTTGTTTCTCCATCAAAAAAGCCCTGGTTACCCCCTTTCATGGGAGATAACTTCAAAAGTCAAGACAAAAGAATATGTAAAACCATCAGAGCACACACGAACTGTTTCAAGATAAAATGTCTGACTCATGAGGGTGTGTACATCACCCAAACAGCCCTCTTTGTGAGGGGCGCTGGTCTATGGAGTAGGCTCCCTATGCAGTGACAACTAAATTTTGGATGTGTCAGCAGCAGGAGCACTCATGTTTAGCATGTTGTTCACATGTTTCTAATGTGTTTCTAACACATGTCTCTTGTTTCATTGTCATTTCATTCCTTTGTTCTGTCGTGTGTTAAAAGCCCTTTTAAGGATAAGTGCTGCAAATTAGCTCTGGCTGTAAGCACTATGATATATCAGGCTGCTGCAATGTTTTTTGTATCCAGCCTTATTCAAATAAACCCATTTTTGAGAATGAGATGGTTCACCTTGTGCAGTGAACAGCACTTTGCTGCAGGGACCCACTTCTGTGTGAGCTTCCAGCAGTAGCTAGTGACTCAAAGGACACACAAAACATGCCCACTCCTCTCACCTCTCCAGCCTCTTTGGCGAGCATAGTGTCATTTTCTTGTTCGAAAATGAGTAAAGATTTGACTGGGTCTAATAAATCTTTTATTATATTTGACTATGCCCTTTAAGCTTACATGGAGCAGATGAACCAGACGGGGAAAGAAATGAAAACACAAAGACATAAATGAAAAAGAGGGAAATGGTTTCTGACATTCAAAAGTCCAAAAAAGTTCTTAAACTCCAAAGGTTGGCATTTCAGCAAGATGAATTACATATTATGTGGGTTAGAAGCTGACAGTTTACCTCCTCTCGTCTTGATGTGTTGAAATATTAAATGTGTAAACATACCACCTGCAGTGCATGGGGAACATGGAGGCCTCCACATATGTGGTGTGCAGAAATACCTCTGCCAAGTTTGTATTGAAAATGAAAAGGTAATTAGGACTGCCTGGCCAAAAACAAAGTCGCCACCTGGATTTAACTAAGCAAATAGGTACGAGGTTGCTGCAGTTGTTCAGCTCTAGGTTCAGCAGCAGTGTGTGCTCAGAAAATGAGGTGTCCAGCTGACCACCTGGATATACTGAATGACCAGGTTATTCCATCAGTGGATTTTTTCTTCCGGCACAGTCATATTCTAAGATGACAAAGCCAGAATTCATTGGGGTCAAATTATGAAAGAGTGGTTCAGGGAGCATGACACAGCGTTTTCACACATGGATTGACCACCACACAGTCCAGACCTTAACGCTACTGAGAATCTTTGGGATGTGCTGGAGAAGGCTTTGCGCAGTGGTCAGACTCGACCATCATCAATGCAAGATCTTGGTGAAAAATTAATGCAACACTGGACGGAAATAAATCTTGTGCCATTGCAGAAGCTTATCGAAACACAGTGAATGCATAAGTTTGAAACAAAACACAACTTCAGTTTGTGATGAGGAAGCAACATTACAGTATAACATAGATCAATCAATAAATAAATATTGCATATTATTTTGGTTAGTGCTAGATATTTGATTTTGGCAGGAGTAAAGTTACGTATCGCTTGGTTGCATAATATGTAAACATTTTTGGCTGTTTTTGGCTGTATCATTAAGATAAGGCTAGTAGGTGACTTAATATGTCATAATCACATGAATTGGATTTCTGTACCTGTTTAAAATATGAAACACAGCTTTGTTTTTGTTTGAACAAAAAGTGATATTTTTAATGAATGTTTCATTGGGCACTTTCACACCTGCATCAAACACTTTAGTTCAGTCCAATCCAATTTGAAAGTGAAAGGGTTGGCAGACAATAGCGTACCAACAAAATGAGCCAACTGAAATAGCAGAATGGCCCCTGCTTCGAGGATGCTATTTTAACTGAGTGACAAAGTACTAATACAAAACTGTGGGACTTTCTATGTAATTTATTTGTAATCTAAATGCAATGACAGAGTACAGACACAGGGAAAGAACACAGACCTATTCTCATTTAGGTGAGAACATTGGATCTTAGCTTAAGGCTGCCTGTTGACTTGACCTATTTTCCAGTGGAGAGATGTTTTAAATCATCAATCGCTGAGAAGTGGATCTCTGCTCAAACCGCCGGTAATTTCAACTTAAATGCTCCAAGTGCCAACCCAATCACTTTTCTCAAACACCAGCCTAAGTTGTCTGAGTGCATTAACCTAAATTCTACAAATTGTGCAATGGCTGCTTATTAAAAAGTAGAGGAGAAGTAGGTGAGATAACTGACCATGTTCACACTAAAAAGATTTTGGTTTGGAAATGAAAAAACTAACACTAAACATCACAACATTTAATCTTTCAGTGATGAACAGAGCTTGGAACGGAACATCCAAAAACAACTGTAACCATGGAAATACGGCATGTTTTTGGCAGCAGTGCAAAACCATAAACATACAGTATAATTAGTAGACTTGGTGTTCGATCCTAATGCTATCATCCACTTAGCAATTCGGCTAGTTGGGGAAGATTTCGGAACACAGAACAAGTCCCCTATATATTTTCCAATAATAATTGACATTATCCTGTAAAAATGCACATTGTGAGTACTCAAGAGGGTGTCAGCTGGTATGAACCAATCAACCACATTTAGATGAGGGCAAAGCCCTGTTAGAGTCATTTTTGTGTGTAAACCTTTGGTGTTTTATTTTAGATCATAATTAGTGTGTAAAAGTGGCATCTGCACTAATGGCTGAACAAGCTTCAGTTGAGATTGCTGAATTTGTGTGCATCTAGTAAAACATCTAGTGAACATGATTCTGTTGAAGAGCAGCTAGCAACTGGCAGATATTTCACAAATGTCTATATGCAAAACTGAAATAGATTATATAGATTCTGTGGAATATTCCAAGCAAAATAGCATGTCCTTGGAAGAGATTTCAGAACCTCCACAAACAACTGTAAAAATGCAAATCAAGTCTATCCATAAATCAACAGAATATCTTAATCAATGACTTTTATTGAAATGTAAAACTCCTTAGACACTTTTCAAAGAAGAATGCTTGATGGCAACATAGTGCATATTCTTTTTGTTACTCCATGTTGCCTCCTAAAAAAATTAGGGGGAAAAATCCTTGAAAAAAATATAGTTCGAATCTGTCTCTTCTTTGACGCATTTTATCTGTGGTCATCAACTTTGTGCACACTCTATTTGGTTTGTCATTTCATCCTTGGAGTCTGGCCTTGATGATGGGACTTGAGCACAAATGGTTGGGGACAGAGTGTCTTGGCCTGCTGTGTGTCAGACACTGTGGGGAGGTGAGAGGTGACGGCTGCACCATTCTACGCCTGAGTGCTTACAGACCTTTGGGTGGACCACACGGAAGACCCAGAATGGAGCAGGGACAAGCCCCAGTTTAAAGCTCTTTCTGTCTGCTCTCTCTGACATGGCAGATCTCCATGGTAACAGACAGTTTTTGATGTTCCACGCCAAACTCTATAGTTTTTTGTTTTTCAAAATTACAAACACACAGACCATACTTTGCATACAGATAGAGAAATCAGAGCTACTGTCTTAATTGAATTAGAAAATTATATAAACCCAAGACTTTGGGAAGCAACTACTCCTAATTTGTAATCAAAGTTATAGCATACTCTGATTATGCTGGAAGAGGCATTCAAATACACCAGGGCTGCAACTATGATTATTTTACTAATGCATTAATCTAGCAATTATTGCTTCAATGAATTGATTTGTAGATTATGAAAGGCTGCGAAAGTGAACATGACATTTTTACAAAATGTGACTGAGAAAGCTAAAGTGATGCGACTTGTGAACATCCTTATGGATGTTTCCACATACATTTGGCTTTTCATCCTGAAGACTCAATATACTTCTTTTCTGTGTCCCTCTTGTGTCATTCATGATTTGATTCTTAATTTTTGTGATCAAACCTCCTCTCTCAGCACATGGTATTTTTTAGAGTGAGTTCATACTCCAGATGATTTTGTCATTACTGAATTAGTAGACTGTTATCTCAATGACGAATTAATTGCAGTTAATTCTATCTCTTTATTTGTCAAGTTGTCCATTTCAAACAGTTCTGGCCATTCACAGTGGCTATGTTTACACGCACACCAAAAACCTGCTCATTATCTGATTACTGGAGTGATCACATGATTTAAATGTCATGTAAACATCTGAAGTCTATAATCTGATTATTCATTCATGATATTCTGATTCTTCACACATGTTCAGGTGTTGCCAAGAACAATTATGCAAATAAGAGAAATCTGTTGTGACAATAACAAGAAAAAAAGATAAAATCAGTTTTTATTTTTATTTTTTAACTTTGTTTTCCAAATACAACAGTTGCTCCATTGACTAACTGACACACATCACTAGTTATCTTCGTTGATTTTTAGTGATCAGATTTTCTTTTGTTTGTTTTTTGCTGCCAGCCTTGGACTCCATAATATTGAGGAATGTGTCACTGTGAGCCAAGGTCAGACTTATTAATTCCACACAGGGGCTAGTAAAGGAGACCACCCTGAGATATAAGCACACATGGACATGGCTGAACAATTATTCTCCATAGGCTCAGGTAATAAAACTGTGTGAGGTTTCAGAGTCTGCCTGGTGTTTTATGACCATATGTCTTACACTATTTGAGTACCGGTAGTCTGTACCTTACATTCTCTGAAACAGCAGCTATCATTGGATTTTTAGATCTCTCACTGCAGTGGAGTATTTATGATTCATTTGTCAGCACAATTTGAAAGCTTGAAGGAAAACTCATTTTTTGGAGGAAATGAAACTAGATGGAAGATTTTTTTCTTCTTTTTTGTGTTGACCATCAAAGCGACAGCATAAAAGGCATATCACTGCTAGGACCAATATTTCTTCGTCATCCAAACAGAATTCTAATGCCCTCCTCGCCTGGATACATTTATCTCATCACCGGCTATGTGTGTAAGACTGCAAATCACGTGTTGCATTGTAGTGAGCCTTGACGCATACATAGATGGATATTACATTCCTCCATTTGTCATATGCACACTAACGCACCTCAAAATACCATAGAATAAACTGGCATAGACAAGTTCCATCCATCAGAAAGACATGCTCCATCTCACCACACATCTTTCCCTTTGCCCCCTATTGTCTCAAATATTTAGACTGTTTGACACTAAGTGCATACATGAATTCCAATGAGGCTCATCCCAACTGGATAATCGCACAAGTCTGGGCAATGAAGGAAGCCACTACCCGTACACTCATCTCCAAAACAAGAGGCTTTGTAGTGTATAAGTACGTTTATTGCACATTCAAGCACTATTTTGGATGAAATAGGCTGGAGTTTGCTGGTGTGCACGGTGAAGGGTGGGAGACATCTTTTGATTTTTTACTTCAAGGAAAAATGGTGTCCCCAAGCTCTTGACATGCACAAGAAGCGAAAAAAAAAGAGACTGGTTTAAAATGGCTTTTTATAGCGCGATCCTATTCTTCTCAAAGAGGGAAGCCAAAATGGAGAAGAGGAGCTGCACCTGTCGATAAAAGACTGGTGAGAAGGACCAGAGCGTATTGCATTGGAAACACTCAACACTGATTTAACACATTTTATTCTGAAATGGAGTGTAGTGGTGCTCCTCGGATTGTGCCAGAAATTCAACACAATGTGAAGCTATTATAATGATAGAGATATTTGAAATGGCTTTGAACAAAAAAATGTATGGCAAATTTGCAACTTTGGGAATTTACTCCTTTTGTGTGTGCGTTTTAATTATTATGTTTATTATTATGCTGTTGTTGTTTTTTTAAACAATAGCTCCCATTTGTTTATTGACTACTTGCTGATGGACAAAGTTAAAGGAAGTATTTAAATGTATTGGTGGTTTTCAGATTTTAGAATGTGATGATTTCATATTTTCAGATGAAAAAGACTGTTTTCCTTATTGATTACATTGTATTTTCATAGGAAATATCCAATAGGTAATGCCACAAATATTTAACCTGATTATCCATCCATCCATCCATCTTCTCCCGCTTAATCCGGCTGGGTCGCGGGGGCAGCTTGCTGCCCAATCCTCATAGCACCTGACCCCCCCTATGAACCCCTCTGCAGGTGGTGAGCCCACAGGAGGGTGGACATCATGGTCCTTGATGTTAGTTCATAGGGGTGCTGGCATGTTTTGGGTTGATGGGGGAAACCGGAGTACCCGGAGGAAACCCATCCAGACACGGGGAGGAACCTGATTATTTAAATTAATAACTAAATCCAAAATCTGCATTTCAGCCATATACATTTTCGCTGCCACCATCTGTATTAAATACAGTATTTCTGGCCAGTTGACTACTTTGCAGCTGATGTCATCAACTTCCCCTGGTTATGTGATGCTAACTATAGGCACTGCCCTGTTTGAGGCTTTGGTAGACTTTATTCTGATCTTTATTTCAACGTAATATGACCAGAAAGAACTGACTTAGGTGACAATAGATGAGATGCTTTTTACTGTTAAACAAGTCCCTCTCAAATAACTCATAATAATTACAGTCACAAACTAGCTAGTATTAGTCAACAGTTAGTCATTTAGTCTCCCTCCCATTTTTTTGTAAATCAAAGATTTAAACACGACCACAAACGCTCATATTGATCACCAGCTCCTGAAAATGTGCTGTTTAAATCAATTTCTTGGTTTTCAGACGATCTTAAAACTTTTTTTTTGTCTGTGTTTGCTGATGTGTGCATTGTGTAACCATGGTAACTGCTGAACATTCTGTCAAAAGAGATCCATGTAGAACATCCCCAGTGTGATGTTACTGCAAAGTACCAATGCAATGTTGTCATCAGAAACCCAGCAAATTTCAAAAGTCTAGTATCCTTTTTGCAGTCAACTTCATATTTCTTAGAATACAGTGATTTGCACATTATTTGTCAAAACATTTTAGACCTCTATGATATCCCCATGCCCGGATAATTAGCGAGAAAACACTTAGGTCACTTGTTATGTTCCTAAAACCTAATTAATTTGTGACAAGACACTTAATTCCCCCCAACTCCTGAGGTTGGTCCAAAACTTTGACAAATCCCCAAATTGGCAGTGTCCACTTTGTCTGACCTCATCCCTTTTTTTTGGAGCAGACTTCCAGACACTGTTTCCAATGACGGCCGCTGATAAATGAGCAAATACAAATGAGTCCAAACTTGGAAGTAACAAATGCAAAAACTGGCAGCAGTGTCGGAGGATTCGGTGTAGAAGAAGACTCCTCAGAATGGTACTTACAGAAGTGGCAGGGCTCCAGATGGTTTTGTTGTGTTTAAGTTCTTTGGTGAGAAATCAATTTCCTTTTTTGAAGAAGCATTATGCACTCAGTACGTTCAGTGTTTTGGTAGAGCCTTTGCGGTTAATAAAACATCTATTGCAGTGGAAATATTGGTATGTCTGAATCAGGTTCAATTTATTTTCTGTGGAAGGAGACTTATTGATGTGTGTAAGAAAATATGCTGCTGTGATGCAATACTTTCCAGCTGCTTATGTGTACTATTTTTGACATGAGATTGCCTGTATTTTGTGTTCCGCAACACAAAGAGAATGCCACATAAGCAGAGTCAACAAACAGTGTCAGAGTGAGTACTCAAAATGTGCAAAAAAGGAGAGCAAATGTCAAAAACAGTGGTTGACTTTAACTGAATTAATATCAAGTGCAGGATTTCCACATTTATCCATGGGTTTCTGAATGATGAGAAATTAGGACTGTTGCCATAGCGATTAACAAAAAACAGTGTATCTTTTGAATGGGAAAAGGCTCTCAAAATGTTGCACATAATGAAAACCTATGAATAATCTGTATATTAAAAAAAAAATATATATATATATACTTCAATGTGCACTGTGCATCTTTCCTGCTGGACAGTCTTCAGTCTCTGCATGACATTAAATACTAGTATCCATCTGGCATTTATTCATTATGAGTGTTTCTACTGCTCAAAAATAGAATAATTTCTTCTGTGAATATGGGCAACTCTCCATAGCTCTGAATTGCAGTGTAGCCTAGTGCTATAACCTGCTTGTCTCCCTTGTGATAGATCATCCCACAGTCTAGATTAAGCCTAGAAAAAGCTATAATATGTCCATGGAGACAAGCAGGTAGGGGACCCTCCACTAGAAATGTTACATAGTGCACCTTTAAGAACAAAAGGATCCTCTTTGGGTTGGTGAACGAATAGTCTAACCACTGGGCCACTGTCACCCCAGTTTAGCATGAATTAAAAATAGCATTACTCTGAAACCCTAATAACCAAACTGTGTTATTTGTGGACGGAAGCATCTCCTGGTACAAAGTGAAAGCAGCATGGCAGGCAGTCAGAGCTGTCTGGATGTTGTAATGCGTCTCACCTCGATGTGAACTCTTAGCGGTGAGGAGGTGCACAGTGAAAGAGCGCTGTGAGGAGTGATGCTTGTACAACACTGAGCACTTTAGGTAGAGGGCTGCTTCGGAGAGAGGCAAATTACACTGCTCCTTACGCCCCCTGATAGGAGTTTGTTTAAGCCTATACAGTGCTTTATTGTTTGTGAGAGGGGTATACTCCAGACCCCGACAGACACCAGGGCCCATATCAAAGCTTCCTTCTGTTTGCTGTAATTACCTAAAAGTTTCTCTCAGAACCATCGGGGGTTAGTATAAATAAACAACTGCAGGTTTGTGTTAGACTTTATATTATTTTTTTCCTTTAAGCAACAATTGTTATTTTCATATCAGCTTCATTTGTTTGCACGCTTGAGGACGTGTGAATTGCTCAAGGCTGTTTAACCACATACATTTTCTGGCATTTGCATTAAGTACTAAGTATGCATTTTGGGAGGGTTCGTATACCACTTTTTTTTACCTAATACAGCACCACTTTACAATAACTACATCTTAATATGAGTCATTCTTAATCAACTATTTGTTCATTATGAATTAAGTATTTGATCTTGATGAACAAATGATTATGTGAAGGTATATTCTCTTCAGTCATTTGTCTTTATGTCGCTCTTTTTTAAGACTTTTATCTGCTGTTGTTTCACCTAATTGAAAAGTCCTGCAAAAATATTTTTTGTATAATCTCAAATCACAAAAGTAAAGTTAATCAAGGTTTTTATGTATTTCCACAGGTCAAAGGCAACCCCACCAGAAGATGAATCTCAAACTCGAATCCCTGTCACTGTACATCATCCTCTGACTGAATAAAAAGTTCTGCGCATCTGTACTTACTCACTGTTTTTTGCTGTTATATTTTTGACTATCTGCCCTGTGCTTTGCTTCATTAGCGAGCGCTGGATGCAAAATTGAACAAGCGGATGAATTGAGCGTTTCGCCGTAATCACAAAATCTCATTGTGCTTCTGCGGATAGCGAAACGGCGATTATTCACCAGGACTCTGCACTGTCATTTTTGCCAGCGGACCATCTCATACATAATGCATCCAAATCATTGCATTTTCCTCCATTCTGGGCTACAATGCATATTTCATCAAGCCAGTGAAATATTAAGCACTCTTATGATTCGATATTCTCTTCCAAAAAGACGTTTCCAGTTGATATATCCCCTCTATTCCCGGCGTCCAACTTCTGGAGGTGTTTGTATATTTGGAGTGTTTGTTTACCAAAAGGAAGTTGTTTGATGGGCTAATGCTGAGGTAATGGTAGATGAGGCAGCCAATCAATGCGAGAGATTATCAAGGCTCAAAGGGCATTGATCTATAAGATGGTGGATGGATGAGTGGCAGCTTGCTTTCCTGCTTTGGAATAGCGATTGAAATCAGGATAGAGTTGAGACAGGCTGTTTTTCCCTTCGCCCGGACGGTGCGCTTCCCAAAATGTCAAGTGTTATTCAGGTGGACGAGATGGATGGGAAATTAGAAGAGGGGCAGCTGTGTGTGATGGAGGCATTAGGGCCAATCTGCCGAGACAAAGGTCTGTCTCCAAATGCATATTGAATGAGAACAAAAGGAGAGAACAAGTAACTGGCAGCATCACCAAGTCCTTTTCAACCTCATACAGAATATCAGTGCGTCCAGTGATGACATCTATAGTGTTTCTCAAGCACCATTCAAGTGAAATAAATACCAACTCCAGGGTGGTTGTGGTCGATACAAAACAGTTAAATATCGATACTGACTGAGATATGAAAACGCAATTAAGCACATAGGTTATATTTTATTTTATCTACACATGTATGTCATTTTTAGGGTATAGTAAAAGGTGTTTGATTGCATTTCAACACAAAGCTCGTTGGTATTATAATGGATCAATAACTCAATACGTCACAACAAAACATAAATAATTTGGGCTGCGAATCGGTAGTTGGCTGAAAACTGGTAAAAAAAAAAAAGTTTGGATCCTATGCTGAAACAAAAATAGCTCTGATGGTTTCCTCCATACAGCTGGGTTGCCTGATTTTGAAACTACGAAATGAGGAAGCAGGTAATGACAGCAATCTCACATACCCTTTGGCATGTGACTAGCAGAGATGGACGGCCATCACAGCAGCCAACAGACTTTCAGACCAAATGTGTTTAAATGACATTTCAGATTTGCGATCAATTGAATTATTTACAACATGAATTATATATGGAAACAGTCGGGTAAACCACCTTTCAAGAGACAATAGGCAAAGTCCTAGCTTAGCCTTTGGAATAAACTCTGCTTAATTTTAGTAATTTTAATGGTTTAGTTTTAGGCAAAGCACTTGAGCAAATAAGAGTGAATCTTTGTCTGCTAATTTACTCCCACACATAGTTGTGAACCTTTCCCATGGCCCACAGGCGTGAACTTTATAATCTAACAACAATTAAAAGATACATTAACAAAATAAAAAAGTTTAGAAACTTTTGAATTAGATTATTACATGTATTTAAGTTCTGTTTTACACTTATAGAAAGCTAACATTAAATCTTGTGAGCGGTTGTATGTTATTTAATGGATCACAGCAAAGTTGGACTTCTCATCTTGTAAAAATGAAAATCCTGGGACCATATGAACCAGTGTTTTATGAAAGTGATGGTCAATGCATGAAGCATTAAACTATTTAGAATATGGCCACCACAAAGTTTATGAGTTTTTACACAATTACTGCCCTGCATCAGTGCGTTGGTGCCAGCCTCATCTCTCTGTGATTGGGAGCCCAGTGCCAGTTTACAAACCAATCACCACAGGAAAATCTGGACTTCAGGAGTCAAGTGCCTGACAAATAGCCTGGCATCTTGGCAATAGGCATTTCATTACAGTGACAATCAGATGGGAATCCTGACAACAAGAGAGCTGTATCAATACTTTGCCAGTGTGGCAGGTGTTCACACTGAGAATACTGGCCCAGGTGCCGATAAGCTGGAGAACTGCAAACACTATATCAGCTCTGTTTTCCGCACGCTCACTGTGTTTAACTACACGTCCTAATTGATTTCCAAACCCTTTAATCATCTCCTACTAGGTGCGTATTAGCTCAGCTGATGGTGTGGACCTTGCAAAAATTGAATACTTGGAATACAAAAACTGGATGATCTAGGACATCAAATGAGGATGGTTAATTGGTCTGAGCAATAAAATTATGAAAAACTTGGAAATGCTGACAAAATTTTGTTGCAAAAAACGTGATCATGTCTTTCTGGATCTGGAACACTGCTTATGTGCTATTGGACCACATCACTCCCTATAGTCCCGACTCCAGATAAATTGTTGCCTGACCAGCCAGTCCTTTCTACATTCTGTTTAAGTCCAGAAGAGACTGGAACCAGACAGCAGAAGGTGAAGCGCAAACCACAGCTGGTGCTTTGTATCATGTGTCTCTCAAATCATCTCATAACATTCAGAACCAAATATACAGCTTATTTGACCTGAGATAAGTAATAGTTTGGTGCTTCGATTGTTGATTCTGTAAAAATCTGCGCTGTTTCTCACTGTTTTCCCTTTGTGTTTTTACGCCTAAACAGCCATGCTTGTTTTTGATGCATATAGAGCATGTGTCTCCCTGATTGGTTAATCTGCTTGTCAATCACGCCCTCTGAACTGGGGAGACATTATTCAGCTCTACTCATCTTCATAAAGTTTTGTCAAAGCATGTGGTTCTGGCTGGTCAGGTAAGATAAATTGAGTTAAAGTCTGATTTCAAATGAACATAGTGAGGTATAGGTGCATTTTGGCTGTTCTAACATCATCTCTCTTCTCATCAGGACCTATTCATCTGTATCCTCCATGAGGCTGCAGTTTGTACATGATCTGATTTGGGTATTTTCTTTCTTAACATCATGTTTGTCCAACACACTTTTTCTAGGTCAGCAGCTGGCTCATGTGATGTAGCTCCTGCTGTGACAACGTCTCATTACTTTTGTTTACCATCGCATATTTCCATCTTTAAGCTCCAAGAAATGTTAATGTTTGTGAAAGCAATAACTTTTTCGATAGTCTTAATGTAATACATGACTATCATTACATTCATGTGGATTTTTAAAACCAAATACAATTGAACCTATTGAAAGTTACTGACATTCACTTTAATGATAAATGTGCAGCAGAAATGCCCATAGCGATGACCTGCTCTGACTACAATTTACTTATTGACATATGCAGTAAAAGAGAAAATATAAGACTGGAACAAAAGAGCAAAAGTCAAACAGAAATCTGAGAGAACAATATGACTGCAGTATATTGTGAGTGTGTGTAAGGGTGTGTGCAAATCACAAGCAGAACTGAATTCTGTAGATGACTTAATGAGGGCTGTGCTGCAGAAACCTTGACATTTCCAGCACCAGCTCCCCACCATGCGTGAATGCTTCTTTCACCAACTTACACAAACTAACGCGCATACACAAACTAAACAGAAAGTCAACAATAGTATTCTTATTAAAGGAGCTCTGACTGCTATTTGACTAGATCAGCTTTTAACAGACACATCTATACACTATTCAAATGAGTCCTGTGAATGTAGAATGAGCAGAAAGTATTTTTTTCTTTTTTCCAGACAGGGCCAGCTAAGGGACTGAAAATGTTTCTCAGTAAATCATATCAGTGCGTCTAACTACTTTTCCAACTAATTGATTGTTTCAGCTTTAGGAACTTCATTTATACTGGTAAAAAATAAAATAAAAAAAATTAAGCTGATGAGGAAATTCAATGAACTACAAACTGAAAACATTAGTCCTCTAATGATTAATGGCTGGCCAACTTCCCCAGAGAAAGTAAGTAATTTAACGTGGAGTCAAGATGCAATCGACTGGGGCAGATCAATCCTCTAAAAAAATATTTGTCATGGCAAATTCAAACTATAACTCACAATGACCTAGTATTCAACAAAAACAAAATCTAAATTCATGTAGATTTCCATGTCTCTTTTTAAAGGGCCCATGTTATATATTATTTTCTGATCTGTTATAATGTTGTTTCCTCATCAAAACCATACCTAGGATTGTGTTTAGTCTCAGTCACATGTTTACACACAAATCTTGCATACTTTGTTCCACCTTGCGATGTCATGTGGTAATACAGGAAGTACTCTAAGTGCTTTAAACTCCATACACCATTACTCGAATCATTTGGATAATTTCAGCCCTCGGAATGCTCAATCTCTACTGAACAAAATGTAAAACAGGAGCTATTAACTTGAAAACTAATGCGTCATGACATCACAAGGTGAAACTGAACATTTGGAGATTTGGAGATGCAGACAGATAATAGGAGTAAATAATAAAGAACTATTTAAACAAGTATAAATGACACAAAACACAACTCCAGGTATGTTCTGATGAGGTAACAACATTATAACATATGGCTTAAAGCTCACACGAGTCAATTTTGCGTA
The DNA here is from genome assembly GCA_034769755.1 of Odontamblyopus lacepedii. NCBI lineage: Eukaryota > Metazoa > Chordata > Actinopteri > Gobiiformes > Gobiidae > Odontamblyopus > Odontamblyopus lacepedii. Next base: position 29,243,914 of record CM068362.1, on the reverse strand, counting down.
ATCTAGGACCCTTAATATTATTTTTGCTAATTCAGCTCCATGGACATTTGCCACATCTGACCACTAATGTAATATTTTTGACATTCACTCCTGAGCTCTCTTGGCTCATGACTCTTGCCATCAGTGTAATTCTCTGGAGAGGTTCTATTACTGCACCCAAGCACAGGGGGAGGCGGGGGAGAGGGAGGGGCAGTGCAGAGCTGGGGACAGTAGCGAACACAAGAGAATAAAAAGCATTCAATTAAGACATGAACTGCAGGCTTCATTAAGCACGAGGCAGCCAATGAAAATGACCATCCATCAAGTGTGAGTGTCTCAGCGCTGAAAGGCAAGACATGGCCACAAAGAATAACTGCATGATTAGTGCAAATGCCCCCGTCCACTCCGCCTTCAATTACAATAAGAACTATTAGCACATGTAACATTGCACTAACTATCATATTTTATGTATTTATTTGCAGGACATCCTGTTTCTTTGCCTTTGTTCTTGGTCCATGTAGAATGAAAAATACAGAGTATTAACCTTTTAACTAATTAGAACTGCTAATTAAACACAGTTACAAAATCATTACTGAAATAATGTACCTTTTCATATATTACTTTGTCTCTGAAGTCTTACCTGTTTTTTTTTTTCAAGACAAAATGCATATTCATTGCTCATATTTTAATGCACTCTCAAAATAACTAATAGTATGTGATGCTGAACAGTTACAACCATTTTGATAATGTATTTCTGTATTTGAAATGTTAAATAATAGCCACCAGTCCTGAATTATTTGTGATTTTAACATTCATTTGACGGAATTACTATGTGACCAACATGAAAGATGTCTGCGTAATCCTTCAGTTGTCCTGGGAGAAAAAAAATGAAAGAAAAGGAAACAAAGAAAACAACAGGGCTAATCAATGTATACTAATTTGAGCTAAATGAATGATTATGCATATGACAGTTCACACCTTAGGGTAGTTTAAATCACCTAACAAACAACAGATGCTCCATACTGTAAACAACTAGGGTGTAGTAGTTTCAGTGTACTTAGCTCCTAAGTACATACATAACATATTTAAGGCAGTGACAAACCAGAACCCTGTCAAAACTGAAAAAGCTCCCAAGTGCCAAAATGGATTCACTTTAGTCCAGTTGACAGATTCCATTTTTCTTGCTATGTGCCCAAATTTTATCCACTACTGTATTTTGTTGATAGGCAGAAGTAAATGGTAAATTGTTGAATGTCCATATATACAGTTGTGTTCATAAGTTCACAGACCCTGGCAGAATTTATGATTTCTTGGTCCAGAAGCTGCACATGGGACTTACTTGGATATTCCAACATGATAATGATCCAAAACACAAAGGCAAGTGGAGCTGTGACTGGCTCCAGCAGAATAAAGTGAAGGTTCTGGAGTGTTCGTCTCTTCTGACCTCAGTATCACTGAGCCTCTGGGCAGATTCAAGCTGCAGTTCAGACAAGAGCCCAAGAATTTACAGGAACTGGAGCCTTTTGCCAAGAAGAATGAGCAGCTTTACCATCAGAGAAAATAACATCTACAACTGTCACAACAGACTCTAAGCTGTCATTGGGTCATTTGTGTAGTTTCTGTTCTCATTATGACTTAAAAAGAGTAAACACAGTTGTTTGATAATAAATGGCTTCACCCAAGCACTAACCATGAGTGAAAGAAGTTTTTGTGTTCATATTATAATTCATATTCTCTGAAAGATGGCCAAGAAATCAATCAAATTCTGTCAGGGTATGTAAACTTATGAGCACAACTGTATGTAGTGTTTTTCTACCTTCAAGCCACTGAAAGCACTTTATATCAAAGAACCAATCACACAGACACACTCATACACCAGTGTACACACGCACTGGGGCAAAGTGGGTTAAGTGTCTTGCCCCAGAACACAATGTCAGTATTCATCTGTGGGAGCTGAAATCGCACTGCCAACCTGTGGGTCAGTGGATGTGTCTGGAGTGGGATTTGAACTTCCACCTGTGCTACTGTGGTAAAAGTGCCTCCATTTCCACAAACTATACACAAAAACCACAGCAGATCGACACTGTAGTGGCAGCTGTTCAATCTGTAATAAAGGCACAGAAAAGGTCTGTATTTCTCCTCTGCGGTACTCACTTGTCATGTGGTCTCGTGCACTTTCTATGCAGACATGTACGCCGCAGGACATGTGCTGGAGAATGCGCACTGCTGTGAAATGGGACATGAAATACATCTAATCCTGTCAGAATAAATGCAGGTTGCAGCCACCGCAGTGTGAGGAGAAGCAGAGGATTGTACGGGGGACAGACGCTCCTGGAAGGCCTCTGTTTACACCTGTGTCCCTGTATGAGGCTCTCAGCTGCACTGTGAAGCAAACACATTTCTAAGATGAGCTCTCTGCCCTTTACAGTCAATTCAAGAGACTATTTACTTTGCTCTGGGCAGCATATGGAGACGTGTGGTGGATGTTGGTACAATATGTACAGGTGTAAAGATGTTTTACAGTGAGCATTACAGAGCAAAAATGCATTCACTTCAGTTTTATTGTATTAACGTCCTTGGTTTAGAAAGCACTATATTTCAATGGGTTTCTCATCATTTTGCCCTCTCAAAATCTAAGCTTTCACATGAAAACAACATCAGTGACTAATCTGCTGATGTTTTATCATTAAATTTAAGACGTCCATGGATTTATGGGACACTAATTTCAGAAGCCATTTTCTCACTTTTCAACTTTGATGGATTGTACATAGAGATTTGTTGACATCTAATTCTAGCCTGATTTATTAAAGTTTTAAGTCCAAATGCTGAGGCGAAATTTGAAATTTTACACCAATTTCCAGTAAGATCTGTTTTAGTCAAATACTAAATAAGATTCCAAATTTCCTTTATATTGTTTATGTCAACATGAAGCGAGAATTATAAATATGGGTCTATCCACTTTTCAGATCCATGTGTCACAAAAATGTGCAATTTGCTATATATATATATTTTTATATACACCACGTTTTTTAAAAATATTTTATTTATATATTATGTAATTATATCGCACCCCTATGAACTAACATCAAGGACCATGTTGTCCACTCTCCTGTGGGCTCACCACCTGCAGAGGGGTTCATAGGGGGGGTCAGGTGCTAGCTGCCCCCGCGACCCAGCAGGATTAAGCGGGAGGAGATGGATGGATGGATGGTAATTATATATTAAAAAACAAACTTCTGTTTAACTTCTTATTTATTAATGTATTTCATTTGCAACATACAACATCCATACAGACATTAGACAGGACAGGACAATACAATAAGTACAATACGGAACAATACAAAACAGATGTATACACCCCCACAGCAGACGAGGTGTAAAGTGTGTGTGTATGTGTAAAAGTGTGTATGTGTAAAAGTGTGTATGTATGAGTAAAAGAGATTTCAGCATCAGTAAATATAAATAACTAATTGTGTATAGTTATGTAGAGATTCTTAGTGTATTGGAGGAATAAATTCAATGTTGAGAATAATGACAACTAAGGAAATAATACCAGTACATACACCAGGCTGTACAGCTACAAGTGGGAAGAAGAAGAGGTGGAGGAAACTAGTTTTGAATTTGTCGGATTAGTGTTAAGCCTCCCATTTATTCATGTGTCTTAAAAGCCTTACCTTAAATGACAGTGTAAGAAAATGTTTTCTTTTCTCAGTATGCATTTGTGTATGTATGCCTGGCTTTGAGAGGTGCTTTAAAACAGTGTGGTGCATTAAAAAATAATGTAGTGCATTAAAAAAAGGGGAGATTTGGGCGCATGTGTATGAGTGTGTGTGTGTGTTCTGTGTGTGTGTGTATGCATGTGTGCATGTGTATGTACTCTCAGGACATCATCATGTATTTTATTTTCGAGGAGAAAGTGGTTGGCCAGTCAAAGAAAGAGTTAAGGAACAGGGAGATGAATAATAATCAAGTATGTTAAATCACAGAAATTACATTTGTAGGAAATGAAGGGAGGTGGACCAGGGTGACTGAGATGCTGTTGTGCTGTCGGGGGTGGTAGATGTGTATTCCAGACAGATATAGTCAATGAGCAGGTTTTTCCAATGTGCCACATATATGCTATGCCTTGATTTCCAATTCATGAGGATAGTTTTCTAGGCGATAGTTGGGCCCCAAGGAGAAGTTTATGGTTTGTGTTATCTATTGTGATTATTGAAAGGTCTCCTTAAAGGCAGAGTGAGGGGGACGGGGATGTGACAACCCATAAAGTGAGATAGTGAGTTCATGATTTCTTTCCAGAAGTGCCTGATGGGTGTGCAGTGCCAGTTCTGTTTAACTTAAAGGTGCACTATGTAATCTTTCCAGCACCTGCTTGTTTCTATGGATATGCCATTGGTCAGCCTGAAATGTTCCACACTATGACATTAAACAGCTCTAACTTACATTTATTAAATTTCTGGTGATTTTATAGCTCAAAAATACCTAGAAAAACAGGGATTCGGACTGTGACTGGGGTCGCCTCTCCACAGATCTGGCCTGTAACTTGGTCTGGTTTGGTCTCCATAAAGATAGAAAGGTTTAATATCATACTGTGAAACATTCCAGACAAAGAAATCTCCACATAAAAAACGCTCCACTTGAAGTTATCTTGTGATTAACTTAACTTTGCTGATTGAAATTAGTATTTTTTCTAAGCTGCAGTCTTTGTGATTTGTGTTTTATTTAAATATTTTGTGTGTTTGAGTCAACTTTATCTATGGTACAGCAGTAGAAAGTCTCCTTGCCCGGCCCTGTGAGGTTCAGTTACATCATAAGTCCACCTTGGGGATTCAGTGCTCTTTGGAGTGGCCCCAGCTCTGAGTATCTGACTTCAATCCAAAGCCACAATCCGTAAAGTGTGTTTCCTCCGACTTCAGTATCCCCCAAGGCACAGTGAAAGGTGCGCCCACTTTGTCACTTTTCTTTCTCGCCAGGTTGAGTTTTGCACTACACACAACTATCAGTAACAGCGTGCAAAGGCTTTAATGCATTACCTAACTGCAAAAACATCATTACTAATGTAAGCGTAAACAAGTTTGAAGACACCCCGTGAAGGAGTTTCCGCTTTTATTGAAGTGGTGTTGTGGGATGCATTGATGACACATTTAAATGCTCAGGGAAATAAATCACGCAGTATTAAGATAATTTGAAATCTTAGCATCAGCGAAATAAACAACGCAGGCAGAACATATCGTTGCACGGGTGTTTGGAAATTGTATCTGTTTCGCCCACTTGTGTGTGAATAAATGGACAGTAATAGATGGTGGTGTAGAGAGGGGAGCGTGTTCGGGAATGATGATGAACAAAAGCAGTCAATATATTTACAGAAAAATCCTTACTGCACACAGCCCTGGATAATCACCCAAATACAGTGTACAGCACCGTGAAGGTTATACAATGTTACAGAATGCTAGAGAATTTTAATCTGACTCTTGTTTTTAGACAAAGCACAAGTATCACTCACATTTTCGAGTGTTGGTGTTTGGAGGCCGGCTCAGATTGGCAGCCGTGTTTTTTATTTAATCAGGAAAAGTCCCACTGATATTTGAAATCTCAAGCCCACATTGCACACATTTTTCACAGTGAAAAAAGCGCAGTACCGGGAAGAAACATATGCAGACACGGGAAGAACGTGCAAACTCTGCTCCGAAAGACCACATGCTGCTGGAGAGTCCATCTCAGGACCTTCTGCTGTGAGGCACTAACGGCTATACTACTGGGCCGCCTATGCTTCTGTCAGTGTGAAGTATCCTTGGGGGGCTACTTCAAGTACGGCCGTGGGTATGAAAGCTCTCTCTGCACAGAATGAGCAGTAAAGTTGTGGTTTCAATGCCTGGACAGGTTATGCTTTTCTGTATGGAGTTAGCATGCTTTATTTACTTCTAAGTACATCTCAAGCATATAAATGAAACACTTGAAACATGCACCTTTATTATTATGTCTCAGTGGCACAAAATGTTCCTAACAACAATCATTTATTCAGTTTGGAATAAGAAAATCTAAACTCAAAGGACTGCACATGCAAGGTTCTGTCTTTGTTGGCATAAAACAATAATATAATAAATAGAAATAAAAAGTAAAAAGTAGAAAAAGTTCATCAAAGACAATATTATTTGTAGTGGAGTGATCCAAACTTACCCACCCCTGAGATATCCTTGGGGCTTGCTGGCAAAATTTTATATATGGGACTACGGATGGAAATTAGCACCTGTGCTAAATCCGGCGTATTTACATCAATATGTGTGATTTCATACAAATTGTATGTTCATGAATATGCACTGTCCCATCCAAATAAACAAATAAACAAACAAACAAACAAATCAGATAAAAATGTAAACGTAGGCAAATTAATCAAATAAAAACACTACTTTCTTTCTTCTCCCTGGGTTAACTGCAGTTCCTGTTGATGTTTATGCTCCATTACTGGGTCCTTTACTGAGGTGGTAAACCAGATCAAGAATGTCAAAAGATGATATAATCCCGAAAGGCAATTACACAGAGGTCAATGAGCAGAGGATGACCCCAAAAAATGAATAGCCCCAAACAATCAATACTTCACGCATATGCACGGACACACAAACGTGTATGTGTATGTGTATCGCTCTTCTCACCACCCCCCATCTGCTCTATAACACCAGGCCTAAATGACATTTTAATAGCCCCTCTATACCCTATTAGCATGCCTCCACTCCGCACACAAAATGGTACTTTCAACCTTTACTTTTTCAGTTTAGTTGAAGCATCCAAGGTTATCAAGGCCTCCCACTGACAAGACAAGACGCTTTGATCACAACACAAAATGGAGTGTTAAGAAACTGGCTCATTTAGTGCATTTGATAGTGAAACCGTGGCTGAAAGATGCACTTTAAAAGTAAGCAAGGACTTGAAAGAGGAGTCCTACTGGGATTTAAACTTGTCACTTTGAAAATATTTATATTTTCTAGCTTGACTGAAGCTTTTCAAAATCATTACAGATCCTCAGATGTTCAAACACTATGCTTATGCTTTTGTTTCAAGCAAATATACACTTCTACTGAGGTTTGAATGTACGGCGTGTGTTGTATGTGTTTGTTTTTAAGTTTATATTGCTTATGGACTGTGCACGACCAGAGATATGCAAACTGAATTGCCCTTTGGGATTAATTAAAGTTGTTGATTGTTTGATAGTTTTTTTTTTTCTCAAATATGAGCAATTTAAGAGAATGTAACTCTGTTGGGTTTTGCTATTCGAAATATACAGTACAGATTTGGCAAGCTTACCCTTAGCAACAACAAAATGCTAGCCAAAAGATATTATTGAAATTACTAAGTGAAGACAACTCAAATTCATTCTTTGCAACACTATTACATAAAATCAGCAATCTCAACGTGAATTTATTCTAATGTTTGTGCCATTTGGTTAAAAGACAAGTTTTGTTTTGAAGACAAATACGAAAACATAACTGCATTCAATATAACAAACTGACGAATATTAAGGCTTTATTATTTTCATCACCAAAATGTTCTCCTGAAGACTTCTGATCTAATGGACTGTACACAGCCAAAAGAATTTGCTTGCTATTTTGTACATTCGCAAACTCACAAAAATCCATTTTGTCCTGCGTCTGTGTTGGGACTCGAGACACGTGATGCCCAATCACACCACAGCATTATGGTCTGGGTGGATGTCAAAAGTCAAGTGCCCAAACAAATCAAAATGGCTGACACAAATCAATTTTTAGTTTAGTTTTTTTTTTTTTTTGTAGATGGAAGTGTTTTGTCTCTCAACAGGATTCAGGCTCCTATTTTGCTTTTGCTTTGAGCTTTTAACGTTGAATCAAGAGTGCCAAACAGGTGCCTCACTTTGTAAACACATCATTTACAACACTTCTTCTGTTATTATCATCAAACTAGAGCTCCAATCTCAAACTGGCTCAATGCGGATGGTGGCAGGGTTAAATCTGTGCTGCTGAGAGCTTTACGCACAGTCACACTCTAATACTCTGGAGCCAGTTGTTGTTCTAGTCACCCGCTAAGCTCCTGGGGCCCCACTGTGACAGATATTACCTCAGCGTGGGCTTTCTGATAAACATGATCACACATTTCAGCTCGGGCCAAGACTTAATCACAGTGTGAAGTTAAAGGTCTTTTTCCATTGGAATCATATATTCAGAAGGGGAGAGATAGGGTCAGTTTGGAGAAGAGAGCATCTACAGAGGAGTGGATCAATAGCCCACTCGATCTGCTCTTTTGCTCCTGTTAATTCGGACGGCCAGACCTCTGACATCGATCAGTTAAGTCACTAACCTTTGACCCCTGCGTAGGATGGGGCCAAAAATAAATCTTTATTCTAATTAAATTTGAATATTCTGTTGCAAAGTCATTTTTTGTTTAATTTGTATTTTTCCATATCTAATAGGGTAATACATGGGGAATGGTGTAGTGTATGGGCAGGGGATTTTAAATAGATTGACACATGTATTATAAACACAGACTTTTTGTTTGTTTGTTTGTTTGTTTGTATGAATTATGATTTTATTTGAGAACAACATCAAGAAAAGTCAAATGATGTCAAATAAAATATCTGTTTTTACAGCAATTTATTCTGGGACAACTGAATGCAATCAAATCAAAATCTCAATTTGAATTATTTTCGGATCAGAAAAGCTGCAATTATTTTGTATCCTCTGCAGAATATAAGTTCATTATTCAAATATTATAAAGATGTTAACTGTAAACAAAATTTTAATCAATTGTATATGTATTTGCAGTATTTTCCACATTGATGCATAGATTTAAACTAACTTTACTGATCCACAGGGGAAATGATTTGGACACAACAGCCCACACATCACAATATATTATAATAACAAAGAGCAGAAATATAAGTGGTGGTAATAAATTCAAAATAAATAGCAAATAGCAAATCCAAAACATGCACAATGGATAAGACCCTCGAGCTACCGTGTTCTGGGTATACATTAGGCCCTGCTGGGTGTGGCACTGCGGTCAAATGCAGAGAATGAATTTCCCTTACGAGGATTCATAAAGTACCATGTCCAAGTTATACTTTTCAGATTATTACCATAAAAGAAAATTGGATGAATTGAAGAAAAATGGTCATAAATTCAACCAAAAACATGCTCAATAAATGTGAAATACAGAGTCTAAAACTGCAGGTTCACAGTCGATCATTTTTATCTTGCGTCTGGATTTGCTGAGCGAGCCTGTTTAGTCCCATCTCCACACACCAGTGACATGGATGCTGTTAATGACACGGGTAATGGCTGGATATGACAGCAACTATTCATCAGCTACTCCGTCTTCAGCAATCACGAAGAAGCGAGAGAGACGAGAGGGAGAGGGAGAGGGAGGTGCCACTAGCAACTTTAAAGCACTTGAATTTTAAGGATTGCATCTTAACTTCATAATTTCATCTGTCCTGCTTATAGTTTCAAACAAAAAAGAAATACTATGATTGGAAAATGTATGTAGACATTTTTGTTAGTGGTGAGCTCAGATTCCCTTTCCAGACATGTAGTAGATTAAACACAATTGTGCAATGTTCCACACTATGGCATTAGACTTGTATATCTTACATTACTCAATACATGAGTTTTTATTGATCCAGATGCATTGAAAATCGTCTCTCCACAGATCTTACCTGTAGCTCTGAGGTGGACCCTCGACCAGAAAACTTACATAATCCGCCTTTAATTGTTGCTTGTAAAACTCACAGTTAACGTATGAAAAAGACAAAGCACAAAAGTTCATGTCAAGCGCATGGTCGCAATTTAAAAAAGTTACAGATGCTAAAACTTTAAAATAAAAGCTGAATTTCTTTCTTGTATAAGAATTGACATAAATATAGCAAAAAGCACTTCACGGGACTGTCTTGGCTGTCAGGTATGTGCACTTTGCCTTGGGACATTAAAGAGGTTGTTCTTGAGCAAATACAATGGTTTAATTAAGAAAGGTTGATGGCTGAGTATATGACATGAACATTTTCGCAGAAGGCACACGGAGCAGATAGGAAATGTTGCCTACTTCAGAGGATTACTTCATTTTACGGTCATTTATCCAAAAGAATAGACTAATACAAATCTATTTCAAAGACAGAGCTCCAATTTTCAAGTGAGTATGTGGAGAGGAGTCAATTTTCAAGTGTAATGTGGGACAGATAAATGAATAGATTTTTGTTATTGCTTGCATACACATATCTTGTACTGATGCTGATATACTGGGGGTTCTCAACTGGCAGGTCAAGTATGTCTTTGGGCCTTGGCATCCTCATGATCCAAGCTTGAATCAGCAGAACATTATGATTAAAAGTTGTTTTGTGCATGGTAGCAGAGACTTAGATGGTTCAGGTTACATGTTGTTACTTATGTTCATGAAATCAATTACCTGTCCAGCCAGAATCACACACTTTGACAAATCTTTCCAAAGACGAGTGGATCTGGAGCTTTATCCTGTCTCCCTGTCAATCACAGGGTGTGATTGACAGGTGGATTAACCAATCAGAGAGACATATACAACAAACATAGCTGCTTACATGTAAAAAGGGAAACAGCATGGATTTTTTGTTCTGAATGTTGGAGAGGAGATGTCTTCCACATTTGAGAGACACATGCTACAAATTAGTGGTTGTGGTTGGATCGTCTCAACTTCGGACAAAGGATTTTCACCCTCTGTTGTCTGGTTCCGGTCTGTTCTGGATTCGATCAGAATGCATATGGGACTGGCTGGTCAGGCAATGACATCAAGGGTTGTGTAAAGATAAGATAAGATAAGATAAGATAGGACTTTATTGATCTCACAGTGGAGAAATTCAACAGTCACAGTAGCTCCAGGACAGTTTAGTGCAAAAAAGGGGGGAAAAGTGTGATGCAATCAAGATAAACAATAATAAAAATAGAAATAATAATAAAAATAATAATATAAAGTGAATAAGTATATGTACAAAATTTACAAAGAGAATTGAAATATAAATACTATATATATAAAATAAAGAAAGTACAAAAACAGTGCAAGTAACAGTAAAATAGACTTGATTTGGGCCACAACCTTGTTTAAATTAGATGTAAATTTATACGTTTCACTTTTGACTGAATTCATTTACAAATTACTTTTTTAAAGTTAAAATATAGTTATGGAGGTGCAAAATATAATGAACAGAGATCATTTGCTCCATAATGATGAAAATAGCACCATAGCAATTAATAATGCAGTGACAGTCGCTGAGTTTTTGTTCTGATCTGAAGGTTGAAGGTTCAAATCCCACTCTCAGCATAAACATCATTGGTAGAGTGAACAGATCCACTGACCCACATGTTGGTGGTGCGATTTCAGCTCCCTCAGATGCTTGCCCCTAGTGTCTGCATACATTGGTGTATGAATGAGTGCGTGAATGGGTGAGTGGTTCCTTGATGTAAAGTGCTTTGAGAGCCTTAAAGGAGGCACTTAAAGCACTATATAAAAATGTGAGCATTTACTATTACCGTGATTCAAATATAAAATATGATATCTTTTGAATGGTCAAAAGTCATCAAATGGTTCTTATAAACAGCACGTTGAAATACCCACTAAATGCATAATTAACCACACTGAACTAACTAGCCCCATATCTCCAGACACTAAAAACTATGACGCCTACTGCATAGTCTCTCAGTCAGTGCACACCCGATCAATACAGTAATAAAGTCGTTGAGCGGTTTTATTACAAGAATAATCTGGACACCATGACAACAGGGTGGGGTTAATCTGCCCCTCATTCCTCCACAAAACGCCGTTCCATCCCAGTGATTACACATATGTATTCTGCCCCCTAAATTTTGACCCCCCGAATCCCACCCCCTCCCTCTCTCTCCGCCTCTCCCCGCCCATGCCTTGTACTCCTCCTAATCGATGGTGGAGGCTTTGCAGTCATTTAACATGCTTGCTCCTTCTCCTCTCCCGTGTGTGCAAGGTAACACATCACATTAATGAATAAATAGGCAAGGGGGGTCGGGCTGGAGAGGAGAGGAGGGGGCACTCATCACAGCGCCAATGATGGGACAATTATCTCATAGCAAACAACCGCTTTGCCATCACCTGCCACAATCGAAAGAATCAATATAAGACCAGGAGGAGAGATGGAGGGAGGGAAGAGGGGGCTTGAGGTGTTGATAAAATGGGGCTGAGCTGCACTTCTGGCCCACTGTGTAAAACATATTGCAAAGCTACATGACCCCAGGTGTTATTGAAAAGCCTTATTATTCACATTAAGCAGCTAATGGCCTAAAGTAGTTTGTTTCCAAAGACTGAACAATACCGCAACAGCATTCAATTTAGACCGACTTATTGATTTTGAATTTTAGATTGCCTGACGCCAAGAGGGGCAAATCAGAGGAACATCTAGCGTTTTTTGTCAAACTGGTGATCATTTTTTTCAGTTCTAGTTTGTGTCAAAAGGGTGAGTGACAGAAACAGACTTGGAATTTTTCGCAAACCGTGGATTTCAGGGCATTTATTTCCAGGGCAAGGGTCATGGTACTCAAGATTTCACTAAATAAAAGAATGCAGGTGTTGGTTATAGACTGTGTTAAAGGCATTTCAGTGGAGCTTTGAGTTTGTGTTATTTCATCATCAACTTTATGGGCTTTCTCTGTCACTCTGGAACCCAAACTAGCCCCCCATAAGCACCCTCAAGTGTTATAAAAGGCTCTAAATAAAGACTGACTTATTATTATGGCATGTAATGTAAAATAAAATACATTAAATCATTTTCACCTTATAACTTTTCAAGGATTTTCGCCTCTTGCTTAGTTTACAGTAACAACAGAAAGCTCTTTATACAACATAGACAGAATGTAGTAAATTATGGATAACATCTTTAATAAACCAGGCGAGTTGTTTTACTACTTTCCTTTGACAACTTCAATTTAATGTTCTCTTTATCAAATAATAAAAATAACACTTAGAGTATCTGTTTTTTTCATACCACACTCGGGTTGTCACTTAATAGTAGCATTGTAATAAAATCATTAAAGGGCCGATATTACGCTATTTTCTGATCTATGTTATAATGTTGTTTCCTCATCACACACATACAAACCCCGGATATTTAGGGTTTTCCACATTGTGATGTCACGTGGTAATACTGAAAGTGCCCTCTGTGTTTTTACACCAGGCACCTTCACTTGAATCTTTTGGATAATTTCAGCCCCAGAAATGCCAATCTCGACTGAACAAAAGGTAAAAGATGTTAACTTGAAAACTACTGATATAGATATAGACAGACTAATAATACAGGATCAAATATGTATAAATGAAGCAAAATGCAACTCCAAGTATGTTTTTCACGAGGTAACAATAAACACAAGAGTTGATTTGGTGTTTAAAAGTCACTCGATAATACTGTGGGCTGTCACGTTAAAGTGAATTACAGCTTTGCCTAAAACCTAAAAAGCAGCTGGAACTACATAGACCATGATTCTATCCCTTTTGGAATTTGACAATAATGATAGAATTATAGGCTTGTTATAGGGCATTTTAATGGGAAAACGTATGGCATCCCAATGCTGCAACATTAAGGAAAAGAAAGAAATTGAAAAACCTGAAAAATCCTCCCATAATCTATTTATCTACCTCTAAAATCACAACAGGCACAGCAACTTTACTGGTGAGATCAATGGTTCTTAACAATTCTAGTGCTCCAGTGTCTGCGGTATCTTTTTGAACCCCAACCTCTTGTGTGCACAGTTGAAATGTATGCTCACAGTGCACTAGTCCAATTCTCTCCTGTAAATATGACTGTGTTGACCTCCGCCCACGCTGCAGCATGACTTTATTAGCTATCTATTTTGCTGTCTAGCTGTTTAAAAAAAAGGCATTTTCATTCTGACTTCACAAAATGGTCTGCTGTGGTTGCTATGTGACCAAACTGTAAAGGTATTTTACACATAGATGTCATATGGAGACTTATTTAAAGCTTAAAAGGTGTGACGCAAAAGGAGGATCAGAAAGAAAAGAGTGGGAGATTGAAGGGTTGCAATAAGAGTAGAAAGAGAAGTCTTGGTTTTATTGTAGCAACCATATGCATAATCTTCTCTGCAGGTTACCACTGCTTATGAGCACAGTTAATCCAATTTTGATGAAGACGGGATGGCACTTAAACATTTGGTGAAATTAAATGAATTCAGCTTGTAAAAAACACCAAAAACATGGTCATTCTTTTGCTTCTAGGATGGGTAAAAAACATTATGTGGGAGTATGCAAGACTGTGCATGCAATCATGTATTGTATTCTAGCAAAGAGTTATGATTCTGTCAGGCTAACTTTCCTCCAGTTGTCATGGCAGTCGCACTTTAGAAACCTTTTTAGTTATATAAAGGAGTTTCTCCCTGGTGCCATTAGCAACCATGCATATAGCGAAGCCAGTGGTACTGCTCATGTCTTTCTATAGACTGACTATACTAACAGTTTCCTAATGGATTATGTTGTTTATCCATGTCATTTTATAATACTTGACCTAAAAACTAAAGTTAAGTTGCTAACTTACTTTGTCAGTGTGATGATCAAAGAGTACGGCTCAAACTTTTCTTTATAAATCTATGCATTAGAAATATTTATTTAGAAAGTCATGTGCTTCTTGCCATATGCTACAGAAAGAGATGGCATCATCTCATAATGTGCTTTTAACTCTCAATTCATACACACCACACCTCAATTAAAAGCTCTCAACCAGACATTAGTTGTCATTTTTCTTTGCTGTATTGAGATTGTAATTATCTTTAGGAAATACACCTATAGTGGAGCATGATGTGGCATGAGGAAAGTACTTAAAAAAAAATCAAACTAGCACAGCGTTTCTTCAACGTTTTTGTGTTTGCTCATATTTGTTGGACAGTGGGTGACAGAGCAGCAGCACTTCTCCATTAAAATAAATGGTTTGATTACAGAATAGAGTTGTTTCAACCTTTTGTTAGCGGAACCTTCCACTGGTAGGTGTTCTCTTAGAGAATGCCGACTGTACCAATAAAAGCAAAATAAATGTAACCGTCCTAAACACTTAGGTAAGTATGTGTCACCGACTGGTCTGGTTCTTATTATAATATTTGCCGTCACTAATAACAATGTAAAAGGGTATTTTGTACTGACCTGTTCTCTGTAATTTTAATCCAATGATAGCCAAATGTTCAGGTAGCACTATATTCTTTGAGGCAGCTATTACAACATTTATTTAAACTAAGCTTTACAAAGAAACCCAGTCTGACTCACTTTGGTATTAAACCACTTCACCAAAAGCAGTAATAGACTTTTCAATCAATACTGCCACCAGGGAATTATATCAACATTTGTCACTCAAAGAGTACAAGGCAAAAGTTGTGGAGACACTGGAGCTGCCAGAAAGCCTGCACTCAAGCTTATGTGAATACTGCATATACTTTGCTTGACTCCTCAAAGTCAGTGTGATGAGCCGTGAGGACTTGTCATTGTAATGAGCGAGCCTCATTATGAACCAAATCACCCGCTTCTCTTAGGAATTCAGCCTGGAGAGCGCTCTTTCAGGTAATTAAACCACTACAATGCTTCATATAGCATGTTGCCGTGCCATCAGTAAACACACAAATGGCTGCATAGGCCTTAATTGACTTTTGAAGCTGAGAATAGATTATGTTAAAAATAGTAGTCATTCTTATACAAGAATAGGCCATGTTGTGAATAGCTGTGGGCACTTTACATTTTAACCACCTGGCAATAGATGTTTAAGTACAGATCTGATCATGAGACCTTAGGTAAAACCAGATTTTTGTCAAGTTTTGTTTTACCCTCATCTGTCAATTCTAATCATCTTTTTTTCTTTTCTTTTTTTTTGGAATTAGTGCTATCTTTTTATAGCAAAAATCTTTTCATGTCCCACAATACCACAGCATTAGTTATTCCAGGAAGATACATCAACCCCCTGATGATGTTGATTGTCTATTCCCTAAAATTGTAACTCCATGTGGTACATATTCAAATTCAGATTACTTTTATTCATTCACACACTGCACATTAAAAGTTCAATATGGTGGTGTGGGTTCATCAGAAATCTGTGGAGATTCCAGAAGCTGTTTGATTTCAATTTGTTCCCACAAAGTAGACGAATGGTGACAATTATTATCATTATTATTTTAACAAAGTAACACACTTCAAAGGCATTCAATGGCCGTTCAGTGCCAGAGTACAGACATCAGCAAGAGATTTCAACAAGATAATATGATGTATAGACTTGTATAAGTTAATACAAGTTAATATTTCACAAAATTAATTCTTGTGAGCTTTAATCCATGTAAGAATGTAGTGTCCTCCTCAAAACCACGTCTGGAGTTGTGTTTTGTTTCATTCATACATGTTTGAGTAATGCTGGCTTGTAAGTCTACATCTCCAAAACTCAAAATGCTCATTTTCACCTTGTGATGTCATGAAGTGGTAGTTCTGAACAGCAACTTTTTACCTTTAGTTCAGTAGACATGGGCAATTCCAGGTCTCAAAATTATCCAATAACCTGCCTAATGAAGGTGTATGGAGTAAAAAAACAAAAAAACAAAACAAAACAGAGCACTTCCTGTATTAGCACATGACATTACCATTTTTTTTAGTTTGATTGAAGAACCCAGCCTAAATATACAGGGTTTGTATGTTAAACATGTGTGAATGAAACAAAACACAGTCCAGGTATGTTTGTGATGAGGAAAAAACATAACAGAGCAGAATAACGTAATCGGTGCCTTTTAAGAAATTTTAATTAATATTAGTTATCTGAAAAAATAGCAGTTATAAGCCATTACTTTTGTATGTGTAATTTTCTATGTTGCATGTTCTGATAATGAACCCAACTTTACTTTACTCCACTGTTGGGATCATACACATACTGTACAGACCAGGGCCAATGTTTAGATATGACTGGTGACTGTAGTCAGTGTGATGGCATCTACACAACTGTGCACCATCTGTGCCCTGTACCCCTCCTGTGACGCAACATCACAAGGCCCCACACATATAACCTTTGAAGATGTCTCACTGTTCTTCTCTTCACAACGTGTATACAAAGATATTAGTATGAAGAAAAACATACCTGGGCATCACGACATACAAGCCCTTTAGTTTAACACTGAGCTGAAGGACTACAGTTAAATTGTTTCTTGCTCAACAGCTTCAGAAAAAGGTGCCATTATTCAATTCAAAAGATGTGATAATTGTTAGTTGACAGACCATAAGAACTTATTACAGGAAGTGCCAATCTCAAACAAACACTGAAAAGATTCAACATCACATAAGCTTGAATATTTCTTTCTAGGTCTATAGGCCCCTGCCATCCAAGGTAAATCACGACATCATACAATTTTAGACTTATTCTTCAAATCTATTCCTATTAAGCCTTTTCGCATCGCTAATGTCAACAGTGTGTGCGTAATTAGTGAGGTTGTCCATTTTCCCCTGCTGCCCATGCAGTGCTCCTCTTGGCTCCGCCCATTGGTTTGGGAGCCTATTTAATCCGTTGCTAAAATGGCAGCCTCTTTATTTGCCCTGTGCTGCTGGTGCTGCTTGGCTCTAGTTGGTCTGTTGTAAGGTAGGAAAAGGCTTCATTCTAAGAATAGTAATGGTTCATTTAAAAGGCCCTCTGTCTGCAGAGCGCCTGCTGCTGTCACTGCAGTTGTCATAAGAGGTGGTTTATTCTGCTGGTTTAAGTTCTTGTACCGATTAAGGGTGGTATGTCTGGTACCTGACAAATTAAAAAGTATAAAATGTGAATATTTCTAACGTTGCTGCTTTTAGCATTCTTACAAGTTGCCATTTTGCGTTACTATCATTTGGTTTGCTTTACTTCAGTATATTTAGTTTAACTTTTTTCCATATTAACTTTGATTTGATTTGTAGTTGATTTGGTTTAAAAGTCTACTTTTTATTTTGTTATACCATTACCTATTTTTTCTTTTGTTATAACTAGTGTATTACTTATTGTTTAACAAGCAGCAGCTGCACTGCTGTTATTACACCAACTGGGTCAGTGCAATAACCATTTTCTCTTTTTGTGTCAGCGACGCTGGGTGCTTCCTTCATCCATATCCAGGGCCAAGTCAGGGGGCAGCTCCATCTCTAAGGCATTCCCAGGTTAGCCAAGAGACATAGTCCCTCTAATGTGTCCTGGGTTTTCCCTGGTGTCTCCTCCCGGTGTAACATGCCTAATACGCGTCTCCAGGGAGGCGTCCAGGAGGCATCCGTAACAAAGGCTCAAGCCACCTCAGCTGGCTCCTTTTGATGTGGATCCTCCCATGTCGAGGAAACTAATTTTGACCACTTGTATTCATGATCTCATCCTGTTGGTCATTACCCTAAAATCATAACCATAGGTTCATGTTCAAAGTTAAAAAATGTTTATTGTCAATTCTTCCTACAAAACATAAAGAATCGAAACTGTGTTTCTCACTCCCAAGTTTATAAATAAATAATAACAAATGGTCCATGTGTTCTTTGGGGAGACTCCTAGCTTCCTGGCAGCCTGGTGGATAGAGAGGGGAGAGTGTTCAGCATCCTAACAGCCTGGTGGATGAAGCTGTTAGTGAGTCTGGTGGTGCGGGAACGGAGGCTGCTGTACCTCCTCTACGTCACCTGTCATGGTCAGTGCAGCTTCCGCCCCACACAGTGATGCAGCTGAAAAGGATGTTCTCAATGGTTCCTGAATGCGGTTATGGTGGGTGGTGAGAGTAGGAATGTCGAGTGACTGGTAAATGGAGAGCTTTGCCTTTCAACTCAGCTCCCTCTTCACCACAGCCTGTGCACTGGTTCATGAGTTTAGTTTTGCACATTTAATTTGCTGTGCCGTCTGCTGTGTCCACTGTGGTGAGTATAAGGCATCCCCTGAGCACTTCCCATCAGTAGTCAAGCTCTTTTTGTTCATATTTTATGTTTTTATGTATTTTTTTCTAGTTTTTAATAACCACTTTTGTTAATATTTTAATTCAGAACACAAATTTAGTTTTATCTTGTAATAAAATGTTCCTAGTATTTAAAACATCAATTGTAATAATAAATCCCCTTTTTCATAATCTAGTTTCAGTTCAATTTTATGAATTTTCATTAAGCCATTTTGATTTGAACTCAATACCGTACCTGTCAGTTTTTTATCTGAATTGTCTGTAAATTGGTGTAATTTGATTTTAACCCGTGGCTTTCAAGCCACCCCCTCCCGTCAGCGTACCACACATAGAAATGACTCCAGTAAGTGATGGACTAAAATGCAAATGGTCTATGGTGCACTTGTGTCACGTAAAGTCTATAATTACTGCAACAGGTTTAATCTCAGTGTGAACACCACTTAAATATGCTGTAAATGTCAAACCTGTTTATATTACACATCACCATAAAGCATTGAGATTGGACGGCAATTTCATTCAGTACACGAGAAAAATTAAAAAATCAACTGCAAAATAAAAAATAAAAAAATGGACAAACTCAAATAAGCCAGACCTACGTACTTCTCAAAATACATTTATTGCAAAGAGTGTACAATGGACTATCTTCATCTGTCCTAGTTTCCAAAGGCTGTTTTTGCTGTAACTTTAGAAACAAACATTTATCATCAAGTGAACGCCGTCTCTTGTCATGCAGCGTATACCCATCTGGTCATTAAGGGACTAAAGTCATAAAACACAACATCTCTTCTCCATCTTACAGCTCATTTAATGTTCTTTTTAACCGCACTGAAGTTGATGGGCACAGAACATTTGAAATTACGAGAAGATATAGTTTAAAGGATGTGTGAAAAGGCCCTTTGGGTGTAGGGAAAAAAGCTAACATTCATTAGCAGAGTACACAAAGGGTTAGCACTCTTCACCACAAAAGAATGGCACATAAAAGCTTCTCAAGTGGTGTCCAACAGGAGAAACATAAGAGGTGAATGGACTTTTACTGCCAGTGCCGAAGCTCTGTGCACAAAGACGAGCAAAGAAAGCTGCTATGCTATGCCTGAAGGTCCCATCTCTTCTGTGTGTTGGAGAAAAAAATATCACAAGGTAACTCAAATCAACAGCTTTCATAACGCTTCCCCATGACTCACTTTATGTTGTATTTCAATTAACTGGTATTTGAATAATTCTGTATATGAAGCCCCGACCATGACCGCTTCTCTGGCTTCTCACATAGCCACTTTCAACAATGAAAAAATGAAAGTGTCATCCATAGGTTTTCATGCCAGGATAAAAGGCTCTGAAGGAAGTTGGAACCAATCTTTCACATAAGCATCACAAATGAAAAGAGGATAATAAACAATAAAAGATTGAAATCACATGTAGCCTGAGAAAAGCAATTTTCTGTGTCCCTCAGTAACCATTCATTTCACTCAGTCCAATCTCTAGGCCAGTGGTGGAACAAAGTAAAAGTAGTCAAGTATTGCATTTAATCATACAGGTATTTTAAAGTGGTTAGTTTTACTTCACTACATTTGAGAGCAGGTATCTGTACTTTCTGCTCCACTACATTTGTGAACCGGACTGAAAAATAAAAGTATTTTTATGATAGGTTGAGACCTGCAGAAAAGGCTGGGGGATTTATTTTTGAGTTTGAGCAAACCAAAAGATCTAAATTAAAAGAGCTGGAAAAAACTACTGATTCCATTATTTCTGTTTAACAAAATTAAAACAACCATTTATTAAAATCACAACATTTGAAACTTTATTAGATCTCAAAATCTGTGGGAAATACTTTATTTTTACTTTTAAGTGTAAAATCCCTCAGTCGTCCAGCTAGAATCCACGGCAAAGGAGGAATTCTATTTTATCAACTGGACAAAAGTTGGTTTCATCAAATATGTTTCGCAGCTCATCCAAGATGTTCTGACCAGAACTGAAGAAGCACCTTGACTGAGCAGCAAAACGTATTTGACTAAGTAAACTTTTGTCCAGTTCACAAAATAGAATTTATCCTTTGCCTTTAACTATTAAAGTACATTTTTAACTTTAATTCTTTAACTTAAGTAGACTTTGTCAGGTGATACTTTTACTTGAGTATTTTGTTTTTGCTCTAATATCTGTACTTTTACTTATGTAACACAATTGAGTACTTCTTCCACCACTGCTATAGGCCATACTGTGCACCCAAGCCTGTATAAACCCACACAGCTGGAGGGGGTGGCTTGGTGCAACAACCTCAAAGCCAGAAGAAGTCCTTTGAGTGAACTTGTGAACAGTAATTATGACACAATGAGAGCTCCTTGAGTGTAACCAGCATACCAGCAGGACGTCAATGGACATGGCTGAATCATTTAGTAGCTAGCTCGCACATCTTAGCACAATAACATGAGCTAGTGCGCCTGAGGGCCACTGTGCACCTTCTAAGTGGATCCCTCTTACATTGTGGCAGAGCGCAGTGGAATGGGGCCACACACTTATTTCATCACCCAGTGAGCTTTGTCAGGCTCGCTAATGTGGGATGGTGTGTATATGACTGCTTTTCATGTTTTTCTAATCATGACTTGGTTTACTGGTATAGTATTTGAGGTAAATATTTATCATAGTTTTTCATCTGTTAAGTGATGGTCTGTGTATAAAAGATACAGGAAATAGCAGTGACTTCTAAAATGGAATAACTCCAAAATGCGGTTAAAGTGCAGGGATAGTTTACATGCAAGAAAGGCAAACCTTCATTTAACAAAATGAAGATGTGAAATTGTATTTTATATATTATTACTTTAATGATAATTATTGCACAAATTAGAATAGTTTATCTGTATGTCTGGTCTGCTGCCCATTGGGAAGTAAACCATAACATGTTAAACCATAACATAAAGATAAAAACAAAAATAAAATAGCACCCTCACCTTAAGGCGCTTTTAAGTGACATTTAAAAACTCATGTGGAGGCAAACCATTGCTGTGGGTTGACTGTATCAAATACTTTTTTAAAATTGTATTATTTTTGTTAATGATTTTGTATATATCTGGAAATCTTCTTTCTCAGCAACATTTTACTAGTAAATACAACAACATCTTTGGCTTTAACTTTCAGTCAGCTCCTTTTCAGCCAGTCCTAAAAAGAAATTGAAAACAGAAAAGAAGGATACACTATTGGTTTGTCTCCCACAAATAAGAAGCCATAAATGTCTCAATGGTATAAACACAAACAAAATCATTTACAAATGGACTCTTAATACAACTGATGCTCCACTTTTTCCTCATAAAGTCTGTTTGTTTTGGGAAGATGAAATCAGTGTCCCAGTTCCATAGAAATGTTGCTTCCAAACAACTTATAAAACTACAATAGCCTCTTACTCGAGAAAATTTCAACTTAAAATGAAAAAAGAAATTTCTCCCAGAAATATAATGTATGCTTTGGAGGTGAATATATATATAACAAATAACCTGAGCCTCTGCTTATAGATTTGTATCAAGTATAAAGGGTGTGGATGTGATGTGTCGGTGGTTTTGTTTGGTTTGTCAATAACACACGAGTGTCAAGGTTTTAGTGAGTCTGTGTAGTTTAACCTGTTTTGTGAATTTCATCAGAGGACTTGTGTTAGATGGTTTGTGCGGCAGGTAGAAGCTGGTCAAGGGCAGAGTTGGATGCTAGCACAGCAGGCTAGCTGCGCTAATTGCCAGCGGACAGTGTTTAAATGTAGTCCCTGTGTGGTGGTCTCATGGAGCCTGGATGTGAATGTGATGAGTGCAGGAGGGAGTGGAGCTCTGGGCTGGCTGGACAACAGGGAGGTTAATCAGGAACATGTTAAGACTAAAGAACTCCAAAGTAAAGCTTTTCCAGGAGTGGTGCAATGCATGGGTTAAAGGGGCACTATGGAACCTTTCTGATGAGTCTACCACATGTTTGTATTCATCCTGGAATGTTCCACGGTATGGCATTTAACTCCTATCTCTCCGTGAAGACCAGGGAAACTTACAGGTCAGATCCATGGAGAAGTTATAACACCTTTAAGCAAAAAGGTAGATTTTTCTGGCCATTACTTTTTTCTTACATGGAGGACTGATTTTTGCTTAGAATACCCTAGTATAAAATTATATACATTTTCTTGATCAACCTTGTCCAGGTCACCAGAAATATGAAAGACAAGTAAGCAAATTATTATTTTTTTTCAGTTAGATATTTTTTGCGCTGATCTTACATAATACACTACCCTCAAAATAGTATCCTTAGAAACAGCCTAAAAATACCTTCACCTCATCATCACCTTAGAATAGAATCTACTGAACCATGAAAACCAATTAACATTAAAATGGAATTTATGTAAGGCTACTGCCTGAAATTAAATTAACCAAATTAACCATCAACAAGTGATATGGGACTTCACAACATCCTCAAAAAAACAAACAAAAAAACTTCAGTTATAAAAAAAAATGTTCTGAGAAAAGAAAGTGTTTTAATGTAGCCAGTTAAGGTTAAAGAAAATATGTAAAACAGCTGGATATAGTACATTGTGTGCCTGTGTGCTCATAAAGCAGATAAGTCCACATTACGGCTCACTACTAACCCTTTTCATCGTCAGGACCCCAGCACAAAAGACCCTGTCACACTGAGGAGGAAATGAATCTATAATCACCATATTCAGGTCATTTGAATACATTTTAAGGATTTGAGAAGTAAGTTAGGCTGTGATGTAGAGGTCATAGTAGGGCAAAGTATTTGTAAAGTAATAGGCTATAACATATAGATGGAAAATTGTACATTTGCGAGTATGATAAAAGCTAGTTGAGTGGAAAAGCAGGCTGTAAGTGCAGGTGGAGGACATTCAAGTACTGTGAAGAGATCAGACAGACACAAGAGGCATTATTATCACACCACTATCACCTGTCAGGCAGGTGCTGACAGGGGTCGACTGAGGGAATAGAAGGGTGTGAAGGAATGTGCAATAATACCAAGGCAGGTGCAATATGTATACTAACTAGTAACAAGTCTGTGGTCATGTTTCACACTGTAGATGTGGAACACGTGATTTCTCCAGTTTATAAATTACTTTATCAAAGTTTACCAGGAAAAAAATAGTTTTAGTACAGAAACATAAGAAGAAAGTTGATGGTTCCTGAGATAAAAAGTAAAAGAAATTGGTTAAGGCAATGTTAACAAAACAAATAAACAAAAAAGAAAATCTTGCAACTACTAATTGCATTTCTCTTTTTGTGTTCATTAATTGTGTTCATAATTCACTAAATGGCAACCTTGTATTTCTCAAAATAAAACTTGAAATAATGTGTCTTAGGAATATTTCAAGGGTGCTATCCTATATCTGCTTTGAAATTGAAGTGGTTCCTCTGAAGCTAAAATAATACTATCTGTCATGCAAAACAGTGCGAACAGTGGCGGTGTTATGAGAGCGGACATGATCAAAACTAGCTTGAGGAGGAGGAACAGGGGCAATGAGGGCGGTGGACTAAATATATTACAAATTTGGACACAACCAACACGGTTAACAGCAAAAAAAAAAAAAAAAAGTGTAAATTGTGTACATGATTTTCTAGCCATTACATTGTTTGGTAGGATTGTTACTGTAAATGTGTATTTGCCACCCCTTAGAATCCGTGCAGAGACAACTTTGTGCAATTTTTGTGCAATCTATCTATCTTTGTGCAATTTTTGTGCAATCTATCTATCAATCTATCATATGGCAACATTGGGTTGACATCTGTACCTGTGTCAAACCAGGAAGTAAAATGATGTTTTTTGTTTTCTTTTTAGCCAAAACTTACCTTACCTTTTGCATAGTGTAATCTGCCATATGCATTTTAAGGCTATGTATACCCCCCCCAAGCTCCAGTCAGATCCCAAAGGATCCTTATGATTTGTACTGCCTAAAATCCACCTATACAGAATCTCTCTCCTCCTGCACCTCCGCTCTACCAGCTTGCATTGTACAAACTTAAAAGCACCTGGGCTTCCTTATCACATTCATATTGTCAGACAGCTTATAGACCAGAATAGAAAAGTCTTGTGGGTTTAATGCAGGAGAATATGGTCTCAATCACATGTGTTAACCTATGAGAAGATGTAACAGGACCAAATAGTGAATGGTTGAAAGTGAAGGCATCAGAGCAGATCGCTGTAATTACTTGCAGTATTTTCAGTCAACCTGTCACATCCTTTGCTATCAGGCGGCGTCAGTTGCCATCGTAACACATATCTTCCTTCTCTCCTGCTCGTGCCCAGCGTGTAATTATACACTACACACACGCTTAATAGGAGCAGGCAACACAGGGGAAGTATCAAGATTTATATGCACAAAGTCAAATATTATTTTTTTGTTTTGTCCTAGTTATGGATGTGTACAATAACGTATGACCAGGTATAACTGCACAGGCCTAGAATCTTCCAGACTTCACAGGTTTAGAAGTTCCAAACACAGCCTGGTACTGATCATATGACTGCATATATAAATCAACATAATTAACCTGTGAGCCACCACATTCCAAATAGGAAGTGAGCATGGGCACGCTTGTGGCTCCATCAACTCCAGCTTCAATTCACTTTGTATTGAAAATTGCCCCTCTCTCCATCACTGCTGCTGTCAGGCTCCTCATTTTGGTCTTAAAAGGCTCATATCACCCAGCTCTACCTGATGTTAATATGGAACTTGGCTAGAAATTTGTCCCGTAACTCGGTGAGCGTCATTTGACAGAAACCAAATGCTATGGGTAATGTCACACTCCCTTAGTCCACTTGTTTATACAGTCTGTGGCACTGATCTAGACATTTGACATCTAGACATCATTCCTTTTAATGAGGCGGGGAGCAAAACAGTAACATCTCCATAGAGTCAAGCAGTGAGGCGAACCCTCCACCAGAAAAGTTACACAGTGCACTTTTTAAGAAGTTATAAAGCTCCTCTTAATGCACTAGACAAACATGCACAGCATCTCAACCTTGGAGTAATTTTCACAGACAAAAGCAGCAGCCTGTGTATCAGCTGAAGCCTTAATGAACCCTGACACAAACAAGTGCTTCTGACAGGACGCCTTTCTATCACATCGAGTGTTTATGTTACCTCAGCCTCTACACTTAGGGCCACTCTGGTCAGCATAATTCATTTCCCACTCCAAACTAGTTAACAATAATAATACACTTGGAATGGAGGATACAGGGAAATTATGGCTACTTGTCTGCAATGTCCAACTTTGTAATTTGCACATAACCCAGATAGGAGGAATGAACGTACTTGTATTTCAACTTCAGCTTTCAAAACAGCTTTTCAGACGAAAAAAGAATGTTCATTCTCTTTTCAAACTAAAAAAAACAAACAAAAAAACCTTAACTTCATCATGATTATTTGAACATAACAAAAACAAACAACAGTCTAAATAAGTGTTTCAAATTGTGATGATCACTTGGGACTTTAAGTTGAGGTTCATGTTAAGTGTGTTGTTAAGAGCAGTTTGGAGAACATCGTTTTTTTTTAAAGGTGCATTGTGTACGTCCGCCACCAATGTCTTCATGGAGATTTCCTGTGTCTAAAATCCCTCTGTCATCCAGGTAGAATCCCACTCCTTTGAGGATAGTAAGTTACAGATTTTTGCAAGAGAAAATAATTGATTTTGAGAGGGGAGTTAAAGAGGCTATTTTTGTTAGGAAACAGAATCTTTCCTTAAACAACTCCATCCTCAGACCTAAATCGAAACAAAGAAAACAATAGGGGTATTTAGGTCAGGTCCAGAGGTGTGAAAGCACCGATGATTATGCTAATATGAGCCACACTCAGTGCAGTTCAATAGGCCTAGCTAACAGAAACTGTAAACAAATAGGTATGTTAGTTTCAGAGTCACCTTAAGGCCAATTTATGGTAATGCATCAAAATGTCTGCGTTGCTGTCTGGGTCGACGTTCACCCTCTCCGCAAAGCGTCTGCGTAGACCAGTGTGCACCTCTGAAATGTTCTAACTGTGTCAAAACGATGCAGACAGCAAGGGGAAGCGATGCAGATAATAATAAGGGCTGTGATTGGTCCTCTCCACCACCGCTCTACATACATTTCCGGTACTCGGCTCTATATATACATTGAGTAATAATGTGTTTAATGCAGCTTTCCGCACATAAATTGGCTTTGAGTGAGCTCCTCCCTACAGGCAGATATAAGGCTGTGTCCTCCAGCATTCTGACCAGAACTGAAGAAGCAGCTTGGATGAACTGCGAAACATATTCATCCAAAATAAACTTTTGTTCAGTTGACAAATTTGAATTTCTCTTTTGCCATGGAGATTCACTGTTCTGCCTTAGTTATTTCACAATATGGAAATTAACTTGGTAATCACAATGGAGACAGGTTAATGGTCAGATCTATGGAAAAGCAAGCCTGCACATGGTAAGTATTCATGTTTTTAAAAGGTATTCTTGGATTATAAAACACTTGTAATTGAACAAATGCTAGGGAAATATGTTTAATGCCCTACTGTGAAACATTCAAGAAAATAAATAACATCTCCATGGAGACAAGCAAGTAGTGGACCCTCCACTTTAGAAGTTACATAGTGCGCCTGTCTGTCTTGTCAGTCTACTTAAATTTTGTTCTTAAAATCTTAAAAACAAAAAGAAACATACAAAAAAAAACCTAAACAGCAGCATGCATATTATAATTTCATGATGAGTAAAATATGTTAAATTAAATATACCTTCCTGTCTGTTATATCTAAATACAGCCCCGAGGAGCCACTTAATCCACTCCCGTAATACATTACATGATGGACAACACATGAGCACTGTAGCGGATTTGAGCTTGCGACAAACTGCTTACACACCTCTCCTGCCAAAGCCCAGAGTTAAATTATCTCACCATTCGCACGCAGGGAGCACTTACAGCACCAGAGTCTGCCCAGAGGGGGCTCTACTGAAGGTGTCCTTTTACTAACAACGCCACCATAGACACACTCCACTGTACAGTCTGCTCCACACGTGTCTAAGCAGTGAGCTCACGCACAGAAAAGTGCAGTGCACACCAGTGGAGTAATTACAGATGGTTTAATCACTGAACTCTGGTCGTGGGGGGAGCAGGAGACACGGAGGGGGGTGGGCACGAGCCGGGGCCCTTGACTGATTTCAACCTTGACTTAATGATGACTGTCTCAGGCCTGGATGCCTTGAAGCACCTATGTTGGGTTTTCATTTATTTAGGTTTGTTTTAGGAGAGCTTTTGAATGACAGGAGAGATACAATACAGCTAACATTATTAGTATGATTTTTGTTAGTATTAAGTGATTATTAAGGTTACATTTGTGAATGTAATTCAGAACTATACAGTCTAAATGATTATACAGAATATACTGTAATGACACCTGAATTTTAAATCAATAAAACTTTGCTTTCAAAGAGTAAAGTGTAAAATCTCTATTATTTAGATTTTTAGCCTGAAGCATCATTTAAACTCAAGTTGTTTTCTCAGTTGTTTTCTCAGTCGTGTTTTTGGTAACACAAAACACATAATTAGCCTTAAAAAAGCACAAAAAGACTGCCTATAATTCTGGATCAATACTTTGTAAAAAAAAAAAAAAAAAAAAAAGAATAAATACACAGGCCGCCAAGATTTCTCTACTTTTAGAAGAAAATTCAGGTGTTTTGTGCCAATCTGGCACCCATGTTCCATCAGCACCAGCTGGCATCAGCAGATTTACCAACAAAATCATTATTAAGATAAAATGGCACATTCTGACACACAATTGTCACTAAATAAACATTTTCATGTGGAGCACAATATTAAAGTGTCTCAAAAACTTGTAACATTTGTATTGTTTACCTCCAATCCCACAGGAATTGTCAGTGAAACAAGAGGCGCCTAATCCAGCCAACATATCTGAGCTAAATAATAGAAAAACTCTCGATTCAAT
The DNA here is from genome assembly GCA_034769755.1 of Odontamblyopus lacepedii. Taxonomy (NCBI): domain Eukaryota; kingdom Metazoa; phylum Chordata; class Actinopteri; order Gobiiformes; family Gobiidae; genus Odontamblyopus; species Odontamblyopus lacepedii. The sequence continues at coordinate 29,215,084 of CM068362.1, read as the reverse complement.
AGACTATGAACTAGACACAGCAGGTCAAATAAAATAATAATTTGTAGGCAGACTTATTCAAATAAAAATTGACAATATGTTTACCCCATAGACCGCATATAAAAGTGGACTTACTGAGTGTGACGTCACCCATAGCGTTTAGTGCCACTCAAATGAGGCTCGCGATGCCATGGCTACAGGAGCGAATCTGAACCCAGGCTCTATGTTATGAATAGGGCTTTTCTGACGGACAAAATAGCGAAATAAAAAATTCAGGATCATGTAGAGCGGGTTACTACGAACATTTTAAGACCAAAATGACGAGGCTCAGTGTAGCAGTTACAGAGAGAGAGGTGACAAGATCCCAATGTAAGTCAATGGGAAAAAAGGAGAGAAGGAGTCAGAAAAGCCTCCTGGAGGCTATTTGGCACACGGTGGCTACGCTTTAGCTATGTCCATTCATATATATGGTCTATGGTTTACCCAGACTTTCACTGGAATACAAATAGTGCATATACAGACCTGCCTCCTCAACCCCCACCACACTGACACTTTTAAAAAGGCAAGGTGAGAGGTGTCTTGCATAAAGGCATAATTACACACAAAGTGATTCAAACATATAAATACACATATATAATGAGCTAAAATAAGTCGGGTCTGTCCAAAACAGCTTCTTATTATTTTTAAATGATTAATCAGTATGATGACGCTAATTTTTCATCATTCAAAAACCCAGGGATAGAAAAAAGTCAAGTTATAGACTCTAATAAAACTATGAAAACTACAATCACATTTATATTGTTTTAAGGTTCACACAATGCCATTGGTTGTATCCACCTTTCACTCACTAAGATCTTGACCAAGCCTGACCAATAGGAAAAGGGGGTTGGGAAAAGATCAGCAGCAACAGAGAAGCACTGAATCATATTATGACAAGATCACCAAAAACGGCATAGAAAGTTCAGAAAGATCCTAAAATGATTAGATATTTAATATAGTCATATCGCCCAACCTGATTTCCAGCTCCGTCTAGCGTGTGGTTCTATCAAAAGTACACTGTAAGCAGCCCAGTGAAAAGACTGCTGTGTACCGAGCTCCGTGATAGGACGAGATCTCTCCTTGACCTCTCTGCGCCTTACAGTTCAGTAGATTATCCAGTGTGCAACAGTAACCTGCCCTATCAGCCGGTAGCAGCCTCCTCTGAACATTAGTGTCCACGCTTGCAAAACTATATAACTATGGTGAACAAATATGTATACACACACTCACACTCATACACACACACACACACACACACTTCTATGGCCCCTACCTCTGCGCCTGGAGGTTCATTAGTGACATTGTAGCCAATTCAATGGGACCAGGATGCATAAAGATGGACACGGTCTACTTGGTTCTTAAGCTTGCATATGTTCCCTGTCTACACCATGCCTTTATGTATGTAATTGTGTGTGTATTGAAAGACTTATAGAGCAATTCCATGTCACGCCCTATATGTGACAGCTCCCATATACAACTGTGAATATCTACTAATCAGAAAAAACAAAAAAGAGTGCGGCGGGATCAACAATTCACTACCTAATTACTTCAAGGTCAATTACAGCAGCACCGCACTTTGAAGCTCGGCATAGGAACATCAAAGGTGTTTTTTTTTTCTTTTTAGAATTTCAAAGTAGCAAGATGCCACGGCGTAATGTAAAAGCGAACATGTAAAAATGAGGGTGGACTTTGGGTAATTCATATGCAAGGCAGAGAAAAGGAAGGAAAAGGAACATTTGTCATAGTTCTTTTAAAGATAATGCATAGGGCTCCTCGTACATCATGCATACATGCTTCTGATATTACCACCGCCGAGCAAGAGCAAGGGAGGTCATTGGCCGAGGTGATGCACAATCACATGGAAATTATGCAGTGTTACTTATTGTGTAACTTTTCTGTTGGAGGGTCTGTCAGATGCTTTTCTCTGTGGAGACGTTATTGCTTTGTCTGGAATGTTTCACAATATGATATTAAACCTTTCCATCTTCATGGAGACGAAACCACACCAAGTTACAGGTCAAATCTGATCTTTTTATTCTTATTGTTTTTATTTGTTTTTTGTGTTGTTATAATGTTGTTTAAAACTATGAATGTGTTAAAAATAAACCCCTCAGACTATTCAGCAGGTGTCAAACTATAATAACACTTTTATTTTTCAGTCCTGTTCAAGTAGTAGAGTAGAAAGTACACATACCTGCTCTCAAATGCAGTGAAGTCAAAGAATATACCGTATTTTTCAGACTATAAGTCACACTTTTTTTCAGGATTTGGGTGGTCCTGCGACTCATACTCAAGTGCGACTTATATATTACGCTTTTCACACCGACAGTCCATAGACCAAATACATGATTCGTATATATGAATCAAAAATTAAAAAATAAATCATTATCCGTTTTTTCATTTTGGTTTTAGAGACAAATAATAAAGAAAAGAGTTGTTTTTTTTCATTTTCTTATTTTTGGTTCTATATTTTCTATATATTGAAAAACAAACAAATGATACATGGTTTGTTCTCTGTTCGGTTGTTTTTATTGCTATAACTTCTATAACTTGCCTTTCAAGATGAAATGTCAGTTCTTGGTCTCTGATTTTATAAAATAAATTTACCTCAAAAAGTGCGACTTATAGTCCAGTGTGACTTATACATGTTTTTTTCTTCTTCATTGTGCATTCTTTGGCTGGTGCGACTTATGCTCTGGTGCGACTTATTGTCTGAAAAATACGATACTTTAAAATGTACTTAAAGAAAGTACAGATACCTACAATTTGTACTTAAGTTGAGTACTTTAATACTTTTACTTTGTTACGTTCCACCATTGAAATTATGGCAAAACTTTACATATAGGGAAATATAATTGAAAAACCTTGCCAAGACTAAATTGGGCACATGTTCTCTAATTATTATTTTCACAAAAGCTTGCAGTCTTTTTGGCATATTTGTCATCCTCTAATAATGTCTTGCAGCTGACTTTGAAAAGTACGCCCAGAACCTCACAATTTTGAGTCATTTGAATAAACTTCCCATTACCGAACCGTGTAAATTACAGTAATTTGGGGTACGATAATACTGCCAAAAATTATGCCATTGGATTTGTTCAACAGCTTGACTTTGGTGGTTCTTTAGGGGTCATTATTGTTCTAATATAATTGCTCAAATCATGCTACTCAAGAGGCTGAAATATGCTGTCGACCACCCATTCAAAACTATTTTCTTACACTCCTTTCCTCCTTTATCAAATACCCACTCAAGGACCAAAATCAAAAAAATCTATAGCCACCTTGGTTAGAAAAAACACACGGTCCCTTTCCTAATTTTCAACTCACCACCCAAGATGCACTAACTTCTTTATTTACCTTCTGCCGTCCACTACAGTTGCCTATTGACGGTTAGAGGAGGAGATGGGGAGGCTAACTGGGGCACTGCTCTGACTGACGTTGAGTTACACAAGACTTTAATCAGAGCTTTTGTTTAACACAATGCTGCCATAAATAACTAAGTTGGAAGTACAACAGATGAACATTAGCCACCTGTTTTTCAGTTAGTCACACTCACCTTTTTTTTAATCAAACACCTAAATGGAACTATGAACTTGCACTGATCACAGATTTTTTTTCTTTCTATTTAAAGGGTCCATATTACACTATTTTCTCATCTCTGTTGTTTGTTCATCACAAACATACCCAGAGTTGTGTTCTTTCATTCACACATGTTTAACACACAAACCCTGCATATTTAGGCTTTGGGAAAACAGAAAACTCTCTGTTCCACCTTGTGATGTCATGCGGTAATACAAGAAGTGCCCCACTGTGTTTTTAAACTCCATACACTTCACTAGAATCATTTCGATAAGCCCTGGTATTGCCAAACTTGAAAGCTACAGCTATTGTTTGAGCCATAACTTCTTTGCTTTTGTAAACTTTCTGTGGCAATTTCAACTGAACAAAAGATAAAATGAAAATATATTTGAAAAGGCAACAACTGAAGATTATTCTAGTGCACTGTAGAGTAAAGCAGTTTGATTGAGGTTTAAACGAGCTGTTAACCTTAAAATTATAACTTGATGACATCACAAGGTGGAACAAAGCATTTTGATCTTTGGAGATGTATACAGATTAATAATGAAGAATTACTCACAGGTGAATAAAACAAAACAATACTCCAGGTATGTTTTTGACGAGGTAGCAACGTTGTAACATGGCTTAAATCTCACAAGAGTCAGTTCTGAGTAATATAGAACCTTTAAATCAATTTGACTATTTATTTTTTTTAGTTCTCATCCATCTAAAACTGCACTTTATACAGTCTCTGGTTGAACTCTGCCTCTAAGTGGCCACTGTCACTTAAATGTCCTCAGTAACAACATTATGTGACAGAGATGCCACTTAAAACTGTAGGTTGTAGAAAATTGTCAAAACTAAAAATAAATGCAAATGTGTTTATTGTATTCTCTTGTGTGTACATGCCCAGTGTAATTGGTGGCATCTGGGTTGGTGACATTTCGCATGCTTATTAGGCCCGAGCCCCTACAGGGCGTAGGGCCTATTGCTTTCACAACGATGAATGCACGGGCTCTTTGAACGTGAATTTGACCCCCTAAACACGTTCAAAAACTCACTAAATTTTGCCCAAAATATTTGTTGCATAATTGGTCATATAAAATGTCACGACAGCGCCACCTGCAAAAGTCAAAATACACTGCACCTGTGGGAGACGTCCCAATGTGATGACTCACAAAACATTTCATTCAGGTTTTTTGCAATTTTCAAATGTCAAAATTTGCTCCTGTTCGGCTATACAAAGTACAATTGGGCTCAAATTTGAATCAGTCAATCAAACTTTCTTTCCAAAGCCTACTAATTGTGACACAAACAAAAATGGTGTGATAGCGCCCCCTACAAAACACAACAAATTTTTGCATGGAGTGTCAAGATTTTAGTTTTTCCAAATGTACCAAATTTTGCACAAAATTACTTTAGGTCATCTCAATCCTAAAAAGGATCCTAAAAATTCCCATTCATGAGAAAAATATTACTATCACAGAATATTCTTAAACACACACAATGGCACAATGACTCTTCATGTCACCCCGATCAAAAAAGCCAATGGCACTTCACATTTCACTGGGTTGTCATGGCGATGTGCCAAAGTGCCCTCCTAAGCGTTATACTGATGGCAAAATGTCACAATTTTCTTACATTTCTAAGTGAGAAAACAACTTATTGGTTTAATTGTAGAATGTGCAATTTGGCAAGTGATTTTTCAGATCACCCTGATCACAAAAGTCTGGGAGGTCAAAGTTGTATTTTGCATGGTGTTGCCATGGCGATGTCCCAAAGTGCCCATTTTTGTCTATGTTAGCACATCAGCATCTCCAATGTGTGACTTTATGTGTTTAGTGACAAGACAAGTGGCACGTCAGTGTCACCCGGGAGGAGTGCAGGGTCGGCCGAGGGCAAAGCACGGCCCCTGAGGGCTGTTAAATGCTGCTTGCGGCTTTAATAAAAGATTCTTCTCCCAGATGCCATCATTATTACTCCAGATTTACATAAATAAGCTTTATTTCTTTCTTTCTAAGTTTAAATTCTTAAGTCTTAATATAGTTTCAATGTTTCCGGCAACTGCCACAACATATACTGAGTTTCTGTGACCTTTCTGTCGAAGTGTGGGTGTATGCCGTGTATTTGCAAAGTTGTGCCAAGACACTGATTAAACCTACCAACTAATTAATTTGAGTGGAAATATAGCACTGTATAGCATGTTAACAAACTTGTAACAATTCTACATTATTTAGAATTTCGCCATAATTAACTAGTCAGAGTTGTATTTTGCTTGATTCATGCATGTTGGAGTAATCCTGTATTGTCTTGCATTTTAGGCTTGAATGCTCAAAAAAATCAGTTTTCACCTACCACCTATTTCCCCCCATTTTTCTGTACTTATTCACTACTGGTTGTTGTGATATTTCACTATAAAGAGGCAGGGCTTCTCAGTTCTACAGAGAACGTTCATGTTTTTAAGAGTAGGCTCAAGACCCACCTGTTTAACTTCGCTTTTGAAATTTGATACTTTTACTTGTTTTTATTATACATATTTATTATTATATTATATTATTTTAGGTGTATTATTAACTTGAACTCATATTCCTTTATCATTTTTAGGAAGGAGGAGTCTGTCCCATGGGCTCCTGGTGGAGGGTTGGTGCTTGGGTCTCATCTCTCCCCTGTCTACATCTTCAAAGCTCAAAATGCTCTGTTCCACCTTGTGATGTCACAAAAGTGTAGTTTTCAAGTTAGCAGCTTCCTTTTACCTTTTGTTTAGTGGAAATGGGCAATTCCAGGGCTGAAAAGATCCAAATGCTTCTCGTGAAGAGTGCGGAGTTTAAAAACATAGTGGGGGATTTCCTGTGTTATCACATGACATCACATGGTGGAACAGAGTGTTTTTTGTTTGAGAGAAGAACAGAGCTTAAATATGCAAGGTTTGTGTATTTAACATATGTGAATGAAACAAAACACAGCTCCAGGTATGTTTTTGATGAGGCACTAACATCGATCATAAAACATTGCAAAAAAGCACAACATCTGGTTTACGGTTAAGGTTAGCGGCCAGGTTGTTCCCTCGTACACTTTATGCAGTTCAGTAATCGTGAAGAAATTGCTGATCTGAGTCGTGACATTTACAAAGTTTTCTTCCACTTTCAAATGAAAACATACACTGATATTGCATCGCCCCGTGTGTACCTGGCGTGCTGCAGAGGAAATGAAATCTGTACGGCGTGATGTTGAACACGCGGACGGTCCCGACCTTTTCGCGGCACGTTTGAACGCACGGCGGCGGGAAAGCACAGGTGTTACTAATAACTTTAATGAGGCCTGTGTTCCATTTGGGTGAGTCGGGAAGCCATTTTGCCCAGCCAGCATGCAGCCAGTGGTGTTTTCATTCCTTTTCACCTGTTCCTTTTAGCCCCCGGTGAAAATGTCTGCTGTGAGAGGGGCCTATTCTCGGAGGTTAGTGCTACACACAAAAGCACTCAAAGATAAATATACCTAGTCATTTTCAACTAAAACAATAGTGGAAGCCATGAGCAATTTAACCCACAACAACAAACAAATCCGGAAACAATATGTGGTAAACTGGTAAAAGTTTGTTTTGTTCCAAAGGACTTTCCAAATGTTTTGTAAATGCGCAATGAACATACAAACTATGCTATATTCACTTTTTTCTATTGTTTTTCTCCCTTTTGCAGCACTTTATTCAAGGATATAACCTTCAAAATAATGAGCGTGTTTTAATTTTAAGCTACAACAAAAAATACTTTTTTACTAAAGACAAAAAGCTTGAGTGGCACCTTCAGTCACTTGTGGATAGTTATAAGCAGAGAAAAGGGATTTGTCGACAGTTAATAATATAATGGATCAATTTTATATAGTGCTTTTCTGGACACTCAAAGACACTTTCCAGTTCATTATTCATTCACTCCACACTCAGTGGTGTAAGCTACTGTTGCAGCCACATCTGTCCTGGGGCAGACTGACGGAACGATGCTGCCAATATGCGCTATCAGTCCCTCCGACCACCACCATCACTCACGCACACTCCACTTCCACACTAGGCAATGTGGGTGGTGCCTTGCCTAAAGACACAGCAACAGGGTTCATATAGCATTAAATGGTTCCTTATCTACAACCAAACACTTGAACACTGAGTCTTCTTCAGGGCATTTAAGAGCATGTGGTGTCACTAAATACAGCAACAGTAATAATATAAGGCAGGAGGGGCCACTAAATTCAAATTAGACAATCTTTTTAACATGTTTTAACATATGACCCACTGAGAGCGAAGAGGCTCCACCCCAAGACTGAATATGGAATATATAATTCACCCAGCCCTAACATCCAGGTGTGAATTGTGCTTAGTCCTAAAGCATTCTGTGTTAATATGCAAAGATTCTTGGGTAATTTTGCACATTGTCAGATTTCTGCACATTTGTTCACAGGTGGTGTATAGTTGAATACCTGCTGTTTTTGTTATTTACCAATAGTGCATCCGACAAACCTTGCAGTACTGAGTTGGTAAGAGTACTTTGTCCTCCAGTAAGACTCCATGCCCTCTCTTCGTGTTTCCTTGTGCCCCTGCCATCTCAAAGTTAGTGCACCGGAAAGCCCAGATTGTCGCCTCAGCTCCGGAGTCTCCCAACATCTATTTCCCCTGCCCCCCACAGCCAGTGCGCACAAGTCTCCACAGTGCAGCGGGTCAAGACAAATGCTCTATGTCACAGGGCTCTATAGGTGTGGGAGAGTCACATTGGATGTCACACCTTTGGCGACATTTGGATTGATGTTGTTCGCAAATAATGAAAATAATGAAGCGAGGTCTTGGTCCATAGGCTGTACATGACTGCTAAAGGCACACTGTGTAACTTTTCTGGCAAAGCATATGCCACCTGCTTGTCTCCATGAAGATGAGCTAGAATGTTGCACAGTTTGACATTGATGTTATCAGTCTTGCGTCAGTCACACGTTTTTATTCCTTAAACACCTTGACAAATGGGAGCTCAAGAGAGACCACCCACCCTGCAGTTCCACTAAATTTCCCATTTATTTTTCTCACGTTTTTCTCACAAGTTTCAAAGCTTCCTTGGGGATAATCTGCTACATTGTAACTAATGACCAAAAGACCCATAATTTAATTTAAAATCTGTTTTGTAAAAATGTGAAAATATTTTGCAGAATCTTGCATTTTAAACAGCCTTTTTGGACTTAAACCAACTGTGTTATGTATATTAGTTAGCATGTAGCTGCTTAGCCTCTGCAATAGCTTTGAATTATTCGAAAAGTTTACGGAAAGAATTTATGGAAAAGTTATTCCAGAACTGGAGCAGGCCGTCACGGTTGAGCTCCATACTGAGTGGGGTCACCTCTACAAAGATCTGAGCTGTAACTTGGTGTGTCTGGTGGACGTTAATAGCTTGTCTCCATGGAGATAGACAAAAACAAATAATGCCCTACAATGGAACATTACAGGCAATGCAACAACCATTTTTAAACATCGATATTTTCTATAGCTTTTTTCTAGTGCACATCATGCTTGTTACCCAAGTTTCAATAAGTTAGCAAATTATAGAAGTTTTATGTCTTTTTACTATACCAATAAAAATCCTACACTTGCAGCCATGGATTCAGACCAAAGACGATATGGACATAGCTAACCCTAGCCATCGCGTTCCAAATCTATAATATATATAGTCCACTTCTTCATACAGTCTATGATTCAGACAATATATTTTCATATATCCCAGACATACAGAATATTTTTCATTGCAAAATACTGCAGCACCATCATTTTTAATACTGTATATGCTTTTTAGTATAGCTGGATAGATCTGGCTAACTATTTTAATATTACTATTAAAATTACTTTGGATTGTTTTACCTGAACAGGAAGTCAATCAGAGACCAGCAGAGACCCCATCACATTTGTGTCAGTGCAGCCATAGCTATACTGGGCCTGACTAGATCTACACACATGCTACAACATGCACCGACCTTCGCCCAGCTTCCACTATGTAAGTACAAGTGATTGCACGATACCATGGCAAAGCTGTCAGGAGGAGACGCAGAGGTCACCGTGTGCATGCATTATTTAACAGCAGGGCCAGAGAGGCAGACAGAGGGTCAGGACCCACTCAAGCTCCGAGCAGCTGCAGCAGTCGCCCTCCGATGGCCACACTCAGCAGTGGAGGAGGAGGAGAAACCACAATCGATGGATGAAAGAGATGAATTAAAATAAAGCCCAAACTCAGCACTTTTCAGAATACAAGTGATACAATTTTGGAACTTTATTATTTGTAACTAAGTCAAATATTTGTTTATTATTTCCTTCTTCATGCCTTATCCTCTTGATTAGTTTTTATATATGGACTATTTAAAGGTGCACTGTGTAACTTTTCTGGTGGTAGTGGTTTCAAATGCTTGTCTCCATGGAGATGTTATTGCATTCCCAGGAAAGTTTCATAGGATGGCATTAAACCTTTCTGTCATCATGGAGAGCAAACCAGACAAACTTACAGGTCAGATCTGTGGAGAGGCAGCCCCTCTCAGTCAGAATGCCTGTTTTTTTAAGGTATTTTTGAGCTATGAAACCATTTGTAATTTAACAAATGTAAGGTAGAGCTGTTTAATGTCATACTGTGGAACATTCCAGACAGAACAATGACGTATCCATGGAAACAAACCAGTGACAGTCCCCCAACCAAAAACCTCTTCACAGATCTCACCCATAACTTGACCTGCTGGTATTCTTGTCTCCATGGAGATAGAAAAGCTGGAACATTCAGGCAAAGCAATAAAATACTTATTATGAAGACAAGCAGGTAGAGGACCATCCACCAGAAAAAAAAATACACCTTTGAACTACATATAGTCAAAAAATGCAGCAACAACAACAGCAAGTTTGCCAAAATAAATTATTGTCAATTTGCTGCATGGTTATATGAGGCATCCTAGTGTATTTTGCTCAATCACTAAAATCAAAATACAGGTAATTCAGTCCCAGCTTGTCTCTGTATGTGGGCTGGCTTTACATGGCTGCTTGTGTGTTTCCTGTGACCTCATTCATCAGTGAGTCAGATGTATTGTCTCTGGAGTGCATGTGCATGTAATATCCTGTTTGTTTTCTCGCTGACAGTGGATCATCAGACCAAACAGCCATGTGTAATTACAATAGACTCATAACTCATTCACACAGCGGTACAATGTGCTGTGGGATTCATCACCACCAATGAAAGAATGTGAAGAGATGTGGGCTAATGCAATTTATAATGTCCCATGACAACAACAACAGCGTTAAGTATGTATGTGTATGTGGGTGGAGGCGCCAGTGGAGATGTTGTGAATATTATTACATGTTTTTCTAATAATATTTGTTTATTTGTTTATATCAGAAATGTGTTTTTGTGTGTTGTTTGGTATGCTTGTCTTGGCTTATAGTGAGTATGGCAGGTTTTCAAGTTTTTATTTAGTACTTTAGTACTTCAGTACTTTATTGAGGGGATAGTACTAGGGATGGGATGAGATGCAATTTAAGACAAGACTGAGACAAGACGAGATTTTGAAAGATTTGTAATAAATAAATTGTCTAATCCAGTTCACAATTTTGTCCTGACAATTGATTTATTGATTTATCCTATTTAATACTTTTGCTGTCATTATAGCACTGTGTTTTGAAACTACAGCTCTCAAGAAGGTGTAACTCACTAGCACTGTTGCAGTTTCTGCAAAATTTCCACTGTGCGTCTCAGTCGCCTTTGTGTCTCAGTGTCAAAGGTCTCAGTGCAGTTTTACAGGAGGACTGGTCAGGTGGGGTCAGTAGATCCTGTATCAGGGTAGTCTGAGGGTAGTCCCTTCTCTGTGTCCTGCAGCATCACAGGAGTCCAAGCGGAGCCATGTGAACACAACTGAAAGGCCTCATTCTTACTTCACTCTGGTATTTTGGGTGATGATGAAATGGTTAATTCCATAAAGTGTTTCTTTGGGAAGATTTTCTACCACGCTTGCTGCCATATATGGTGTAAAAGGCCTGTAACATCTCAAATGCACAGTCTCCTTGTATTTATTCACTCAGAGTAGTTCCTCTAAAGATCTTCTGCTACATTTGCTGCCACATATGATGGAAAAAGCCTGTAATCTAGATGAGTTTGGGTCCTTCTAACAGTACGGTTGGCAATACTTATCTATGTAAAATTATACACATCACCAAAGTTGATTTTTAACTTAGGAACAGCGCTTCAGAAATGATTCAACATTTTTAGGGTTTTAAAGCTACTTCCTGTCTGTGTGAGCTGTTGATTACACACATGCCTAACAATGCAGTAGGGTGACTGGTCATTCGCTGCAGTTGGTCCTAAACCGTGGAACTGTTTTCAAAGCAAAGACTTATTTGTCCAAAATTGCTTTATTGCTTTGTATTGGACTAGATTTTTTTTTTTTTTGGCTGTTTTAATGCACTTATGAAAATCACTTTTGTGTTTGTTAGATTGATTGAGTTTGACTCAAGAACAATGAAATAGCTTTTTTATATTTTTGTAGCATGATATTTTGGGAATTGTAGCATATTTCATAAGTTCTAATAAAATGGTACAGCACGGTATTAAAATAAACTGTAAAACTATACAATATAAACCTTTCATTTTATTGTATTTATGTATTTGTCAGCAAAAGTTGTAAAGTATATAAAACACTGCAACCATGCATTACAAAAAATATATCTAAAATCAGTTTTGTCTGAATGACACATTGGCCTAAAAACTATTCCTGAAGAAAGACATTGGAGATTTGAGTTGAATTCCACACATTCGAGTGAGTAAAAGTGTGCCATGTGAGGAGCGGGCACACAGATGGATAATAATGTAGGAGATGTGAATGGGCGGGATCCTGGGAGGACTGCTGGGCATTGGGGTTGTTAGTTTTAATTGGGCCTCTGGCTTTGGGACACACAGGGACTGCATCAAAGGTCAGATATACATCAACCACTGCAGAGCGAGCCGACCCGAGCAGGAGAGTCTGCAATGGGAATAATAGTATTACTCTAATGGTGCCCAGAGATTGTTAGTAAGACAAAAAACAATTGTGACTAAAATGTCTTTATCATGATTGTACTATTAAACTATAACACACTGTTTTTTCATTAAACAAACAACTGACTTGTTTTAATGCTGAAAAATGGCTTTGTTTGAACCCTATATGGAAGACCTGAAGTCTACCAAACCTCCTCATCAAAGCCTGATCTTCCAATCTCTCAAATCTCAGAAGTTAAGCAAGGCAGGATCTGGTTGGTACTTGAAGGGAGACCGCTGAGAATTCCAGATACCAGTCAGGTGCTAGTGGCAAAAACGGTCATTGTGTCTTTAGGCAAGACACTTCACCCACATTGCCTAGTATGACAGTAGTGTGTGTGTGCGTGTGTGTGTGTGGTATGGAGGGGCTGATGGTGCAGATGTGGCTACAACAGAATCTTACCACCACCAAGTATGAAGCAAATGAATAAAGCACCAAATTGTAAAGTGACCTTGAGCGTCTGGAAAAGCACTATATAAGACCAATGCATTATTATTATTAAATATATTAGAAGTAATTACAAAGAAGATAAAGCACATTTTCAGAGGTGTCAGAACCTCAAATACATGACAGTAGGATGTGTGTGTGAATGGGTGAGTGATGCCTTCACGTAAAGTTGAAGGTGGAAACGTGCTATATAAAAATGTGACTACTGCCACTACCATCCACAAAGCACAATGCATACAGCTACGACTAGTAGTAGTACTAGTTTTACTGTGTAGAAAATGACTGTTATATAAGTGCAATGATGAGACAATGTCAGGTTAGCTTCTCTTTGTGAATAGTGTTAATTGACAATGGCCTGCTCTATTACACCTGTGTCATTCTCAATAGAGCGTGTGTGTAGGTGTGGCGCTGAGGCCTGGTGCGTTCACATTATGAGGCGCTCACAGACAAGATAACGTTGAGATTAACCTAAAGTGACACCTTCTGATAGACCTCATGTCAGCTCCATCCTCTGCTTCATTACACCCACTAACATAGAAATGCACCAGCACACGCTCGCCTGCTCCGTGCTGCTGTTGACAGCGTAGTATGTGGAGACAGAGGGGGAAATGGTGAATAAGGGGAAAATCCAGGCATGTCACTTTTACGAACAGCAATGAAATCTATCACTGCTCCCAGATGGGCCCATGATTTACGATTAGAGCGCAGGATTTTGTGTTGTGCTCATGAAAAACTGTGGGTTTGACGTAAGCCGACAATGACATATAGGCCATGCTATAACTTGACACTGGTAAATGTTGTTTCAAGACGATATTTTAAAAACAAATTGTTGTGCATTATGTTTGGGGTATGGGAAATTCAGATCTTCACATTAATCACAATTCAACTTGGACCGAAGGGGCTGTACCTGTAAGATGTTTTTGCTCCTGATCAGTTATATTGTAAAAGCAGTTTTTAGGATCAAACTTAGACCGGTGTGTGCTTTCTGCATATAATTATAAAGCATTTCTCTCCTCCACAGGCTAGTGTGCTTTTAGCATGCTAGGTGGTTTTAATATTAGCAACTGCTTTAACTATTAAATGGTTGGGCAATCTATACCAGCAATGTCATAAGCCGGTTCAACGGGTAAAATTACTCAACAAGCCACTCAAATCAGGTTGGAGTTCTAATTTTTCCTCAGCAGAGGGAAAACAGAAAAATGCATGTGGTGTCAACATAAACTTCCAGTTCCCTTTCAAAATAAGTTAGCATAAACTTTACAAGGACAACTTAACCTAAGAAAATGTGCATGATGTACAGAAACTGAAATAGTAAGTACTAACTAATTAATGCAAGCAAAATCAGACATGGTTTGCTCTTGCTATGCAAAGCATCATCCTCTTGTCAACTTTTGCATAGTTTTAAAACATAATTTATCCAGTCAGCAGTGAATATGTAAGCAATACAAAACAGTTTGGTGTTTAAATGTGAGAGTATACAGAGGCTGTTGACAGCTCTGACGCCTCTGGTGTAAATTGACGCCTTTAAATATATGCACTTATGCAGCTTTGCCCACGTTACACATCTCTGTAGCTCCAGGAGGAAATGTTGCAGTTACAAAACTCTGCTCTGGCCTTTGCAAGTTGTGAAACGCACCTATAAATGTAATATGATTAATAATTAGGATTCTATGAAAGTGAGGAATACGTTTTGACTGTCTAAAAATGAACTCGTTTTTCATAAAAAAAAAAAAAAATCATATCTTTATGAAGAGATTCTTGTTCTCTTTCTCGGGTAAGTGAAGATCAACACAATTAAAAACATTCATTTGTTTGGTCTGTTTGGTCTTACCAGATTTCTCAATGCCTTGCCAAAAATGATCAGCAAAGGGAACAGAAGGAATCTTTGATGTGCTGTACATTGAAATTCATATTTATTCATATATATTTATATTTATATTTACACACACACACACCGGAACTTGTACAACTCACTCAATACTAAGTTTGTACACAGCATCACAACTATTACATGATTTTATTAACCAGATGATTGAACTGAATGAGACTCTGACCTTCATTTGTGCTCATTTTCTGTTTGCTGCTTTCTGCTTTCATGCATTAGTCATTTACTCTAACATTAAGAGACAATGGCCATCCCTCCCCTGACCTGACGCAGATACCATCAGAGAAACAACTGCTGAGACAACACATGCTCCATTTGCAGAGCAGTTAACAGTGTGTAAATATTTAACAACATTGTGTGCTTATCAAACTATGCACATTATATTTTGTCATTGACCTTTTTGTCCTGGGACTGCATCGGCGTGATAACAGTGGCTTTGAAAATATTGAGCACTTCTACGTGTTCATTCTTTTGTTAATAGCATCATTTTCTAAGCAAAACAGTTTAACTATTTCAGGTGTCTATGGAAAACAATGAAAGAAGCAAGAGCTGGTGTTTCATAGCAACAAGCAATCGAACAAAGGATTTTAAAAACTGAGATTAGCACATCCATAATGGTAGTGTTAGTAGTATAGCAGTAACAGCAGCAGAAGTAGCAACAGTACCAGCAGTAGTCGCAGCAGCAGTAGTAACAGCAGCAGTAGTACCAGCAGTAGTAGTAGTAGTTCTAGTAGTTCAATTCTTTTAATTTCCTTATACACTATTAGAGATTCATACTATAATGTCCTGACAATATTTTGACATTTGAAGTTACTGGGTTTGCAGAATCTGTGGCTAATGAGTATCATTAATCAGGAGATCATGTTCACATTTTATTATAACAGAGTTTAGAATCATTACTTATTAATACTCCACATTCACAGCCTCAGTCTGAGTTCCCATAGATGGATGCTGTTGTTGTGTCCTTGGGCAAGACACTTAGACCACCTTGTCCCCAGTGTCTGCGCTCTGCACTTTGAGTGACTTGAAGGTGGAAAAGTGAATCAGAAGCAGATCAAATATTCTCCCATATTAAGATGGAGAGAAGAACACGCCAATTTACTTTCTAACTCCAAGAAAAAAAAGTATTGATGTGACTCAAGAAAGGCTGTTTAGTGGAATTGCCAAGTAGCACCATACAATTGCTGGAAATGTCTAGATAATTCAATTCAATTCAATTATTTATTTATATAGTCCAGAATCACAAGAGTTGCCCCAATGGGCTTCACAGTGAAAAACATGGAAACATCATCTGACATAGACATCAGCAAACACATTGTCCGATCCTCAGTCTCTCAATGAACAGACGATCCTTGGTGCCAGAGAGCAAAAAACCCACCGGCGGGTGCAGTATGGGAAAATTCTCTCCAGACACTGTTGCCAACCAGCTGTAGGCTTTCTTTGCCAAATTACCTATTTCTGTCATTTATTCTATTTTAGACTACCATAAAATAATGGCCCAGACATTCATTTGTTTCAATCACTTAACAGTCCCAGCATTTATTTGAGACCAGGCATCAATTTGGGACCCGTGATTAATTCCTTCCTCACAAAAATCATGCCTCTCTGACCTGCTGCACACGCCTCTCTGACCCACTGCACACGCCTCTCTGACCCGCCACACAGGCCTCTCGGACCGGCAAGGCCAATCCTGTCTAGCGGAGGTGCATCAAGAAGCGAGCTGTTGCTTTCAGCGCTCGTAGTTTATGCAAATGAGCCATGCGATTTTAAGTTTTGCCAGCATCAGTCCTGAGCCCTGTTGTTGCAGGCACGACTTCTGTCTTCCAGAAAGTACATTCTCGGCATTTATTTGGAACCGGCGGTTATTTATCAAAATATACACCTGCACCGTTTAAAGGGGACCCGGCAGCTAATTGGAACATGGGTCTTATTTGGTATTTTACGATATGTGAATCTGTGACTCAGCTTAGGGTCAAACTGGGACATTAGGCCTAGATTTTCCTCAGCAATTCTTGTTTTAGTAGAACCGTTTTACCCACTGGTGATGATAGCACACTGTAAAAAGTTTATGAAGGGTAAAACATAGGCCTAAAATATTGCAAAAACGTTGACAAATGACAGTAAGAATAGACAAGAAAAGAAGAGGCAGTACCGCAAACCTGTACGGAGCAGCAGGTCTGAGACTGACCATTTTTAACTGTCTGTCCGGCACAAGGTGACCCCTGTCTCACATTTTAGGCAGAGACAGAATGGATATAGATGGATAATTTCATGGTTTCTGCTGCAGCCAACTTTTGCTGGGTTTTTGGGTGGGACAAGGACAAGACTGATGTGCTGTTCAGAGGACAAGCAGGGTCAAATACAGCGGAACACAACACTAGTGCGAAAAACCATTTATTATGTGACACCAAGAGCACGTCATTCAACTTTCTGTGCATAAAGAGGATTTTGCTAAAGAGAAGTATTAGTAGTTTTATTGAATGTGTTATCTTAGGCGCTCAGTTCCCGGCAGAAGACATTGTGATGAAGGGCAGGGCTGATTAGATGATGTTTAGGAGAGGTCGTTCACCCCAGGGCCTGGTAGAGGTGAAGCTGAGGAGAGTGAAGGGGACGATGAGAGGGTGAGGAGCATGAAGGAGACAATGAGAGGATGAGGAGTGTGACGGGAGACGATGAGAGGATGAGGAGTGTGAAGGGGACGATGAGAGGATGAGGAGAGAGAAGGGGACGATAAGAGGATGAGGAGAGTGAAGGAGACGATGAGAGGATGAGGAGTGTGAAGGGGACGATGAGAGGATGAGGAGAGTGAAGGGGACGATGAGAGGATGAGGAGCGTGAAGGGAACGATGAGAGGATGAGGAGCGTGAAGGGAACGATGAGAGGATGAGGAGTGTTAAGGGGACGGTGAGAGGATGAGGAGAGTGAAGGGGACGATGAGAGGATGAGGAGTGTGAAGGGGACGGTGAGAGAATGAGGAGAGTGAAGGAGACGATGAGAGGATGAGGAGCGTGAAGGGGACGATGAGAGGATGAGGAGAGTGAAGGAGACGATGAGAGGATGAGGAGAGTGAAGGAGACGACGAGAGGATAAGGAGCGTGAAGGGAGCGATGAGAGGATGAGGAGAGTGAAGGAGACGACGAGAGGATGAGGAGCGTGAAGGGGACGATGAGAGGATGAGGAGAGTGAAGGAGACGATGAGAGGATAAGGAGCGTGAAGGGAGCAATGAGAGGATGAGGAGAGTGAAGGAGACGATGAGAGGATAAGGAGCGTGAAGGGAGCAATGAGAGGATGAGGAGAGTGAAGGAGACGACGAGAGGATGAGAAGTGTGAAGGGAACGATGAGAGGATGAGGAGAGTGAAGGGAATGATGAGGAGAGTGAAGGGAACGATGAGAGGATGAGGAGAGTGAAGGGAACGATGAGAGAATGAGGAGTGTGAAGGGGACGTGAGAGAATGAGGAGTGTGAAGGGGACGGTGAGAGGATGAGGAGAGTGAAGGGGCCAATGAGAGGATGAGTAGAACAAAACAGACAACATACTTATATATAATTTCCCGGGTTGCTAGAGCTACTCGTTGGCTTGCCCTTTGACAAAGGAAAGCATTTTAGAAAAATCTCCTATTTAAAGTGGAGTGAAAAGATCTGAATGAATACAGTGAAAAAGAATAGTAGTTTAGATTTTAATAATGCAGTATTACAGCTTTGACTCAACTGGCCGTGTGTGCGTCTTCTGTATCTCTCAGCTTATGTTTACTCAGGCTTCTCAAACGCATCAGTGCTCCAGGTTTGTTACAGCTCAGTACGGTGCTCAGCCTTAAACATATAAAAATCTGCTCCCTTGAGGTGTGCAAATCAGCATTTTTAGGATGCACACTCACGTACACACACGCGCACACACACATACACACGCACGCACACTCATAAACACACAAACAAATGAGGCGTGTCTTAAAAAGCAGCAGACACACACCTGTACCCCTCACACCGTCTGTCACAGTAACACTGACAGGGACATAAATGCCTCTTATGCAGATTGAGTACAAGCTCTCGTCTGATCACAGTCGAGCCCTGTGTTTGAGGTGGGACTGAGAGACCAAAGTCACTGCAGCAGGGCTCACGACACACTCAACCATGCAGGCTCAGGACCTTGAAAACTTTATTGTTAAATTTTAAAATGCATGTAACAGAAGCTAATTTGCATTAAATGAATCAGTCTAAAGTATTTTTTTTACAGGGGACTGTGCTACACACTTGTGGTTATGTGGATGCTTAAATTAAAAGCCCCACCAAGTGGGTAGTTGTTTCGACTAATTTTCCCCAACACTTGACTGAAGTCGTGATATAGCAAGATTTTCTGACATTTCCTGACACTTAACACTCCTGATATAGCAAACCTATTATTAGCTGTTTGAAAAGGGTGAACTAATTCTAATTTGCACTTGCTGGTTGATAGAACAAAGCACAATGTAAATTGAATTAGTGGTTCTGGATGAGCTTGAGTTAACATAACAGTCCCTTGCACCCAGCTGATTAAAAAAAGTTACCAAAAAGAAAAAAAAAAAAAAAGAGAGAAAGAAAAACACTGATATATTGTTTTACCAATAAACAATAATGAAGATGGAAGAAACTAAATACAATAGACTTATTTGTTTGAGGATATTGGTGACAGGAGGCTGCTTCACTCTAGGTCTGGGATAATGAGCTCATTGTTGCAAAGCTATGGACAGTACGCTGACCACATGTATTTCTCCTGCATATACAGTAACATGATCTCTACACAGCAGTGTACAGCACTCCTGTGCGAGTGCGCGCCTGCGTGTGTGTGTATGTGTGTTTGTATGCATGTTTATGTGTGTATGAGCGTGCGTGTGTTTGTATGTATGCGTGTATGTGTGTGTGCATATGTGTGTGTATGCATGTGTGTGTGTGTTTGTATGCATATGTGCGTGTGTTTGTATGCGTGTGTGTGTGTATGCATGTGTGTGTGTGTGCATACACACAGCTTCTTTGACATTCTGTACATGGCTGCTGGCAGAGGGTAACCAGCGGATCACATCTATTACCTTGCTAATTCTACAGCTTGGCCTTTGCATAATAAGATGCATTTTCTCTCCCAGAGTAAGTGAAGGAGGGGGAAAGAAGAAGAGGGTAAGTATCAAAACATGTTGCCAATGACTTAATGACTGAACCATAGTATTGTATTAATGGGAGCACGTGGTAATTGGGTTAATGAAAATGTTTTCCCATTTTGGCTCCTGTCTGAGGCAAATGTAACACTTCCACTCATTTGCTCCCCTCACTCTCACACATTAGCTCCCCCTCCATGTGCCAAACATGATTACATCCACATCCACCAGGCGCCTATTTATGCTGCTAATCTATTTAATTGCAAGCATATTTCCTCTGTTTTTTCCCTAAAGTTAATCGTAAAGAATGAGAAAAGTCAAAATGCTGAGTTTATTTTAATTAGGAAAGGCAAATGCATATAACAGTTACATAGGTTGAACACAAAACGTGTATCCACAATGTTTAAGAGTACAAACCTCTGCCATAACAAAGGTGGTAGAGCTTCTCATTAAAAAAAAGGGATTAAAGGGATACACTAATTACTTTCTTATTCTTGTCTAATTGTGCTTTGTTAATTAACCAGTATTGTCAATTTTGCAATTAAAACTGAAGTGAGCTTATTAATTATGACTTCATAATCATTACCATTACTAAAAATCTATATGTTAAAGGTGCACTGTGTAACTTCTAGTGATGCCATAGGACCAAGTGACATATCTGTGCAGAGGCAAGCCCACTCACAGTAAGAATGTAAGTTTGGAAGTAAATAAAAAGCCATGTTATTGAATAAATGCAAGATGGATATGTTTAATGCCATACCGGGACAAAGCAACAACATTTCCATGGAGTCAAGCAGATGGCCGACCCTCCACCAGAATAGTTACACAGTGCACCTTTAAGGTTAAGGTATTGTTCCTGTAGAAAGATTTGTTCTCTGCATTTGCCCCATTCTTCACATTCTTCTGGGGCAGCCTGTCAGGAGCCACAGGTTCTGAACATCAATAAACTTACTTTAATTAGATATTGTCCCTGCCACTGGAAAATATGTGAAGGAAAAACAAAAGTGTAAGTTGAAGTTCTTTATCTAAATATTCAACACAATAAAACATTTCCCCCTCATTTCTTTCTGCAATATTTTGATTTGACTGTACTGGTGTGATGTGACTCAGAATCTACTCTGAATATTGAATACCTTTGTGCTATCCTGGATACATATTTCAAGGCTAAGTTTCTGCACCAGCGAAACTTGGTTCCCATAGCCCCTAATCTTTCCTGACACTGTAATATTTTCTGAGAGGTGTTGCTGGCCCTGGGTTCATATACACTCACGCATAGGTGCCAATTCTAAGAATTTGAAGGTCGAGCACCCAATTCTGATAGCATAAATAATTTTGCAAACTCATGCAGCAGTCCTTCTGGCCCACAGTATGTGGGGTTGCTCTATATTTCTCTGAAAGCAACACATATACCATGGATATATATGGCCCTTGAAATAGTTTATCTCTTCTACAGTTTCTTTTCACAGTAGCACTCGATATATGAAAACACACTCACTTTTCAGAAGCCTGATAAATGTATGGAGTGGATCCAGTATACATCCTTCTTTAATACCTTATGAAGATGTGAGTCTGGTCACTGGTGCATCTCCCCTGAGTTCTGATGGGCCACTCAGACACGCTTTGGTCCATCTGTATATTAAAACAAATACCTGAACCTTCATCTGAGTATTTCCTTGAAGCTGCTAACGCGTGGCGCAGCTAATTTCAGTTATTGACTAGAGTGGGACAGTTTGCCCTTATTAAACTTCCTATTTTACAAAAGACTGACTCCTGTGAGCTTTTAGCCATATTGTATTGATATCTCACCAAAGACATATCTGGAGTTGTGTTTCTTTTCATTCACACATGTTTTTATCCTTGTAAATTCATTAGTCTACATCTCCAAAGATCAAAATGCTCTGTTCCAACTTGTGATGTCATGTAGTGGTGGCTTTTAAGTTAACATCTATATTTTACCTTTAGTTTAGTAGAAACAGGAAATTCCAGGGCTGGAATTATCCAAATTATTCTAGTGAAGATGGATGGAGTTTAAAAATGCAGTGGAGCACTTCCTGTATCACCACATGACATCACAAGGTGGAAGAGAAAGTTTTCTGTTTGAGAGAAGAACTAAGTCTTAATGAATCAAAACAAAACTCTGGGGATGTTTTTAATGACGAGACAAAATTACAGCAGAGAACAGTGTAATATGGGCCCTTTAAAGGTCAGAGCAGCTGTATCTAAAATGTGACAGAAATCTGTATTTGAAACTAGGCACGATGAAGTGAAGTACATGCTGACAGTGAGATGCCATCGCCATATCTCCCACACCCTCCACTCACACACCAGAGCACTGCTTCTGACCTGTCAATCATTTCAGTGCCAGGCTGATCCAACTGAGTCTATGTCCTCCATCTGAGAGAATACGCACTACTTTGCCAAGTGCTAAATCCAAGAAAATAAGCTTTCAATAACTTGGACTTTAGAGGCAAGGCAGTGCATTATTACTATTTTGAGTGATGCTTGGGGGAGTGCACAATATACAAGGGCTATTAAATGATTTTACAAACAAGATTTCATGTATTTTATTCTATTTTTGTGAGAGCATAGATGTATGTTCTGCCTAGGTTCTGGTGTAGTGTGTGGCTTTACATGAACTGAAGGCACTGTAGCTTAACTGTCATAAAAATGTGAAAAACAGAACTAGCAGTGGTCAAAAGTCACTTACCTTATGCACTATTCACCACAATGAATTTATAAGCACTTTTTGCAATTCACAGACCGGAGTGGAGTTTACCATCGTCGTAAAGGTAATAACAACTAGTATGCTAACATGCACTCCCTGACTATCGAAGAAAATAATATGTTTTACAGTTAGATGCATAGGTTGCGGGTTCAATCCCCGGGTCGCCCGAGCCTTTGTGTGGAGTTGGCATGTTCCTCCCCGTGTCTGGATGGGTTTCCTCCGGGTACTCCGGTTTCCCCCCATCAACTCAAAAACATGCCCGCACCCCTATGAACTAACATGAACTACCATGTTGTCCACCCTCCTGTGGGCTCACCACCTGCAGAGGGGTTCATAGGGGGGGTCAGGTGCTATGAGTATTGGGCAGCAAGCTGCCCCCGCGACCCAGCTGGATTAAGCGGGAGAAGATGGATGGATGGACAGTTAGATGCATGCAGCAGACATATATTGACCTCAAGAGTTGCTTAAACTATATATATGTGTACTGGCGCAAGACAAAATTTGGGGAGAAGGCTGTTTCCCATCTTTTCTATCATAAATAAGTGCATTTTGCTTTTCCTCCCTTGTTTCAGACCACTGCCTCCATCAGACTGTAAGACGTGTTTTCAGTGACTATGCATTCCTGGTCTACAATACGTCTGTCTGAAGCAGCTGTTCAACCAAAAAAATAATGAATACTAGAAAACTAGTTATATTGATTTAAATATCTATTTTGTCCTTTCATGGGTTGGAAATCAAGTACTTTAGTTTGAAATAAAATACTCAAATGACAAAAATGGGGAAAAAATATAATGGGACAGATGCTTCAGCAAGTTTGAAGTATGCTCAAAGCCTGAATTATACATGTTACTTACAAGCAATATCAGCGAGTCTCTATCAGAAGCTATTCATGAGACTAATAAAAAAGCACAGGAGAGAGTCAAAAGTTTTATGTTTTGTTTGAATGTTCTAAACTAACATCTGGGGTTTTTAAACTTCTCAAGGCCCGAGTGTTTTGGCTGTTATGGCAGCACAGATGTAAAAGGAGAGGTATGCAAATAGCCAAAGCGCACATCACTTTTCTCTTGTGGAAGCACACAAGGCAGATGGATGTGCACTGATCAACATGTGCTCAAATGGGATTTGTAGGCACTTGTGAGGAACAATTATAGACAGCAAAAATGAGATGAGGAAATTTGTGAAAAAAGCAGGACAAAGGTGCCATGACAAAGATGTGACCCAAAGAACACATGCTACTGGCTATTAGTCTGTATTTGCTTTGAGTTAATGCGCAATGTCCAACATTTCCAACATACCTTTGGCTCATAGTGAATAAAGGGCCCATATTACTCTATTTTCTGATCTTTGTTAAAAGTAGGGATGTGATTTTTGACAAAAACACTATTGGAAAATCAATGACACCTATTTGAATATTATTGAATTGTGTCTCATCTCTAGGTTGTTTCCTCATCAAAACATTCCAGGAGTTGTGTTTTGTTGCAATCACACACAAATCCTTCATATTTAGACTATATTTAAAGTTTTTCTCTCACACCTTCACTAGAACCATTTGGATAATTTCAGCCCTGGAAATGGCCGTCTGAACTAATGGTAAAAGGTAGCTGTCAACTTGAAAACTACCACTTCATGACATCACAAGGTGGAACAGAGCATTTTGAGCTTGTACTAATATTAAAAAGTTACTTAAACATGTGAGAATGAAACAAAACACAACTCCAGATATGTTTTTTAGGAGGTAACAACATTGCAACATGGCTTTATGCTCCATTTTGTGTAATATGGGACTTTTAAACTATGACTGATTTAAGGTGAGACACATTTAGATATATTTTAAACTTCTTCTGTAATTTACTTGAATAAATGAATGAAAAATGCATGCCAAGCAAAATTGGTTGATCCGCAAAAACTATATGGACAACAGATTAAGTCGGGCACAGAAATGTTGGCATATGAGCCTAATGTGATTGTTTATTGCCCTAGTAAATTAATAAATGCAAATTTAATTGTTTGAAATCCCACAATGCACCTGGATCCTGATTTGCTCCACAAAAGCTTGAATGGTACAGGTTTGTGTCAGGACGGCAGTCCTCAGCTGTGCGGGGGTTGGTGCTGGCCTACAAACCCTTCTTTACAACTTAGGTATCAACAAATTCAGACAAATTTATATTAACATTGGAAAGTTGGTTGCATGCAGGTGCTACTTTA
Organism: Odontamblyopus lacepedii; assembly: GCA_034769755.1. Lineage (NCBI taxonomy): Eukaryota > Metazoa > Chordata > Actinopteri > Gobiiformes > Gobiidae > Odontamblyopus > Odontamblyopus lacepedii. The sequence goes on along the minus strand of CM068362.1, from coordinate 29,190,064 downwards.
AAAGCATTTTGAGAAAATGTTCCATATAAATTGATGGATGCAAATTAAAAAGATTAAACATCATTGGGTGCAGAGTGGACTTTTTTGTTGATTCCCCATTACCATTAAAGCTAGCAAAAAAAAAGGAAAAAAAAAGAAAAAAGTAATGTTGTTACCGTCTACAAAAGATACCAGTTGCATTTTGTTTCATTCATAAGTGAATGTAATCCTGCATTACTATCTATCTGTCTATCTACATTCCCAAAGCTCAAAATGCTCTGATCCACCTTGTCATGACACAAAGATGGAGTTTTCAAGATAACAGGTTATTTTGACCTTTGTTTATTAGAGACTGGCAATTCTAGAGCTGATTCTATCCAAATGATTCTAGTGAAGGTGTATGGAGTTTAAAAACACAGGAGAGCACTTCCTGTGTTACCACATGACATCACAAGGTGGAACATATTTATAAATGTTTGTAAATATTTTGACCTCTGCTGAGTCTATCATAATTTGCATGGTCACCTGCGGCTTCCAATTGAGTCTACTGTGAGGAAGATTTTGTTTTGTTTGGCACCTTTTGTCTCATTTTGATCCAAATTCTCTGCTTCAAAAAGAACAAAAAGCGATTTACGAGGAAAAAACAAAGTATGACAGGATGCCGAGAGGAGGGCATCTTTAGAGGAGATGAAAAACTGAGACAATAAGGGAGACTGCTACAACAAGTCAATTCGCCGACTCCAGAAAGTAAGCTCAAATGTTCTGCGGGGAGAGGAGCGGGGGACACCAGGGACACAGACACAGGGCTGTTCTGGGGCTAGAGCAGAGGCAGGCCTGACAAAATCACTCAGATGGAAGAACAAAAAGTCGACATGGGCCAAAAGATGAGTGGCATTTGGCTCAACAAAGAAATGCACAAAATACACTGAAAGTATGCGGCCAGTTGGACATGGCATCATTTTTATAGTTTAAAAATGTGTTGCAAAATGATATTATTTTTAAAGTGACTTGTCCAAGAGGACTTCTTGTGAACTTGAGTGCACATTTACAAAGAGTATAGAGCACAGTATAAACCCTGTTCTGTGTGGCCCGAGGCGATCTTTAAAGTGTTGCACTGGTCGCTGAATAAAGAAGTGTAGTGTTAAAAGGTCACTCGCAGGTCAGCTTGCCCCATCTGACTGGTTTCTGTCTGGTTTTGTTCTTCTTCCATATAAAAAAATGACTATTTTGTGGACTTTTATAAAGGGCTTAACAAAGGATTGATTCTACAGTGAAAGACTGATCTTGTATTTTATTTTGTGGACATTACTGTGCAGTGTTCTGTTTTTTTTACAATGTTGAATGAATGTAACTTATAGATGTTTGTTACATTATTACGTTCATACGTCGCTTTAGCAGAATACTGAACATTTGCTCTATGATTCATTTGCTCACAGACTTGATAGAGGAGGGTTTTCTAATGGTCAAGCTGATGCTATTTTAAAATTCTATTGTTAAGTAAACATTTGGACTGATGTAAATGTTATGATGACAAGGTGAAATCACAGTTGCAGTAATTTTAACTTTTGATGTTTGAACTTGAATAATTCTCAGTTTGCAAACCTTTCCTCAATCAGTACATCCAAATACTAAAATATAGCAAGTGTGTGGTTGAATTATATTTCCTTGTGTGAAGCTGGATGACGAGCTCAGATCTGTAGGCTTGGCATGGGGTGTATTTCCATTAGAGGCAAACATACACTGCATAACTGCTACATGAAGGCACAGGCTTGTTAAAGGTTGCCGTCTGCTCCATAGCCCAGTGGCTCTCATGCTTCTTAATCCCTCCTGCTGGGCCATTAAATTCCCCTTTAATTAGAATGCAAATAGCACTAATAAGGTTAATAAAGCAGAAATTGTTTTGGTGTAACCGAGAATGAAAAAGGAAATTCAATCTCCAAAAACGACATGTGCAAGATGCGATAGTGTGGATATGTCAGTGGTGTCGTTTTCAGCTGTGTTTTACAAATGTCACAAAATAGTATTACATGTTTAACAATTACAATTCAATATTTACAGACCGTGTGCGGAACAATAAACTAATAAATAAAATAAATCAATTAACAGGGACAATGTACATTAATACATTTTTTGGTAAAAGTACCAGAATTTGCCTAAATGTCTATTTTTGCACATAACAAGGCAAACATGGCATTGCATCTCTATGATTCATAGAGAATTCAAAGGTATAGTAATCACTGAGAATACTGGCAGGTTTCTTACATTTAGAAACTGTTCGAGGGGAGGTGAGGACAGGCCGTGGACCACTATAATCAAATGAACAGGAGCTTCCTCTCGATTGTGTATGTTTAAGGATGCTGTAGTTTTAAAAAGAGCTATATTATTCAAAGGTCAAATATGTAACTTGCAAACATATTGTTCCACAGTATTTATTGTTCTACAGTAAAAGCTACACTGGATAACATTATGGCATTTGTCTTACTGGGTGATCTCTGCACTGATCTGTAACTGTAACTTGGCCTAGTGATATGGTCTGCTTGTCTCAGTGGAGATAGATAGGTTTAATGCCATACAGTGGAAAATTTCAAATAAAGCATTATATCTCCAATAAGATAAGAAGGTTTTTGCTCTGGGTTGGGTTTGCACTAGAAAAATGACAGTGCACAAACTACACTTGCCATTGCTTGGTTTAAATACTTGATTTCATGTGATTCAGTTTTGTGAGGGTGAGATCTTGCCTGCGATTAGAATGAGTGAGTGGCAATTGTAGAAATAATGATAATAGTAAGAGTGTAATAAAGAAAAAACTATAAAAGCAATAAGAGGGATATGAGAAACTCAGTGAGACATTTGTACATCGCTCAAGATTACTGCCAATAAAACCAACAGCGGTCTATCAGCAGTAATATATGGCCCAAAGCAAGGTGAGCGTCAGTCTCCTGTGTGGTTCAGTATCTCCATGCTGGGCTACCTTCTGCCATGTCTCAAAGTCTCCTCTCTCCTCAGAAACAAAGAAGCTGGAGAGTCTGTCTTCTGATGAGGTCCAGAGCAGATGCTGTGGACTCAGGAGAGGATGACAAGCTTCAGTGGTTTTGTAAAAGGCCCGGAAGAAATTACAAGACAACAACAACTTGCATCACTTCTAAAAATCTAACTGATGTATGGTTGGCAGATAATTCTCTTGATATTTGAAGACAACGCAACAAGGACAAAATAAGAAAAAACATTCTTCAATTTAAGGCTAAATGGAAAAGGCTGCAATGATGTCCTCTGCAGTCTTTTTATAGCAACATCTCTATAAACATGCTCTGAAATGGATGGGATTCTTGTGCTGATTTATCAGTTCATACTAGTATGAGTGAAAAAATATTGATATAACGATATACTGTGATACTAAATTTGGTGATACAGTATTGTTATTGTGAGCTGCTGTATTGATATCACCAAAAGTATTTTTTGATATTTTTTTGCCTTTTTTTCCACAATTTTGTTGCTTATTTAGTGGAAAGATACATGATTATGCAACACTCACTGTTTTGATGATTAAAACAGATGTATTTCACATTAACTTTGCACAAGTAATGGTTTAACAAAGAAATATTGTTGCTAAAATGGGGTTTGTTTTTTTAAAAAACAGCAATATATTGCAGAGTATCATGTGCATTTTATTGATTGATTATATCAGGAGTCATATATCGTAAAAAAAATCAAAAGAAAAATATAAATAACAAGAACAAATCTCACTGAGGTGTGTGGACATGGTTATCTAGACTATACAAGCTCTAAAACCAACATTAAAGTTTCATTTTCTAATAAAAATATTGGCATTATTTAACCAAAATGGCAAAAATAGTAAATAGTTTGTTAAACAAAGTACACTTTACTCATGAATATTTTCTGTTTAGAAGCCTTCAGAAGTCTTCAGTTCTCACATTTTGAACTTTACTTTAACCCCAGTCAGGCTCCTTCTTGCCTCTGAATTAGCTGCCATAGTGTTGAAGGCAAACACAACGCTGAATCAACAAAAAACATGCCACAGTGTTACCTTAACCTTCATAAAACTTTAAAACAACATCAATGTTTAAAACGCAGTTAATGTCAAGCAAAGACCCCTAAAGGAAGATGCGCTTTCCCAGCCAATAATCCAAGCTAATGTTCCATGGTTTGATGCTTGTTTGAAAGCCCTTCTCTGACACTTTTATGAGATGGATCTGCACGTCGCAAAGTAATATCTTTTAATCGTTGCTCGGATGTATAAGCCCACCATTTTTTTTTTCAATTTGATACCCTGGTTCATGATTGATAGATATCGTCAAAATTACAGGCTCAACTTTGAGGTCAGGGAGAGTAATGTGCTGTCAGTTGTTCTTTAATAGTGCACCCAGCTAGCCCCAGTGTCTCTTTGGGGACACTGAAGAGAAGATAGAAGAGAGGAACGGGGAGAGAAGAAAAAGGAGAGTGAGGAGGAGGAGGAGGAGAGCATCTTATGAGGTTATTAGGTTTTAATCAATAGGCTATATGGCCAGGAGATGATTGGAAAACAAACGTAATCTGGGAAGAAATACGCCATTCATTCATCTCCGCTCTGTCTCTCCAGTGAAACAAACCGGCCCTGCTCGCCTTATCCAATACACATCCCCATGAATGCACATAATAACACACACTTAAACCAAACAAACAAAACCACAATGCAGGTCAAGAGGAAATGGGAAAACAACTGAGAGTCATTTGTTCTCTATGGCTCTGAATAGCTCATATGTTAGACAGTGATCAGGCGTACGATTGTGACTAGATCCAGCTCTGGTCACCATGATGTAATCTTTTATGTTCATACAGCTGGGTTTTGGATGATGTCACAACATTCTGTATCCCAGTAATATTTAAAGATTGACTCTTGAGAGCTTTAAGCCATGTTATAATGTTCTTACCTCATCAAAAACATACCTCCAGTTGTGTTTTGTTTCATTCTCACGTTGTTGATTAACCTCTTTATCATTAGTCCGTCTACATCTCCAAAACTCAGAATGCTCTGTTCCACCTTATGATGTCATGTCACGGTACTTTTCAAGTTAACAGCTGCTCAATATAGAGATTGGCATTTCCAGGAATTAAATGATCCAAATGATTCTAGTGAAGGTGTGTGGAGTTAAAAACACAGTGGAGCACTTCCTGTATTACCGCATGACATCATAAGGTTGAACAGTGTCCAACCAGTGTCCAGAGTGTTACACGTCTGATAATTTATGCAATATTCATAACTTATCAATACCAGCGGGTGGAGATTGATGGATGCATGCAGATAACTTATTGGTCTTTGACCGAACCACCAAGAGACAATCGACTGTGGATGTGGGCAGGCACAACAATGAGACGGAATGTAAGGGCCTTGTTTACATAGTAAAAGCTGTGCAAAGGGCCGATATTATGCCAAATGGACTCCTGGGAACTTTTAGCCATGTTATAATGCTGTTACCTCATCAAAAACATACTTAGAGCTGTGTTCTGTTTCATTCACATCCTGCATTATTAGGCTGTCTACATCTCCAAAACTCAAAATGCTCTGTTCCACCTTGTGATGTCATAAAGTGGCTGTTTTCAAATTAACAGCTACATTTTACCTTTTGTTCAATAGAGATTGGGGCCAAAATTAACCAGATGTTTCTAGCAAAGATATATGGAGTTTAAAGACAGTGAAGAACTTCCTGTATTACCACATGACATCACAAGGTGGAACAGAGTGTTTCTTGTTTGAGAAAACTCCTCCGCCTATGTATGCAGGGTTTGTGTGTTAACCATGTGCGAATGAAACAAAACACAGCTCCAGGTATATTTGTGAGGAGGAAACAACATTAGAACATAGATCACAAAATAAAGGTATTATGGGCCCTTTAAGAATAGTTATCATCAGTGCACCTCGTGAACGCTTTGACTAAGCATTTATTGGACCTCAGCAGCTGGGGAGCGTGAACAGGGCAGTTCCAGGTCATGTTAGCGGTACTACATTTCCCATCTGTCCCGACAGTGAGCACGAGCAGCGCCCAGTCAGAGGTGGAGCTAATTGCTCGGGAAAGTACTGTCTATGCTGTTCACCTTTGTGTAACTGTGGCCCTTAATGATTATTCAGAATGGATAATCAAGCGTAAGCACAAATGGCTAACTGCAGCCTGTAAAAACTGTGATTATACCGTCAAAATGATCATTAATCCACACTTATCGTAATTAGCAAATTTGTAAAGCTCTGCAGTTGTGCCAGAGTGAGGGAGCGTGTCTAAAGACTTTAAAACTTACTTTTCATCTGTGAAGAATAAACAAGGTCTTTATATGGACAAATTCACTTAAGTGGAAGTGTTCATTTAGAACTGATTGTGGTACAAAAGAAATCACTCTATGGTCAAATAAATCAAAATTATAGGATACTGCTTAAAAAGTGGAATAAAATTTTAATTAAATGTTGGTACAATTCCTTTAAAAAATGAGGATACATTTCACACACATTTCACCACTATATACACAGATGGCTGTAGCTTATGAAATCAACAAAACCACAGTCACTATGTTTACATGGAGGCTAAGAAAACCAAATCTCTGACCTAAGCCGACATGAAATAATTTCTAACATGCACATATACACGAAAGTTCAGTTTGTGGGGTTGTGATTTGAATCTTCCGAATTATAATTTGGAGAGCTTCAATTGTACTTGGATTCCTACTGCATGAAAGAGTGCAGTATGATCATGCTAGGAGAGGCATTCAACTGCACAGGGAAGAAACAGGCAGACAAATATATTATTATGTCTGTAGATGTGTACGTACAGATTTTTTTTATCAGCTATGACACAAATCCACTGCGGATTTGCAAGTGTTGTTTCATTGTTTGTTTTGGTTCATGTTCAGAAGGAATACCGCAGCTCTCATGTTTGCGTTGCAGAGAGCTAATTTTCCAAAATAGGTGAGAAACACATTTTTCAAAAAAAAAAAAAAGAAAAGAAAAGAAAAAAAAAGCAACATCTCATTTATTTTGAGCATTCATCTATATTTGCGAAGGTCTGGCTGTAAACAGTGTTAGCGTTTTGTATGAGCAATCATAGCCACAAAGTTTGAGCACTTATCTAAATTACCAGATGCCCTGAATGAGACAAACCTGCTGTGTGGATTGGAGCAGCATCATCGATCAAATGGCACCCACGTTATTATTTTTGTCAATTATAAGGTGTAATCTTTTCAGCATTGTGCCTCCCTCAAGCCACCAAAAATTGAGTTTCATTTCCAAATGGTATTTATTCTCAAAAATTGGAACATCACATTACAGCAGTTTTAATGCATGATGATAAGTTGCTGTGACCTATACAAAATATACACATAAAACATACACACTAAATAAGGAGATTGCTCCATCCAGTATATGTGCAATTATTATTTGTAAGGAGCTGATTTATTGCATACAATACATGTGCCGAAATTAGATTTGAATAAAATAAGACCATGCACAGTTCACTCTTAACTGAAATTAAAACAGTCCCTGGAATTCATTTTGTTTAATGAGTTTAAACAGTGAGAAAATAAATGTGTGCGTTGTGTCAAATAAATACTTTTTTTAGTTTAATTTTGATACCTTAATTCAATTCAAACACAGATTTAAAAGTATTTTTCACAGTTAAAATAATGTTAATAGTGCATTATCTTGGGGTACTATTTTGTATTACGTCTTTGGTCTTTTTTGGTCTTCTACCACCCCCGGTGATGGAAGTGATGGACCGTGAGTTTTTGGACTTTGGAGGAGGACCAACTCATTACAGTGATTGTCTGAGTAGCGCCTTTGACCAGCAATCATAAGCATAATTGGCCCCAAATTCAAAAAAGGAAAAGTGTCTTTGCTCGCTGTAGCTGTCCACTAATCATTCCTGTGGGTTCACTGAGGTCATGAAAGACTTTAGTCGTGTATGTTACTTAAACCAAACTTTTTCTCTCTCTCTTCAGTCATTTACTCCATAAATCAGAACAAATGTGTAAATCTATATTGTAGCCATTTAAAGTGGCTGTGTCACTGAAGTGATATCAGAGCATAGACTACAGTCCCCTTGGCCCTATCTTGCCTTGTTACAGTGCTCAAAACCAGATGTGAAGACAAATACTGACACCCATCTTGCAGCTTCAACTGGATTTAATTATTGAATAGTTATAAATGGTAATCAGGCAGTATGGAGTGATGCAAGTGAGTCCACTGACTTTGGGTCTGTAATGGTGAGCCCTCCACCCTATGAGCTACTGCTGTTTTCCCTTCATTGGCCTGTTATTTACCCTTCTTAAAAATTTCATCCAAACCATCTATTAAATAAGACTTTAAATCTGGAGGGCTCAGTAACTTCCAGAATATAACATTTCTAAAATGTCAAAAGAACAGAAGAAAGAAGTCAGACAGTTGCTTTAAAGAATTGAATTATACAATCCATTGTAATCTACTGAATCTTTGCAACCAGTGAAACAGAACTAATTGTTGAAACCTTTTGTTATCAGAGGAACATTTAATTCACCTTTGTCTATGATGAGAAAGTTACACAAAGAAATGTCTATCAATGAGCATAAATTGCTTGAAAAATCAGAATATGAATCTCTGTTGATGGATTCACAAAGAAACCTGCTCCATCGACAATGGGTGGGACATGGTGGAGATAGTTGCAATGACATACAGTTGGTCTACAAGAAACAAATGATTCTGACACCAAGATTCAAAAGGTTAAAGAGAAGACATACAGAACCAAAAGGAAACAGACTAACCCACAACTTCAGTGCCACGACATCTTTAGTCTGATCTCGTGTATTGTACTAAAACACATCCACTCTTTTCTAATCCTGTCATTTTAACACATTTAATAACGATGGTGGAGAAGAAGTCGTAAGAGTTTATGTACCAGGACAAGGAGACATACAGGCTGCCTGATAGAAACGACTGAGCACTGAACAAAATGGACCCGGCACGCTAAAGATTGAAGTTCGTAAAAGTGCATTAACTGCTCACCTCAATAGGCTTCTCCTTACATTTATACATTTACGTTCTAATTATCTGCATCGTTGCTGTTGAATCATTGGCTCAGCCTCATTGAGAGGTTTTTTTTTTGTTTTGTATTTTTTGCTTTGCCTACGGTTATGACTTGTGCTGTCCGTCATAAGAATATTTCGTGACACACTCTTGCCAGTTACTTCCAGGGCATTCATAGCTTGGAGACAGTGAAGGATTTGGGGTAGCACACTGCAGTCTGCTGAGAGTGTATCAAGCATCCAGTGCACACAACAGCAACTCATTTACATTTCATGAACTTTACAACTAGGTTCAAGAGAAGTGACCTTGGTGAGAGGAAATGACTGGAGGTAGTTGTGAAGTGATGGAAACAAACCCAGTATAACCACCCATGCATAAACAGTACCTACTAACAGCCCCATGTCAGAGGGTCAGATTTATGTGACCCTGCACCAGTGACCTGTAAAAATTAACTACTTGTCAGGCGAAGACTGTCTTCAGCCCAGCACAAATGTACGCCACTTCAAGTTCAGTCTCCAATCTAAAACATTATATGGTATAGTACTTAATTGCTAATGAAGTCACACAAGGGGGTACAGATGAGTCATTCCCAATCTTTTTTTGTCTCAAGTACCCCCTAACCTCAGGCTGCAGTGAGAGTGGGGCGCATGCATTGTTTCACCTTGTGGATTGAGTAACTGTTTGTTCAGACATTACGGATCTCTTCTACTATGTTGCCATTGTGTTTTCTTGTTTTAATGATATTCATTCCAAAAGTATCCCACAGAAACAACATTCTGGGTATAAAATGTACTACAAAGAACATTATCACTCCAAGTTCCCCTCTGGCAAGCCCTCACGTACCTCCAAGTATCCCCGGTTAGAAACTCAGCTGGTTGTTCCAAAGAAATGAATGAATGCTACACAATTCCTGCCATAAGTCCAATACATATTTGAATACTAAGGCACATTTCACCTCATTCTTCCCGTGCTTCCGTCCCAGTATTGAGGCCACTCGCATTGTCAAGGGCAGAAGGGTCACTGATCCCCCTCCGGCAAGAAACCAATGAAATGTATTACAGCATCACAAGCCAATCAGTTTTCCCTATTGAACAGCTTTAAAGACTTCAGCTGTGCTCGGCCAAGATTGACGACAAACATGAAAATGAATTTGCCAGGATTTTGTAGGCAGTAAAACGCTTTGAGGAAACGTCTCAAAATGCTTGTCCAGCAGTTCTCAGTTTGAGTACAGAGACGTTGACTGGAGCTGACATGTGGTCATGCATGGAAGAGAGCCAATCTCAGAAGATCTCCAGCCAGGAGTAAATCATTGGACAAATGTAGACATGCATGCTCCAGCACTTTCAAGAGGATCCAGTGGAACATCGGGAGAAATGTGGAGGAGGGGAAGAGCCTCAAGGTTTGAAAAATATGGAGTAAATTGGTAATTTTTATCTGGTGTATCTTCTGATATTTTGAGTCATCCCTTACAATTTCTATTCTATGCTCAAAACGGCATTCCTTTAAAGCGCACATCAATTATATTTTTAACACAAAATATTGAAATGATTATGTTTTGTCTGTTTATTTTGCCTGTTTCAGTGCTGTACTGAAAGCAAATTCCATCAAATTGTTTATGTGGCCACTAAAGGTGCGCTGTGTAACTTTTGTGATAGAGGGCCTGCCAGTCGCTTGTCTCCATGGAGATTATATTGCTCTGGTTGCAGTGTTCCAAAGTATGGCATTAAATTTACAAATCTCCATAGAAACAAACAGGAGACAATTTACAGGAAAATTTACAGGTGAGATCTGTGAAGCGGTGACACTCATTATGGGTGTACAGCAATCAAAACACCCCCTATTGAATATATGCATCTTATATAAGTTTAATACTATACTGTGGAACATTACAGGCAAAGCAACAGTATCTCCATGGTAGCGGACCGCCAACTTAAAAAGTTACGCAGTGCATTTTAAATAAATATTATAATCCTGATTCTCCATTTAATATGAAATGTAGCATGTTGAATGAATCTGGCTAAAATGTCTACAAAGAAATTAAAACCACTTTGATCAGATTAAACAGAGACAATGAGACAGCTTTAATGAGTGCGTAATATTTTTGGCACTTAGACCCCAGGAGGGACGAGAAGCATTCTGAGGGAGATTAATTTACTAATATGTGAGATGGGTGGGTGGAGGATTGCATTAGAAAAGCTGAGTGGAGATTACAGGAAGCTTCGTGTAAAATTCCTGAGCTCTGACGGGTGATACAGCAGGTATGAGCAGGCTTGGAGCTATTCTGAACTATGGCTATAGCTACAAATGTGATTAAAGAGCCACAATTAGAGCAAAAAGAAGTGAACATTAATTGTGTGCTTTCTAGAAATCTTAACCAGCATTCTTGAAAGGTGCATTGTGTAACTTTTCTGTTTGTCTCCATGGTGATGTTATTGATTTGCTTGGGATGCTCCATAGTATGACATTAAACAAATATATCTGTTTATTCAATTACAGTGTTTTTATTTCTCAAAACTACCACACAAACATGCATTATTGCTGTAAGCAAGTCCACTTTTCCACAGATCTGACCTGTAACTTGGTCTTGTGATGTGGGCTAAAGATAAATGAAAAATGACACAATGTAGAACATTTCAGGAAAAAAACAACATGAAGTCAAACAAGTGGTGGACTCTCTACTAGAAACTGTACACAGTGCATCTTTAAGTACTACAGTATATTGGAGATACTGCACTGAAAAAAGTGATATCTACATAAGTTTAAATGACTCAAATTAAGAACATTTATTTGATCTGAGTAAACTTGACTTGATAAATAAACTGACCTCCCAATAAGTATTTATTTCTTCATTCAAACAACATAAGGTTTAGTTTCTTATTTTAAGTGCAAATAGTTGTTTTTCTTATCTTTAGAGTAACAAGTATGCATTTTCATATTTCAAGTACAAAATGGCTCGTTCCACTGGTAGATAATTGCGCTTTATGTGAAATTTACTCCAATCAAATTAACATTTTCTTAATTCAAGTAAGTTTAACCTGGAAAGATTTAACTTTTTGCTGAATAATTACAGATAAAAATGTAAAATGCAATTCAAGCTGTATTTTTTATCCAGTAGTAATAGTAAAAGGAAGGGCTTAATGTGTTTACCTTCAGCTTTCATTTCATTGAAGATTCCACACTGTTAAACTATGTCAAAGTTCTATCACAGCTATGTCTAGTTAAAATCAAACCCTGACTTTCTCTGACAGCTTCACTAGAGAAATCAAACACTTGAACCGAAAGGGAAGAAGTTCAGATGGCTTGTCACAAAGCTGTCACTATAACTAAGACAGAGTTTAAACATGACATCTTTTCTCATACAGCATATTTTTAGCATGTCTTTTATTGTATCATTGTCTATTAAGTATTTTTATTTGTTTCACACATTTCTTATCTGTGTTTAATTTGTTCACTGACAAGAACAATACAAATTTGCTGATTCTGATTTCTGAGGGTCCAGCATACTTTCATATTAAAGGTTCATTGTGTAACTTTCTGGCAGAGGGCCCGTCAAATTCTTGCCTCCATGGAGATGTTACTGGCTCGTCTGGAATGTTTCACAGTATGTTATTAGTTACAAGTCAGATCTGTGGGGAGGCAAACCTGCTCACAACCAGAACGCCTGTTTTCTAGATATTTTGAGCAATAAAACCACCTCTAATCTAACTGAGGTAAAGCCGTTTAATGCCATACTGTGAAACATTCCAGGCAGAGCAATGACACATCCTTAGAAACAAGCAGGTGACGGACCCTCAAACAAAAAGTTACACAGTGCACCTTTAACAGTCCATAGCAACACACATGGACTCCTTAGAGATCTGATAAGTGGCTCTATATTTCTGACATATGTAACTACTAAAAACTGCAAATGTATTTTTGTGTAACTCAAATATGCGAATTAACATTTTATTCATAAGCATGAGGTGGGAACAGCTGCAATGAGCAAGAACAAAAGTACTGCCAGAAACAGAGCAGTTGGCTGAATTTGGAAAGTACCCACTCTTTATTAGACTGTATTGAATGGCATGGGCAGAAGATGTAGGCAGCTGTAAAGAAGAAAAATAAAATAAAAATGTATATGAAAAACTCACTCCCACACCCTCAAGTTATCGCTGCAAATATGGACAAAAATGCCAAATAGACTGTGTTTGCCATATGGGCCTGTTTTGAAACATCTCTTGCATAATTCCAGCTATACATTAGGGTTTTGTTAAATGGATACCGCACTGTCTGCACTAAGTGGCCTCACCCACGCTCAAAGTCTTAAAAAGAGCAGAGGTTGCAAAGTGCATCATCCATTAGTGTAGAAGATGAGTTTATGACAAATACATACATAAAACACAAAAATGGTGTTTGTTTCATGAAAATGCTTACACATAACGCTTTCGAGAAATATATATAGTTTAGTTGTGACAGGAGCCATGGTAGGATTCTAAATATACAGTCAGTGAGTGATGGTGCCAAAATCCATAGAAGGTCCACACTGCAATAATGAAAATCCAGTAAAGTTAAGACTACTTAAATTAAGGCTACACTTAAAGGTGCACTGCACAACTTTTCCAGTGGACGGTCCTCTGCCCGCTTGTTTCCATGGAGATGTTGCTGCTTTGCCTGGAATGTTCCATGGTATAACACTGAACATATACAGTACATCTACAGAGGCACTCCCCTCTCTCAAGTGGAGGAGTTCAAGTATCTCGGGGTCTTGTTCACAGTGAGGGGAGGATGGAGTGTGAGATTGACAGGTGGATCGGTGCAGTGTCGGCAGTGATGTGGTCGTTGTATTGGACCGTTGTGGTGAAGAGGGAGCTGAGCCGAAAAGCAAAGCTCTCAATTTACCGTTCCTACCCTCACCTATGGTCATGAGCTCTGGGTAATGACCGAAAGGACGAGATCGTGGATACAAGCGGCCGAAATGAGTTTCCTCCGCAGAGTGGCTGGGCACTCCCTTAGAGATAGGGTGAGGAGCTCGATCACACGGGAGGAGCTCGGAGTAGAGCCACTGCTCCTCCACGTCGAGAGGAGCCAGCTGAGGTGGCTTGGGCATCTGTTCCAGATGCTTCCTGGATGCCTCCCTATGTGGTGTTCCGGGCATGTCCCACCAGAAGGAGGCCCTGGGGAACGCCTCGGAGCTGGAGGAAGTGTCTGGGGTGAAGGATAGGGTTAGGGTTAGGACTGCGACCCCCGCGATCCGGCCCAGGATATGTGGAAGAAAATGGATGGATGGGCATATACAGTACATCTAGCATTTATTCATTACGGATGTTTCCATTGTTCAAAAATACAATAATTCCTTCTGTGAATAGATGTGATTCTCCACAGCTCTGAATTGTAATGTAATGTAATCCTGTAGTCTGCTGTGGAACATTTTAGGCAAAGCAACAACATTTCCATGGAGTCAAACAGGAGGCAGACCATCCACTAGGAATATTACATAGTGCACTTTTAAGATAAGAAAATAACTTTGCAGTTAAAATAAGAAACTAAATCTAATGATATTTTTTATTAAGAAAAACACACCTATTCCATTGGCAGATCATTTTACTTACTTACTGAAGCTGAATCTACTCAAATAAAATACAGTTGTAATTTTAACTTACCTACATATTGTTTTTTGCAGTGCATACATTTTCAGTGCTCACTGTATAGAACCACAAAGGTTGTAAAATTAAAAATGTGTAAAAACATGGTTCACCGACATCATACATCTTGTTCAATTACTTAGCTACCTCCCTGTACAAAAATAAATTACTCCCATGAACGACCGGAAGGACATGCAAGCTGAAAAGCAAATTAGCATTTTTACAGTTTTACAGTTACTACCATCACAAATGTTTGCCATGCGAGGACCAGCGTTTTACTACATTTCCCAAAGCCTCATTCCACGGCGGTGCTTCTGATTGGACGGTGAGAGAGCGACTGTCTGCCCCTGGATGATAAGGTATTGATCAGTGTTACGCCTGTGTCGCGGGGGCCGTTGGACCTGTGATGGACGACCCAATAGATAACAGCCAGGGATTATTATGACAGCCCGTGAAGCTTTATTAACAATTCATCTTTGGCCAGGTTGTGACTTTAATGGAAAACTTTACAAGACCACGCGTAAAAGTAACAGGGACTGGTGTTTACACTGTGGAGATATACACTGATGAGATATAAAGTTAAAAAGCACCATGGCAGTTAAGGTCCGTAACATGGGCAAGGGCAGGAGCTCTGGGAGTGTTTCCTGTGCGTTTCATTCGGGCTTGTTAAAGGCTTGT
Source organism: Odontamblyopus lacepedii (assembly GCA_034769755.1). Taxonomy (NCBI): domain Eukaryota; kingdom Metazoa; phylum Chordata; class Actinopteri; order Gobiiformes; family Gobiidae; genus Odontamblyopus; species Odontamblyopus lacepedii. Next base: position 29,174,749 of record CM068362.1, on the reverse strand, counting down.
CCCATGTAAGCATAGCACCAGCCTGTTAGAGGACGGATAATGAAGTAATCCATTGCCATTACTCAACCATCACCCTTGGTCGCCGAAGAGCACTTAGCAGCCAGTGTGTTTGTGTATGTATGTGTGCGATATAAAATGGCAAGCAATAGTTTAAAGAGCCCATACAGCGCTATTTTCTGACCTGTTATAATGTTGTTTCCTCATCAAAAACATGCCCCGAGTTGCGTTTTGTTTCATTTGCATGTTTAACACACAAATCCAGCATATTTAGGCTGTGTTCTCCTCTCAAACTGAAAACCGTAAGATGTCATGTGGTGATACACGAAGTCCCCCACTGTGGTTTTAAATTCCATTCACCTCCACTAAAATTGTTTGAATAATTTGCAGCTCTGGAATTGCTCATCTCTACCAAATAAAAGGTAAATGGTAACTCTTCAAACTTGAAACTACCACTTCATGACATTACAACATAGAACAGAGAGAGAACAAACAGAGAGTTTGAAGATGTAAAGCAATAATTCAGGATTGTGTGAATGAAACAAAACACAACTCCAGGTATGTTATGTATGAGGTAATGACATTATAACATGCCTAAATGCTCACAGGAGTCACTTTGTTATATAGGACCCTTAAGGACAGTTAGAACAGGGTGATATGGGACTTGGGGACAGCTCTAGAATTTGAGTCTGTCCAGTCCACTGGTCCAACACTACAATGCAAATATAGCCTGGTATAATACATAAAGAATGTTGTCATTGTTACCCCTGCCTCCCGATTCATTATGGGGTCAAAAATCTGCTCAAATTGACTATTTGGACACCTTAGACCAGAGGTTTTCAATTGGTGAGGCGCCAAAGAGCCACTGAGGAGGCATGATGCACACGCAAAAAAACCCCCAAAATAACGGCCCACATCTGTACACATCTGCAGCAGTATTGATATGCGTAATTGTGCGTGCGTATATTAGCTATAAAATGCATTGTTTTCTGATTCAATCTCAACAGAAATCAGCAGCAAGGAAGGAGACAGGACCCGGCAAAAATGTAGGAAATATGATCCTGTTTATTTAAAGTTCGGTTTCACCTTGTCGGGTTCCGAGACTACACCTCTGCCACAGCATCATGTAACCAGCGGGTGCAGCTCTGGTTCAGGTTGGGTTCAAATAAGATGGAGCAAGGAGTGGTTTGGTGCCTTGGCCTGAGAAGTGCTTTCCCTGGAAAGAACCAAGAACATGGAGGACGGACTGCTCAGAACAAGATATAACGAACCAGACTGGATTAGCGTTTCTGTCCGGATGCTTTGCACCACCTCGGAACCAGCTGCAGTTCTCGAGCACGGAGGACCAGAGCAACCCCCACAGACCCATATTCCACTGTGCTTTCTCGCTTTCCCACACAGAACCAGCCTGCAAAGGATGGCACGAACCAGCTCAGACCCAGTCTAATATGCACTCCAGACCTATCTGACCAACGCACTCTGATGATGGCACAAGACCAAGGAATGGAACCCCAATTCAGGTATGAGGAACAGCAGTAGTGCTTAATATAAGGCCCAGACACGTGCCGATTTCAGCCATCAGGTGTCGTCAGCTGTAGTTTTAAGCCTCAGTTAGGTCTGCATCAAGTTGGAAATTATTTGCTGTTGCAAAAGATGTTTATGAATGCACTTTTTAAAAAAAATATGAAAATACAGTATTAAAAATATATATTATCAGCTGTTATTCAAACTCATTCCCAGGAACACAAAATATGCATTTACTTCAAAGGCCTGTGTGGGGTGGGGCAGGCGGATGGGATTTTGGGGAAGGGGTAGGCTCGGCTGTCTTTACCTACTCCAAGAGGAGTCTCACATTTACCCAAGTTGAAAACACCTCTTAGACAATAAAGGGCCCTTATTACACAATTTTCTGCTCTATGTTACAATATTCACCCACGTCGGAGTTCTTCTCTCAAACAGAAAACACTCTGTTCCACCTTGTGATGTCATGTGGTAATACAGGAAGTGCTCCACTGTGTTTTTATACTTCACATACCTTCACTGGAATCATTTGGATAATTTTACAAAAGGTTAAAGGCAGCTATTAACTTGAAAACTAGTGCTTCATGACATAATGGAGAGCAGAGCATTTTGAGCTTTGATGACATAAACAGCCTAATAATGCAGGATAACTCAAGCATGTGAGAATAAAACACAACTCTGGGTATGGTTTTGATGAGGTAACAACATGACATGACTAAAAGTTCACAAGTCAATTTTGCATAATATAGGACCTTTAAATAATAAAGAACATCTTCTATGCCCATATACTTGTCAACATGAGCAATACCATGAGTAGATATTCGGGTTCCACCACCTCCCAACTTCTAAGTTATCCTCTTCCTTTAACTAGTTCCAAGTTGAAGGCTTGTGAAGATGGATATTTATGAAATAAAAGAACAAAGCCTTAACTAATAAAAGCGAAGTACAAGAGCTGCAGGTCTCTGGTTATACTTTAATTACAGGAGCATTAAAATATGACAAAGGATGAGTTCTATGAGTACTTCCAGGCCCAAGGGGAAAGCATGGGGCTGAGCTGGACAATGGAATAAGCTAATGACATACCGAGTAGTAGATTTTATGCTGCTATAAAGTTCAGTAATATCGGCCTGACCACCTGCCCAGGGAATAGACCTGTAAATAAGCAGTGCCACACATTCTGTATCCTATCATGGGCTGATTTAAGAGTATTTGTTTGTCCCAGTGTTTGTTTAGCATGGTGCAACGATTTACACGATGTAAAGAGAGTGAGCCATGATACTACTACAGGAAACATAACAGCATCACTCAAGGCCAGGCACAAAGCCAATTCACAGGTATTAGAATGTGTTAGCTTTTATGATTCCCCTATTGGCAAACCTAATATAATTACTCCACAAGGGCATGGCGTCTTTCAGGACTCTGGTTCAAATGGGGTGCCGTGGGGGAAATGAGGATCTACTTAAGAGGGAGAACAATACCATCTGTCTTGATATGAGGAATTTAGAAAGTGTATGTGAAAAATTATGTGTACAGAGACTATTTTTGTTCTTGTTTTATCTAGTTATGGCAATAATCTTATGCATTTATTAATTACTCAGCAACACAGCAGTAATAAAAGATGTCCACAAAACACTGACTTTAAGAAATTGTTTAGCCAACTTTAAAGGTGCACTGCGTAACATTTCTAGAGGAAGGTCCGCCACCTGCTTGTCTCCATGAAGATGTTAGTGCTTTGTCTAAAATGTTACACAGTATGCAATAGATTACACCTATGTAACATGAGGGAGACGAGCAGGTTACAACGCTACATTGCAATTCAGATCTGTGAAGAGTCGCCCCTATTCGTAGAGAGAATTATTGAATTTCTGAGCAATAGAAACACCCGTAATGAATAAATGTTAGCTGGAAATGTTTAAAGAACAGTCCAGGCAACACAATAACAACTCGGAAACAAGCAGGTGCACCTTTAAAGAATGTTATGTATCTGCGAATTATTTGGACACAAAAACATGATGATATTTTTGAGGGAACATATGTACAATCAGGTTCATTTCAGTGCTCCCTCATCATAAGCCTGCTTTACTTACTATGTATTTATAGTTATTTAATTCATGTTTGAGTAATCCGGTGTTCAATGCTAAGAATTTCAAGGCTAAGACACAATTCAGACTTTGAGACATAAATTAATGTTTCAAAAATGTCATTATAACAACAAGTAAATGAAAATCTGCTGCTTGCTTGTGGAATTTCACTAAAAGTCAAAAGATGCATTTATATTATTAAAGCTCCTATATTACGCAAAATTGCCTCTCTTTAATGTTAGAATGTTGTTATCGAAAAAACCCTTTCACCTTTTGTTCAAGAGTGATTGGGAATTCAAGAGCTAAAATCATCCAGATGATTCTACTGCAGGTGTACGGAGTTTAAAAACACAGTGAAGCACTTCCTGTATTACCACATGACATCAGAAGGTGGAAGGGAGTTTTTTCAGTTTGATAGAAGAACCTAAACATGCAGGGTTTGTGTGTTAAATGTGTAAGAATGAAACAAACCACAACTCCAGGTATGATTGTGATGAGGAAACAACATTATAGATCAGAAAATAGGGTCACATGGGGCCTTTAAGCTGTTTTAGATCAATATTGATGTTACTGTTGTTGCTGTACATTGAACAAAAAGTAAAATCATGATCTCTGGATGTTATTTAATACTAAATAGCCCCAAAAATTCATTTTTAAAAGAACTCGTGCATATCCATTTCCTTGGCCCATACACAACCTTCTCCTCTCACGCTGTTAAGTTCTGCCCGTGCTGTACACCCAGTGACCTCCATCATGTTGTTATTAAGTGGCTTATTATTTTAATTAAAGACTACACCCCTGTGTGAGTGGAAGTGACGGGGCCATATACGAGATCGTGTAATTAATAGTGTGTCTTGAAGGTCAAGTCTGAGCCTATCCAGTCCGTACGCTTGTCCCTTCTCTCCTCTGTTTTATCTCGGTGCATGTTGTTGTATGAGGCCCATATGATTAGCCGCTGTCACACTAACCGTAAGTCATCCCTTCCCCTGATGCTTCAATCTCTGCTCGCTCCTGCCCAAATGTGAAATATGTCAACATGGCCCCCAGTGATATACGCTGCCATTATGAATAAAATAACCACTGTTAGGATGTCCAATACTGCATTATCTGTGTCCCTGAGTCCATGCAGGCGTTTAAGGGCTCGCAGATACAGCTGGAAGGTCAGGCAAAAAGTTCAGAGTTGGTGATTTGGCTGTGGAGGTTAAACAGTGATTGTGGAGATTACTCTCTTACACCAGGCTATTGTAACAGTCGAGCAGGCTATATCACTGTGAATTTGGATCTGTTTTAAAACAGGTTTGGGACTGATGTGAGAAGGGCACATCCAATATGAGAATGAGAATGAGTATGGTGTTGGAATGAGTGGAAGACAGCAAAGTCATAAGACATCCCAAAACTTGATCTGTTCTGTGTAAAGAAACAGTCTGGCTCTTTATGTTTAGATATAGAGAGTTTTATAAATAAGGTATACTTTATTGTCTTTGCATATGTGAAGTTGTTTGTTTTCCTCTGCTACCAATGAAGTCATCCTCATTTAAAATTTTCACCATATTGCTGTCAATTTTTAACAGAATCTTAGCTGTGTTGTCCGTATATTGGTGTATTGATTGTAACCCACGCATTTCAAGCTCCCACCAACCCTCAGTGTACCACATATAAGGAATTTGGCTCATGCAATAGGCCCATCCAGTCTTCTTAGAGCTACCGAACTATAGAATTTTGTACTGTGAAAGTTTTTTTCTGGCTAACAGGGAAACCACAGAACCTAGATAAATTCACCCACACCAGAGGAGCCTGCAAACTCTGCACAGAACACACTACCAGCAATACCAACTGTTCCAGGGATCAAGGTGATAGTGAGTCATTCAGCCACTGTGCTACAAATACACAATTTTATTATGTTCAATAGAAAAGTTTTTGTAAGAGTTTCATAAATATAATGAATAAACCTTTGACAGTCTGTAGGTCATTTAATTATGCTGCATTGTTGCCTCGGGTCTGGCTCCCACGGTTGTTTGAAAGTTTTGAAAAAAGGGCTCCATGTTCCCACGTTTTTTGGTTTGTGGGGTTATGTTGAAGGTAAGGGCCTGATTTTGATAATATAGTTAAGGTTTAGACTAGGGGATTTTAAATATATATACTTTAAATGTGAGAAAACGGGGCTGTGAGAACTGAAGTATGCTCCTGATAAGTTTCATAAAAGTTTCATAAGTTTCATAAAAATGTAATTTTCTGAAACAAATGGAAAAAATAACCCTGCACAAACACTGTCCCACTATAACTTAGAAACAATTAAATCAAATACATATGATTGGTAAAATAAGACTGTAATGAGAATTTATTTTACACGCCTGAAAAAAACTAAAACTAACTACAAACTATGCCGTGGATTTGAGTTGCACTTTTGCACATTACTAAACTCTTCCACTGGACACTTAGATGACACATAGATTTTTTTTCTTTCTACAATTAAAAAAAAGCAAAAGAAAAAAAGGCACTCATGTCCGTGCTAAAACCTCCAACACAGATGTAATTTTAATGGATGTGGAGAAGAAGATGGTGTCTAAAAAAAGCCCAGAGGGCTAATTGTCCATTGTCCAACATGTAGCCTGAGGTTCTCTATGAGCTCCAATGGGAAAAAGCAGAAGTAGATAAACTCATGATTTTCACAATGTGCATATCAACCATTTTGTTTTCCTTTTTTTTAATCACATCTTGTTTGATATACAGTGTCTGTTCATTTGCTGACAGAACTGCATTTGTGAGAAAGTGGGTTACTACACAACATCTGGAGGCTCGTGGCTGTGTAAATAGTTAATGTCCATCCGCTTTCTTCTTTTCAAAGGTTAATCACAACCAATTACCTGTGTTCATGTACAGACAGAGATAGAGACATCAATAAGACATGACGAGACCAGAAGCAGTCAGGGCCACAGTCTGGGGAGCTGAGACTAGCGTTAGAAAGACCCATCTGGACAGGCTGAAACAAATCTAGCTGCAGTATTTTGGTATGTTTGTTAAAGGGCCTGGTTAAGGTAACATATGAATTGAATAAGAATCTTGAGGTTAAAATAAGTTTGCTGTGCACACCTGAATAATTACAAAGCAATTTCTTTTCTGAGAATCAGGAAAAGTGCAGTAGCATGCTAGCTGTTGTTAGCATTATCATATCGCCGATCTGTTCTGTTCTGTTCTTAATTACGACGATAGGAATCTATAGGTAAGTGAGGAATAACTTCAAACTGTTTAAATCAGATAGTTCTCTTTTTAAGACAGATGCACGGAAATACTGAAAGAACAGCCAGTGCTTGTTCTGCCAGTGTCACAAAGTTAAATTCAACGAGAAGTGAGTGGCTTGTATTGGTGTGTGGCACTGTTTTTAGAGACAGCACAGTGGAGACACTAGTCCTTATCTTACACACCGCAGACCACTGCTAAAATACAGGTGGTGGGTCAGGTGGGAGGTAGCACATCTCTGTAGTTTAGATACGATGTTTTGATCGATTCATAGTGAAATTTATAACAATAATAAGTGAAGTTTTGAATGTTCATGTTTAAGTAATTTCTCTTAATATACACACAAAACTAACCCAGAAGATGGTCAGAAGATGGTCCCTGTTCTGGATTTTACCTGAACTTTCCTCTGTCTCATGTCTCACTGGCTGCAACTGAACTCTCCAGTACTCCAAGACAATGATAAGATTTCAAAATTGCTTCTGATGAAGAAAAGACTTGATATTGATTTCAATACAAGAGGGATAATAAAATTGTAATTTTCCACAAAAAATAAAGTGTTTTCTAATGTTATTGTGCAGTTTTAAAGCTTTCAAGTTCTGCAACAGATTCACAATTCAGAAAAGGTCCAATTTGTCCAATTTCTGTTTTTAGTATTGACCTTTTTTGACAACCATAGTCACAAATAGAAAAATAAAACCAGATTTGTGGGATATGCCTAGAACAGAAGATAGTTCAAAGGCTGTGAAATCCTGCTCATTATGGAGGACCAGCGGCTCTACTCTGAGTTCCCTATTTCCTGGGAGCATACGCATCATCAAAAGGTTTTTACAATTCTATCCTCTTACAAAAAAGTATAACGGCAACACATACTTGGAGTATCTAGTTAGTTGTTAGTTTACTTTTTACTATGGAAGGTTTGTACACAGGCAGAAAGGAAAAGCTCATTACCAGCAATGTTTGTCACTGTTGTGATAGGCAAATAAAAAAGCTATCAAGAAGCGAGCACTGGCAGTCACTGCACTGCCTCCTACTTAATCTGCATGAATGAGAGATAGGATTATATCATACACACGCTTTCTCATAAAAGCCAGTGAAAATATCTTGCCTTTTTTCAATCAGTAATTTGTATATCAATAGGCCGCTGTCAATGGGGGCACAGTGAAGTGGCAGTTTGAGATAAGAATTCTAATTAGGCCCTTACTTTGAGTAGGTAAACGCCAGCGCAGGTACAGAGAGCTCATCGAGTCACATGTCTGTGCATACCGCCCACTTTAAAAGAAGCAGATGAAAATGCTGTGGGTGGTGAAGTCAATTGGCAAAACAACAGAACGTGCAGGAAATGCGTTGTGACGGTGGAGTGGGGAGTGATGTTTCTCTCTCTGTGCAGCATGTGGTAGGCTGGCAGCTCACCCCTGGGTCTCCTGCAGATGTCCCGGACAAATTCATTGCTCATCAGTCCGTCATATGGCTTTTATTTGCTTTTTTATGATGGAAGAGATTCAAGAGACAGGAGGGGGCTGTGTTCTCTATTGTTATTTTTCCCAACTGAGGGGAGGCTAGGGGGAAAAGGATATGTTTTGTGAATCCTGTCTGCCAAGTCACATCCAGGGGCATATTGAAACAGCAAAAAAATATTGTGGAAAAATGACACTCAATGAATATGTGAAATGTGGTTCAGAACATTCAGATTCAAAGTTTTTTTTTTAAGAATCATAGAAATTAGGTCCTAAAATACACCACCTCAAGTGAATAAGAATAAAAAGTGTCACATAGAAGACTTATGAATCCCTTTACAAACACATTCATGCACTATTGTACGGCAACACTTCATCAAGTGTTCTGCCCAAGGGCATGATGACAGTAAGCAACAGATGGCGCACAGGTTGCTTATAGCCTTCTTTAATCATAAACAGCACTATTAGTACTACAGAACTACATAATCTTTGTGGCATTACTAATACTAGGCAAATACCCCTCCTACATGTACTGGGGGTCAAAAAAGATCCTAATTGATATTAAAACTTGTAGTATTGTATGTGGAACTTGTTATAATAGGAGAGAGAGCGCGAGAGAGACAGAGAGTGAGAGATTATTGATCCTGAGGGAAATTCAAGTTTTGCTGCAGCAACTTACTGCATTTCTCAGCTGCCTTTGTGTCTCAGTCAAAAGTCTCAGTGCAGTTTAACAGGACTGGTCAGGTAGGGTCAGTATATCCTGATGAAATGGTTCATTCCCTCAAGGTGTTTCCTGCTACATTTGCTGCCAAGTGTAAAAAGCCTGTTGCATCTCATAGTCCATAGGTAGGTCCGTACTAGCCTCTTGCACAGTCTCCATGGAGAGGAGAAAAACAGCTTATTTCACACAATCCAACAGTCCCTTGTTTCCTTTGAACTGCACATGCTGCACTTCTTAGGTGGTTAAAATCCCATGATAGGATGTTAAAAACTGAGCTCAAAAAACAGAAGTTTCAAAGACTGCCCAGTGTGTGAGCCGGGTAGCCACAAAAGCAGCCAACCGCTCCGCTGCCAAGTCTAGTATAAGAGCACATGGTAATATTAAAACAAAAAACACAAAACGACTAATTATTTGAGAACAACATTTTCTTTGTGCTTTAAAAAATGGTGTTGAGTGTTTCCCCCATTTCAAAATGAAACTATAAATTTTAGTCTTGTGATTTGCAAATAAACCATTACAGAAACTAAGTACATTTTCCTAAATCTCAGCATACACACATCTGGACTGGACTTAGCGTATCACTGAAATAGCCCATTGTTACCATGTAGATAATAACTGTTGGATAATAGTGTTGATCTTCTTGGCTGTTTGTGCTCTGTTCTAGGGGACTTTTCTTGGCGTCTGTTTTGGGTCATATTAACCCTGACACGGTGCACTTTGTTTTTGGCTGAATGACAAAGACCCCATTTGCTGAATGCAAATGAGGAGCACTTCTGCAGCCCCTTTTGTTAAAAATGGACTTCTATAAAAGAGTATGTGAACTTATAACTGATACGAGTGTTTTTACCTCCCTGAACTCATGAACTACATCACAGGCCTTCTTGCAGCAGTGATAACATTTTAAAATGAATATTTGGTGTAACCTCTGATCCAACTTCCTTTATACCCACAATGTAATAACATTTACAGAAAAAGCCTAATTCAGGAGCAAAAGCAAAATTCTCACTGAAAACCTGACAGAACTGATACTAACACACACTACTACAACCACACTAAAACTCTAACTTTTCTTAAAGGTGCACTGTGTAACTTTCAGGTAGAGGGTCTGCTACCTGTTGTGTAGTTTTTCACATTTTGCAAGTTCCCCAAAGAACTTGAAAAATGTGAAAAACCTCCTCAGATTTGACATGTTTGTCTCCATGGAGATAGATTAGCTTAACGCTATACTGTGGAACATTCCAGACAACTAATAACCATTCCACGGAGGCAAGCACACGGCGGGCCCTCTACCAGCAAAGTTACACAGTGCACCTTTAATCTCCTGCCATTAATTCACATTTCTCTCGATTGTGATTTTTTTGAGAGGCTGTAGTCTTTACTTGAACTTGATTCCCACTGGATAAAATGTATCATGGCCAAGTGTCAGGTCTGGAGACGCTTTTTTCTCCCCCAGTGCAGTTCTACACTGCGCATTAAGGCAATAGCTTTTTTTACTCAGTGGGGTTAAGGCTTATTTCAAACTAACATTTAATGTAAGTCAGAGTACCTTGAACCTCTTTCTGTTTCTTTAGTGTACTCACCCCCTGCGTAACATTATATTTGACAAAGTGATGCACTCACCCTTCATGTTTTTTGAGGTTAAGGTTAGGTTAAAGAAACACGTTTTTATGGTTGGTCTTGGCAGGGAAGTTGTTCAATCACCCCATAAGACTTCACCTTTGGCCTCCAACTAAACTACAACTTCAACACTGCCCAGTGATTGGATTGGATTTGATGAGTTTGATAAGAGAGTTCAAGGTTAATTCTGGTTACCAAGCCATTTCTGTGTGATTAGAGGAAGTCCTAGTGAGAAACACAATTAACCACAACTTAACTGTTTATTCATGGCAGTATTTTTGCACAAGAGAAAAATAATTCAACACAGAATCTGCACACAGCTACAGAATATCAGTTTAGTGTTAGAACTTTAAAACAGCAGAACGGTGCACATCTCGGGTGATTTGTTGAAAAAATAAACAGCAGAGACAGTGCATCAGTTTGAAACAAGCACACTTTATTTGCAAGTCAAATGTCTTCTCCAGAGGAAAATTCTGTACAATACTCGGATCAGTTACACAGGCCTGTGCTAAAATAAAAAAAATATTCCACTGATGGTTTCTGTCAGGTGAAAGTTGTCCTTACAAACCCTGGGCAGTACTTACATTTATTTTTCTAATTCCACTCAGTTTTCCTCATTTCTAACACCAAATCTGACCTAAAAGTTGTTATTTAAAAGTAGTTGTCTTCATTTCCTGGTTTTCTGCTGGTAAAACATCCCTGCACAATTGTTTGTCCAGTGCACAGTACATAGAATGATATTGTTTATTGAAGGATATTATAAGTATGAGTGGACGTATATATTTCTACACTAGCTATTAAACCTTTTCTTTATATGCCAATATAAAATACCACACTAATTATACTTTTCTATTGTAACATAAATAGCCTACATCTATTGTACTTGCACTATTTGCAGACAACTGCACTTAAAAGGTTTGTCCCTCAGTCTCACACACCATGTTACTAACACTAAACTAGACCTGAAGATATTTTAACTCCAGCCAGAGAGTATAATCCAAACAACCAAAATATTGTTTGCAGTTTTTTGTTATTTCCACTATTTTCTTTGTCAGTGGTAATGGTTTGACTACTGATCAAGACATTTTAACATTTTAACCACTGTTTATTTCACTCAATTATCACTTCATTATCACTTAAAAGTAGACATACAAAAGCAACTTTAAACGCCTGGAAAAGTGTAATATAACACAAGGCTATCTGTAATAATGTCTATCAGTATTTATTGCAGTGTCTTCGTTTCAGTCTCGTTTATCTGTGGAGGCTCAGCACGTGCAGTCAGCCATGCAGCACAGACAAAGCTCCTGATTGACTGTTTAATACTGCGGCAATGATTAGATTGTTTATCAAGCACCATGACTCCATTCTTGTAACAAGTTCTCTGCAAAGAACATTTTCATAAGCGCCCTTTGTTGCCTTCCTGTTGCTATTGACAGTGTTGTATAGTGTTTTCAAAATGTTGACGCATAGGCCTAGAATATGTGAAATCAGAAGAATGCATAGTTTTTTTATTTATTTATTTTTATTTTAGCATTAAGTATAATGAAGAGTGCTGCTTTTGTGTGTGATTGATTGGGTTCCATTCATTTTATTTAGTTTTTTCAAACATTTATGTTGTGATTTTTCTAGCGCCCGTTTAATAATTTATTCTATAAAAAGGATTGATGGTGCTCTTTAGGGGAATTACTCAGGTCGTATTTGTTGTATTTGTATTGTGTCTGTTGTCCAACGGCAATAAAGATGAATGATGGAGGAATGATGTAGGCTATAGGTAATATGTGTATGTGTATATCTTAATCACTCTAATAACATTTAAAGGCTGCACAGAGAAAACCTTACTTGTTTCAGAAGAGAGGTAACAGCGAGTTCAACTGTAAATGGCTCCAGGAGCTTTATGTGAGTCCCAAGCATTGTCTGATTGTTGTCACTGTAAGAAATCTATGATTAGTTTAAAATTTGAGACAGCTTATCTAGACCACTGACTGGCTTAGTCGAATACTGCTTTGTAGTGTTAAATCCAACACCTTTTAACAAAATAGATTTTTCCTTGAAATTCAAGGTATCTTAGACATGTGTGCAAGAGGTGCCCTGCAGAGGCCACTGATGTTTTATGACTGATAAGATTCCAGGAGTTCTGTATCTTTGGAAGCTTTGATTAGGCATTAGTTGCCTGCTTAAGTTTAATTTTAACCATTAACTCTTTCCATCCATCTTTGCATTATTGTGTATGCTTCTTATATTTTCTGCATTTCTATATATGCCACTGTACTGTTCTGGGGCACAACTGATTTTCTCTACCAGCCTAAATGCACTTAATCACATTTAATGGGTGTGTATTTTGCTGTTTTCTGAGCTATGTTATTATAATGTTTCTTATCAAAAACATACATGGAGTTGTGTTTTGTTTAATTCATACATGTTAAGCACACAAACCCTGCATTTTGACTGGGCTCCTCTCTCAAACAAAAACCACTTCCACCTTGTGATCTCATGTCCTTAATCCTGTGTGAATGGAACAAAACACAACCTGAGGTATGTTTTTGAGGACAACATTCTAACATGGCTTAAACCTTGCAAGAGTCAATTTTGTGTAATATAGGACCTTTAATAATTATACACACCACAGCCTAGCAGTATTCCATCTTTACAAAACTCCCCCCTTTAATATGGATGTGAGCCATAGTTTCAAAGTGTCTCCCCCTCTCTTTCCCTGCTCCCTCCCCTCGTCTCTTTGGGGGGAGAGTTGGGGTGACGCACAGAAAGCCTGTCTTGTTCCCTAAAGGCTGCACTTGTCACCTGTCGTCATTGGCCTTGTCAGCAGTCAAAAGGTTTTAATTCTACCGTGTGTGGGAATTTGCGCAGGTCTCGATTCAAAGACTGACGGTGTTGGAAAGGGATTAGAGACACCTTTGAGTGTCAAGCTACAGACAACGTGGGCTATACAGAGAAAAGATCTGTTTAAATCTTCATATCTATCAGTGGCATACAGAGATGCTACATCAGATTGGGAACAGGAATGGTAGCGATGTTAACTATAAATCTGGGGGAACTGTGAAGTCCCACACAGACGCACTACTTTCGGACAAAGTGTGCTCTCAGTCAGAGGCACTAAGTTCTGGAACAGTCTCCCATTATCTATAAGAGACACTCCAACATTGGCCTCTTTCAAATCACACTTGAAACAGTGGCTAAAGGAAAACCAGACTTGTGGGCACTTTTAGTGTATAATTGTCGTTATTGTAACTTGTTTTTATTTTGCTGTTAAATCTGTGGTATAATCTGGCATATTTACACTGCAACGTTGTAGATGTTCATTAATATGCACTGTCCCTATTAAATAAATAAATAAAAAAGTTGGAGAATTTCCTAGAGGCTGATTGAACAACTGAGTCTTCTTTTCACTGCACATCTTCATTTAGACTGACAGAGCCCCTGTTGTGATTGGAAGACAAATTTGATTTCTCATGTTTGCTTTCTCGCTGCTATTTTCAGAGTGTCAGGTTGTACTTGTTTAGATTCGAGTAGTCAATAATGCTTTTAAAAAAAGTTGAGGTGATAACTTTTCCCAAACTTTCAGTATTTGTATAACAGAGCAAGGCTAATCGAATAAAAGTTGTTGTTTTTTTGTTTCTCCCAGAGAGAAATGTACAAAATACAATACAACAAAATACATTTTTATCAAGAACAAACTAATATTTTTTTTTTGTTTTTGCAACTTAGATGTTCAAACTTAATTGTTTAAGTTACTCAAATCTAATTCTTAAAGAAAATTAGATTTCACTCCAATAAGAATGCAAAATGTGTTACATTAAATCATTTACTTAGAAATTCTGCAACTTGCCTTCTGTTGCTTATCCACATCACATTCAATCTGGTTGGGAGTTAGGGCATTATTATTCATGCTTTACATGTTACAGTGGGTAATGTGACATTACCAAGGAAGAGAATGGAATGGATGGACCTGTGGGTGCTTTCACAATTGCATCATGACCATATCAAAATGACTAAATTGGGACTAAATCTGCAGCAAAATCTATGCCAGGCCTAGAACAGGACATTGGACCATTTGGACTTAAACAATGTTTTGTTTACATTATATGCAGACATTAGAGAGAAGCATACAGCCCAAAAGGAGAAGGTTGATGCAATGGCTTATTAAGTAATTACTAGAACCAAAAAGGGCAAATGTGAATGTACCCTATAACATTATGTATCTGGCCTTTAATACTTTCCCAAAAGGTCAGCAGCAGTACACTTGGCTTTGTGTGAGAACTCCTCCAAGTTGCACTTTTGAGTCTACACTTCTCACAAGTTCACGTCACAATCTCGATCCATTGTTCAGATAACTGCCTTGTCACGGTCTTGGCTTCCCCCACCAAGAGGACGCTGCACCGTGCCGCCTCATCAAGTCTACTTATCACCATCATCTTTAAAGTACGCTCTTCCCTCCCCGTCGGCCTACTTAGAGACATGTCGCATTGGGCTTCCACTTCCACATCACTCTACTTTTCTCCTCATTAGAGATAGTGCAAGCCATGGACTAGCTCTTCACTTGGGATTAATAACACCAGAGGCTTTGTCAACATGTATGAAAATCTCGACTGGACAAAACTTGAAGACATTTATGCAACTTGGGTTTCCAAAGCACTCCGATTGTGTCTGTCTTATTTTGAAATTTTCTTTGATTGTCGCTCAGATGATGTCTCAATCCGGGATTAGTTGGAAACATTTCATTCATTTGGCTTCTTCTATTATGACTGTTACTTACTGCTATTAGTCACAGACATTCCTAAAAGCATTCCCACAATCTTGTTAGACTAAATCCACTAATGATTCTTACTAAGTCCTCAAATGAACCAAAGATCTTCTTTCCCCTCACCAAGCATCAAGCATGCTTCTCTAGACAAACTAACACTGTTAGTTTTGGCCAGTGTAATTATGAGGAAATACACGGCACTTTTTAGAGCTGAAGTATTAAGATTTTAAAGAGCACATATTATGCATTCTTGTGGCTTTCATTCCCTTTTGGCCACCTTAGGATAAGTAGTTCATAATTTCTAACTTGAAATAATATTCACATTTGGAAAACACACTGTGTAAACTACACTGTTTCCAAATAAGCATTTAGCTGTTGGAGTTCCCTCTCCATCAACAGGAAAAAACTATGGGAAAATAAACAAATGAAGTCCTTGTGAATACTATGATAATAGTATTCACAAAGCTTTGTGAATGCTGTGCTAATATGCTTTCATTGTGAACACAATTTGACCATAGAGTCCAGAGATGACCTATAGGTTTTTAAAAGTGCACAGCTTTCCATCTGTGATGCAACAATCCAGGCAAAATGCAAAAAGATCATTTTTGAGTGCTGATTTTGGATTAATGAAACAAGAATGAATGAAGCAAAATACATCCATGTATCTGAATGAACAACAATATGACATGGTTTAAAACAGAAAAAAGTCAGTTTTGCATAATACATACCATTTAATAGAATATGGCATAAGGCATAGCAACTGCAACAGTATTGTTATAGATATTCTCCAGACTTCCAGCCTTCATCAGAGTTTCAGTACAAACAATTGCTTTTTAAAGGTCAGCGAATACTTAAGGCTCATGTGTGGAGAAAAGGCTTTGTACAGGTCTAATAGGCAATCATCCACCCTCTGTCTTTTACCACTCCTGGGCCTCACTGCACAGAACTCTCAACATACTAATGATTAAAATTATTATTATTATTTTTTTAATTTAATTATAAAATTAAATATTTTAAATGATAATATAAATAATGATAATATTGGTGCCACATGCTCTGCCATATGCTTATAGAGTTTTCTTTAACATAGTAAAGAAACTATTCATACTATTTCAGAATGATGAAAATTTGGGACGGTTGTTATAGAAATCATCATAGAAACACTATATCTTTTGAATGGTCTTTACAAAAATATAAAAGCCTAACCTAGGTGGAACAGATGTGGCATTTGCTATGCAACAAAATAATAATGACAGAAATCATAATAATGAAATTGAAATAATTACAGCATGTATTATTTTATGGGAGCAGAATCAGTAAGTGGTATATGAGAAGATGAAGAAGTAAAATATTGTTTGAGCTTCTGCCACTATAATGTTCTTTTAATTGAACATAATGCATTTTATGGGCTATTCATAAAATACCAAGCTCAAGACAGAAGAGAGAATTTTCAGAATGGCAAAACCTGGCTTAAAAATACCATTATTCCCTTGAACTTCTTTGTGCCTCAACTTTTGGTCTAAATTGCTTCAAGTTGATTTGCACTTGAATGGTGTGATTTAGTGACGCCTCTCCAATCAGCCAGATTTACAGCTTCAGAAGTGACACGAGCTCTGAAAGAGTCAAGTCTTCTGTGGGTCTGCTCCATTTAACACAGCACTGATGTGGTCCGCCTCAGCTGTCACACATACATCTGAGCATCGGCACAAATCTGCTCAGAAATAGACCACATTTCTGAATACAACTGGAAAGGCAGTCCAGCTAAAAGATGAGAATTTATTGCCTATTTAGAGATTTAATAGCACTATACTTGAGTTTGAATCTGATGAAAAAATATATATATATTGTTCAACACTGGCTGAAGACTGGTTGTTGCAAACATATTATAATGGCATCAGTAAAATTCCAACTAAATAATACATAACATAATCTAGGGCTGGGCAAATAATCTTATTAATTTCATTGATTCATGTTTTTAATAATCAATGTTTTGAAAATGAGCAAAATCATAAAATCAAGGATTATTATGAAGGTTTACTCCTGATTTTCTTACTTGCAAAGCAGTTAAACTATTAACATTAAATTACACATCTGTACAAATGCAACTGAAGGGAAATTGATCTGGAAATTGTCAATTGGTAAATTCCATAAATGTACTTCCTTCCGTCCAGTTCAGATAACAGAGCAAATATCAAACAAGCCCAAACAAACTACAGGCTGAAAGCTATTTTGAAAGCATGCAGGCGGACAAAATAGCCCACTAACCCAATCCCCCGTGCCCCTATGTGCAGATTTGCAGTAATACAGTATGAGGGTCACGCCTGCTCTGGCTAATCAGCCTCTCTGAGACTGAGGGGAGGGAAAGGGTCAAAGGTCACATGCCCAGGAGCCAAAATGGACCGCCACCTTTACCCACCCGGTCCATTTCATCCCTCTATGCCTCATCTCTGCACCGTGGGTTCAGCTGCAGAATACATGTCCATGAAATGACTGTGGTTTACTTCACTCCCAGGTGTTCCTGAGCTAAAATATGCCTGCTTTATTCTGTCGGCTTCCCATTCTGACAAATTGAGGACACAGTAGAAAGTAACATTGTAGTTGTGTAACATTGAAACAGATGTTTTTTTTTTTGTTTGTTTGTTATAAAATGTCAAAGCATATGCTGCTACGGCATATGAAACTATTATTTTTCTGCACCACTGCACACTGTTGATAATGTCAAGATAACACTAATAAATTATTTAAGATTTTATACTTCATTTAAAAGAAACCCATAGGAGAACTGCTAATGTTGTCAAGAATTCAAAAATGTGATACTAATTGATATTGATAGTAACAAGACAAAAAAAAAAAAAAATCACAAAAACAGGACAAAAGTTGACCTTTCCTGAACAGATTTAGAAGAACCTTGAGGTTTGGGAGAACTAAACCATGTGATAACATGAAGAATTCTACTGTCTTAAAAATACTTATTTCTGTGGTATCAAAACCACTATTGAGCAAATACACACAAAAAATATTAGTACTAACTAGGTACATCCTGTTCCTGCTATTCAAGATACTAATACAACCAAACAAGGACATTTCACTATACTGATAACATGCACAGTTCTAACACAGATGGCAGTTTCATTCATTTTCTTCCACCTCTTCCGGAAGCAGGGTCATGGATTTCAAATGTCAGTGTTTACACCAACAATGGGCAGCGTTCTGAGTGCCTACCTTGGAGCTATTCAAGGATGGTTGGACAAGATCTGGAGTACATGAGAATTTATTCAGTACACACTATAGTGCGCACTGGAGTGAGGGTAAAGAGTCAGTATCCTCCAGCAGATGGAAGGAAATACAAATGCAGAGGCAGTGAATTATTAAGAAGATGACAACATATTTTTGTGAATGACAATTGCTAAGTGAAAACATACATCTCATGAGGCTTCCACAAGAAAAAGGCAAAACACTCCCGAGGGTTTAAATATCTTGCAGGGTGACACAGGTTCACACTGAATAAAAGGTTGTTAAAGTAACTTGCACATTATCAACCACTGGGCAACATCATTATTATTATACACCATGGAAAATACACGCTTCATATAATAGAGGCAGGATGAAGACGAAATACGAATGACACAAAATCAGAAATCCTTTGTGATCTTATCCATTGATTTAACAAAATAATGCCACCAATTGTGCAAGTTCTCCCACTTAAAAAGATGAGAGAGGCCTGTAATTTTCATCATAGCTACACTTCAACTATGAGAGACAGAATGGGGGAAAGAATCCAGGAAATCACACTGTAGGATTTTTAATGAATTAATTGGTAAATTCTTGGTAAAATAAGTATTTGGTCACCTACAAACAAGCAAGATTTGTGGCTCTCACAGACTTCTTTGTTAAGAGCCTCCTCTGTCCTCCACTTGTTTCCTGTATTAATGGAACCTGTTTGAACTGGTTCTCAGTATAAAAGACACCTGACCACAACCTCAAACAGTCACACTCCTGCACCAGGCTGGGGAGACTGAACCTGCAATAGGTAAGCAGCTTGGTGTGAAGAAATCAACTGTGGGAACAATACAAGACATACAAGAGCACTGATAATCTCCCTCGAACTGGGGCTCCACGCAAGATCTCAACCCTGTGGCGTCAAAATGATCATAGGAATGGTGAGCAAAAATCCCAGAACCACACGGGGGGACCTAATGAATGACCTGCAGAGAGCTGGGAGCTGTCGTGTGTAGAGGAGAAAGAATGCTGAGTTGCATCCCAAGAACACCATACCTACTGTGACGCATGGGGGTGGAAACATCATGCTTTGGGGCTGTTTTTCTGCAAAGTGACCAGGACGACTCATCCCTGTAAAGAAAAAAATGAATGGGGCCATGCATTTTGAGATTTTGAGTGAAAACCTCCTTCCATCAGCAAGGGCATTGAAGATCAAACGTGGCTGGGTCTTTCAACATGACAATGTGCCCAAACACACAGCCCAGGAGTGGCTTCATAAGAAGCATTTCAAGGTCCTGGAGTGGCCTAGCCAGTTTCCAGCTCTCGACCCCATAGAAAGTCTTTGGAGGAGGTTGAAAGTCCATGTTGTCCAGCAACAGCCCCAAAACATCACTGCTGGGCCAAAATACCAGCAACAATGTGTGAAAACCTTGTGAAGACTTACAGAAAATTTTGCCAAAAAAGGGTATATAACAAAGTATTGAGATAAACTTTTTTATTGACCTAATACTTATTTCCCACCATAAGTTGCAAATTTAAAAAAATCAGACAATGTGATTTTCTGTTTTTTTTTTTTTTTTTTTTTTTGTCTTTCAGTGTTGAGGTATACCTATGATGAAAATTACAGGCGTCTCTCATCTTTTTAAGTGGGAGAACTTGCACAATTGGTGGCTAAATACTTTTTGACCCACTGTAACATATGGGTTTATAATGGAACTTACTAATGGAATTTATTCACTTGCAATTTGTGTATATATGTATATTCTTCCACAGATCTGACCTGCAACATGACCTGGTGGCACCGTATGCATGTTTGCATGAAGGTAGGTCTTTCTTTAAAAGGTCCTATTTGAGAAAGATTTCGCCTTGCTACAGATATATTGAGGTCAAAATATGTCCGCTGTGTGATGTCTGCATCTAATTATCAAGTGTTTTATTGATAATCAGGAAATGCATTTTAACATGCTGGTTGTCATTAGCTTTAGAAATGAAGGCAAAACTCCACTCTGGTCTCTGAAAGTTGTGAAAAGTGTGAATTAATTAATTAATTAATCATTGCATTTACATAGCACCTTTCAAGACACCCACAGCGCTTTACAGATCATTATTCATTCACTCCAAACTCAGTGGTGGTAAACTCCTATTGTAGCCACAGCTGCCTTGGGGAAGACTGACGTAAGTGAGGCTGCCAATCTGCGCCATCGGCTTATCAACTTATTGCGGTGAATAATTAGGACACTTGGAGTTTATAAGGTAAGTGAAGAATAAATTTGGACCACTGCATACCATACCATTTAAAAGAGCTGTGTTTCTACATTTTTAAGACTATAAAACTCAGGTACATATTTAAATCAGTAGCAAAAAAGAAACATCTGACAAATATCATAAAATAAACCACGATACAGTAATAACTATACATGGGGGTTGAATGAGATCAAATAATGACAGCCGCTTTGCACTTCATTGACTGATTTGCTGTAATTACCACAGTTGAACGTAATGGGCCAGCGCTGCTTTATTGGATTATCAGTATAAAGTATACAACTGCTTCCCTGTATTACTACACCATGCATAAGCTCAGCAATTTCCCCTGAAAACAATATTGGTTTTCTGAATGTCATGGTAAAATGCCACGCAGTCAATGCAAATGCACAGTTCATATTGCTTCATGGATAACTATTAGGTGTGTCCCATATGTGCTGGCAGGTAGTGTTTCATGCATTTGACTCCTTTAAATGATTTTTATAATGCACTGGGGTGGGGAAAATGTCACAGAGCTTCCAATATGGTGTAGTGGCGGCAAGGGTATCTTCAAATGACCACCACGAGTATCGGATTATTGCGCGTGTATGGAGACATAAATTGCACCGAGTGGAGTGATCTTGTTGATATTGCAGAATGCGGGCGGGAAAACTGAGCTGCACTGATGGTCCATGAGGGGCTGACATTTAAAAACGGTCTTCTGGGAGCGCCTGTTTCCTCTCTCCGTGGGGAATCTTGTCGACATCCTTGGCGGCAATAATGACGCTTATTTATCTTTGCCTCAACGCAGGCTATGAAACAGATAAATGTGTACAGTGGAGTGGGGGAGATGAGGAGGTGAGGTTGGACACTGTTTGACATTGAATTAAAGGTGCAGAAGAATTTATGTCAGAACCTGCTTTTCCCACTTGAACAATCTGTCTTCATAATGTATTTAGAGCAGACAATGGCAAACAGTGTAGAGCTCACGTTTCAGTATTTAAATAGTCCATCTTAACATTCAATGAATCACTTTTAAATCACATTTTGGTCCTGTTTTAAACTTGGGCATTCAGGGGAAAACTGCATTTGACCCATGCCTTCTCCTTGCACTTTTTTGTGAGATTTTTTGAGAAATTCTGGTACGTTGGCATACACTGGCTAAATCATCAAGGTGTGACAGGGCCTTGAGGTGGACTGTGTAATTTTTTGGTTGAGGATCTGCCCCGTGCTTGTTTCTATCTATATATCATTGCTCTACCTGTAAAGTTCCACAGTATGACAATAAACAGCTCTACCTTATATTTATATTTATTTAGTTACAGGGGGTTTTATAGTTCAGAAATACCTAGAAACATGCATTTTGACTGTGAGTAGGGCTACTGCTCCACAGATCTGACCTATAACTTGGTCTGGTTTGGTTTCCATGAAGACAGAAAGGTTTAATAACATACTGTGAAACACTACAGACAAAGCAATAACATATCCATGGAGAAAACCATAAGACCCTCCTCCAGAAAAGTTACACAATGACTGTCATCCCAGGGCAGTCACGGCAACAGACGAAACTTTTTTTAAACACTTGAGGAAATTGTTTTAGTCAAACAAAACTCAAGAGTTCATGCATAATTTATTCAAGTAAAAAAAAAAGTTAAAATGTAGACAAAGCTCATTTCAGAATACCTGTCAGGCTGCCGTCCCTTCTGCTTCATTTATTCCACAATGAGTCAAGGAAAAAACACTCCGTTCCATGCTGTTTCTCCATTCATCCTGCATTGTCATTTTGTTCCAACTGCGCAGCAATGAGGTTTAGACATTTTAAATCCTTGCATTCAGGTAATCTACTCTGATTTCCAAACATTGGCAGTAAACCAGTCTAATTTACAAGATGAGCTCCTCCTACGTACTGCTATGTGTCCAACTTCCCCGTCAACAGCGTGTACTCAGAAACAGAATCCAAATGCAAAAGTTGGGAGAAGCGTGGGTGGTGTCTTATTATAACTCCCACTGGACGAGGTTCAAACGACATGAGCGCAAACAGCCCAATACGCTGAGTTTGTGGTCTTTCTCCTTTAATCTACAGCCCTTATTTTCAGAGCCTGTTTCCATGGTACAGCACCAGTTTCATAATGTTGTCTCCAAAGTGCTGTTGAAGGAAGCTGAAGTATATCACGAGTTTTCTTCAAAGGAGCGCTGGTGGAGGGTCTTCCACCTGTTTGTCTTCATAGATGTTTTTGTATTGTGTGGAGTGTTGAGTTCTCTGGAATCCACAGTATGCTTTCAATTTATTTATTTCCATGACAACAAGCAGGTGACACTATCAGGCCAGGGTTTACTTGTTTCTTGTAAAGGAATGAATGCAAGACAAGTCTAAACCCATTCTGTGGAACATGAGCAGACGGTGCACCATTACAATAAAGTGACAGTTCTGTTCCATTGGAGAAAATGTAGGTCTATATAACTTTAAGGTTCTATCTAAAAAGCTCAAAATGCTTTATGCACTTTGTGATGTCATGAAGCAGTGGTTTTCAAGTTAAAACCTTATGCTGAGATTATAATTTCCAGGGCTGAAATTATCCAAATGACTCTAGGGAAGTTCTATGGGGTTTAAAAATATAGTGGAGTACTTCCTGTGTTGCAGAATAACAACATAAGGTGAGTGTTTTCTGTTTGAAAGAAAATAGCAAAATATGGGCCCTTTGAGAAGTCATCATCAGGTGTTGTCATCAGACACCACCATACAACTACTCGAGTATTTCATTTTTAACACAATTTGTTTGTTACTAAATGGAGCAAGACAGGCTTCATCAGAAAGAGCATTGTGTTTCAATCAACATCCAATCAAAAGATGCTTCACTGATGAAACTCCAAACTGAAGGGGTTTTCTACATTCTACACATCAAATGCAACCAGAAATGTACTGTATTGCTTTACTCTGTAAGATGTACTAGCTTGTTAACTTTGAATTGAATTTTCAGGACGCATGAAAAATCTTAAACCTATAGGCCTATGTTATGACAACAAGGGGTTGATAATCCATGTGCCCATTTTTCATATGCACAATAAACATGTCTGTGTATTTCCTTGTCGTCCATAGCAAAATTGTATCTTTCCTTTGCTATGTACAGCAAAATCAGGTCAGGTGCAAATAATACTACTGTATCACACTGTCTGCCTCTATTGGAGCTCAACAAAGGCATTGTGGAGGCTAGCCAGTAACGTGCTAACTAATATCCGTAATGCAGTTGTTTTAAGTCCAAAAGGCCCTCAGGATTCTGTGAAATGTTTGCATGAAGTTCATAAAGTTTCAGAAACATATTTTTCGGAAATTCTATGACAAAAATGAATGGGGAATTTAGTTCCAGAACCAGGGGTGGGCCTTTACTGTTGATAAAGTGTTCTTGTCCCCTACAGACCAGAAAGTGATGCTGGTGCACTATTCGTATGCTAGTTGTTGTTAGCAGTGGCTTGACGGCAAAACTGTTTTGACCAGTGAAAGTTGTGAAAAGCACTCATGAACTCACTGAGGTGAATACGGCTGCTAGGACTGTGTGTGTATTTTTTTTATATTTTTTTTTACAGTTTAACACATACAAAATTGGTACAGTGCACTATTGGTGGATGTTGCCAACTCCAAATAAGTGTAGGGTAGAGGTTTTTAATAGAAAAAAAAGGTAAATGAAAATTGTTGATGTAAAATCTAAACCTAATAGTTGCTGTATAATGCTTGAATAGATCTTTCTTATTTCCGTATATAAATCAGTCATGCCCTTATGGAATGTATAGTGCTGTTATTATAAACAAAACCACTGACAACATAAATGCCTCCATCTCACAAGCCCTTTCCATTATATATTATGGCACTGGCATCGGAAGCAGGCGTTCTGTGTTCCTTTCATGTGACAGGACACGATTCCATCATGCAAAATAGATCAAATGAATATTTATGGAAATATTTTCAGAGCTTTACATATCGAATGATTGCAAATATTGAAATCATTGTCCCATTTACTGTCTCATTAAGAAATAAACCAACCATTGAAAATGCCTGACTGTTCTTGATGGCTCTCTGTGGGCATCACTGTGGGGAAGCAGAGGCATTCTCAAAGAAACAGTTGGAACAGCTGCACTCTGCATATTTGTTATCTTGGCTCAATGAAAGTAGATGAGAATAGATGGGAACAGTATTTGTATGTTTGACCTTTGTGCTAGCCTTAAGACACTCAACGTGTAGTGAATGAGCCTTAGCTGCAGGCTGGTGATGGTCACTGAACATGTCCTCTGTACTTCATTTGCTCTATGTGCAACACTGGAGATAACCTTTTCTCCAACTAAGCACAAGTTAGTAGCTAGGAGTACTGAGATATGTCATAAGGTTAGGTTGAGGCCATAGACTGTGTATATAAATGGACATAGCTAACCCGCTAGCTGTAGATCAAGCGAACATGGGCACGCTCATGGCTCCACTAATAGGTTTAAGTTCACTTTGTATTGAAAAATCGTCATCCCTCTCTCTGTAACTCCTGCTGTCAGGCTTCTTATTTTTGTCTTACAGTGTTTGTATTAACCAGCGCAACATGATCCTAGTAATAATATTAATGTGATAGCCTATTATACTTTGTGCTCCCATAGATCATAAGATGCTTGAGCCAGTGCAAAGCACTTGATCAGAGAATATTTCGGCCACATAGGATATCAGACAGGGGGAAAATGTCCTAAATGATAGCCATAGGAACCAGTCATGCATTTTAAAAAAGAGCATAGGCCAGCCTTCGGGAAAATATTTGATCTAAAATGGAGAATGCACGGGCCCTTTGATGTGTCGGAATAGCGATACTAAAAAGTGTCGGAAAATCAGTATGTTTATATAGAGGTATGCCATAATGAAGGTATGTCAGAATAGGTGGCAGACCCCTTGGTCGAGTTACCGCTATTAATGAATGGCTTAACACACGCGCTAACGTTATCCTACTAATAATGTCCAGAATTCCTGGTGTACTTAGATACTTTCAAATGCCTTGCAGGAAGCAGTAGGTGTCCCTAGTTAAGCAGGACTACCAAGTCACCAAAAGCGACTCTCCAGGCTCACCCCCGTATACACTCATTGTTGTATTGTGTTTTATATTGTATTGTGTTTTGCCTGTAATTCCTCCCCCACTCCCTTCTCCTGTTACAAGTCAAGTCTTCATATTGTACTGTGTTTGATTATGTGCTTATGTCGCGAAGGTGTTTTTTGTCCTGGTCCCACATTATGCACCCCACAGGAGCATAGTCTGGAGGTTGTTTCTTTTTTTCTCCTCCTCTCCTCATGTTTTGTTGTGTTGTTTTTTTCTTAAAGGTGCGCTTGAGATGGCTGTGAGACCTGAATTTCCCCTTAGGGAGATCAATAACCTACCTACGTACCTACCTACTGAATTCTGCAAAGATAATTGCAACCCTGTAAGCCCGTGCGCGCACATCAACCTTTTTAGTTTTCTCTGCATTCCTCATTTTGCCTCCCATTACACAGCAGCCTGGTGTCTATGTGCTCCCCATCCCTCAGCAGACCCGCTGACCGCTGCTCTCTCCCTGGTCACACCTGCTCCTGCCTGTCATGGCAGTCCTCTACCGCATCTCTCACCTGAAGTACGAGTGTCCATCGCTGGGGTTTATGGGTGTCCACTGCATTTGGTCCCACACAGATCGATCTCAGATGGATTATGGAATACATTTATTGTTATATAAATGTTTATGACGTTTGCGCATATATAGCTGATATGCACTATATGTCTCTTGAGCCGCTGTACAAACCCCTACTGACTGCTGCTGCCAAGAGAGCGGCACATACGATACATGCATCCGCTCTGCTGTCACAACCCCGAGCTGTCAATGAATGCATGCCCTATGGCTCCGTGCAGGATTATCTACGATTCGGTTCGGTACAGCTATAAACTAACCAAAGCGGTACAATGGGAATAATTTGGTCACAAAATTAAATGGAGCTGAAGAGAGGAAGAGTATGAGGAAGTGAGGAAAGCCGACATTGCAGCATTAGGGCCGCAGACATGCAGGTAAGAAAACACACAGCGCTGTACACGGCCTCATGAGCAGCTTTTGTACAGCCCCAGATCAAACCAAACTATAGACCAGTCTTTCTATAACCTGATAATGTTTCAATCCCTCCCCATACGTTATTCATCTTACTATATCAAATGAGTTTATATTAATTACACTTAAATCAAATCAAGCCTGCAACAACAACAACTCTTCTTCTTCTTGGCTTCCGTTGTTGTACTTTGTTAATAGATTTCGTGACTTCGTGCCTTTTGCAATTCTGTATAAGTCTATGTCAAAACATCACTCACTCCAGACTAGAGGCAGTGTGCTTTTACCATAAACATTCATATACTTGGTGTATTCTTCATTATTACAGCCAAGATGTTATTTTGACAGCAGGGACATAATTAGCTAAATGTCAGACTCCTTATCCAAGATCCACCCAAGTGTTGTATGGTGAGGGAACTTCTTCTCACTGTTTTCGCTCCAGTCTCTTGACCTCTGGGCTCTATGGGCAAAGAATCGCACACAAGCTGCCATAGTAACAAGGCTCACCTCCTCCATCTGCAGCCCCTAGGACCAGAATAGAAATGCACGGGGATCACTTTGAAAAGAGAAGATAGGGTTTGAGGGGAAATTTTAATGAGAGATTTTTCTAATTGCTGCATTTGTTTGAAAAGGGGGATTTTATTTAAGTGTTAATGAAAGTGAATAATAATGAAAAATGAAAAATAATAATGTAGAATCAAAACCAGGGGAGAGATAGCGGTAATGTGTGAATGCTGGGTTTGAATTAGGGGCTGCAAGATTTATCACAATTGAATCAAAATATGAATGGTAGCCAGTGGTGAGAAGAATACTTTTTAAAAAAGTATTTAGTCACATAATAATAGTAATACTGAATACCTACATTAAATTTTATTTAAAAATTTATTGTAAAATGTATTTTAAAATGTAACATATTCTGATACACGGTCCAATTAGAGTACGGCATACTGAATACTTTGGTGCAGAGTTGCGCATAG
This sequence comes from Odontamblyopus lacepedii, assembly GCA_034769755.1. Taxonomy (NCBI): domain Eukaryota; kingdom Metazoa; phylum Chordata; class Actinopteri; order Gobiiformes; family Gobiidae; genus Odontamblyopus; species Odontamblyopus lacepedii. Next base: position 29,146,844 of record CM068362.1, on the reverse strand, counting down.
ATTATTGTGTAAAGATGCAACATAGGATTAAAAACTGCTTTATATTTGCATATTTTGTTATGCATTTATTTATCACTGATCAGAGAAGGAAAAAAAAATCACTCTGCCATGCACCATAAGAGCTGAGATTTATATTTTTCTCACTAATTCTGTGCAGTTTGAAGCCCAAATTGAGTGTTGTAGTACTGCCATGTATCCCTCTGATTTAGTCGCCCGGGCCTTTCTGTGTGGAGTTTGCTTGTTCTCCCCATGTCTGGATGGGTTTCCTTCAGGCACTCCAGTTTCCCCCATCAACCCAAAACATGCTAGCAGCTCTAGGAACTGAAATCAAGGACCATGAACTTGTCCGGTGCCGGGCCGGGCTCTGAGGGCTCAACACTCGCAGTGGGGTTCATAGAGGTCAGGTGTGCAGAGGACTGGGCAACGAACTGCTGCCCCGTGACCCAGCCCAGATAAAGCGGAAGAAGATGGATGGATAGTATTCTGAATATGTATTCTCAGTACATGTATTCAGGTACTTCCCAATGCTGATGGTAGCAATGATGAAACCGCATAGGCTGTAATAAATGTAGGTAATATATTGGCATCCACAAACAGATTTTCTTATAAAAAATGATAACTATAATTAAGATCTTCACAAATATGTTCCGAGACACATTAGTAACAGTTCATATTAATATGTTATCATTTGTTGTACAAACTTTTCTGGTGTAAGGTGCAGCCCAGTGATGCTTTAATGTGATGTCCCACTGTAATAGCACTGAACATATATAACTAGTGTTTACTTCATGTTTTTTATTGCTCATAAATACCTTGAAAAATCTTGCCCGAGTGAGGTCGCCTTTCCACAAATCTGACCTGTAACTTGACCTGGTGGCACTACATGCTGCCTCTGGAGATAGCTATTAAAGCTATCCTGTGGAATTTTCCAGGCAAAGCAATAACATCTCCGTGGAGACAAATGACATATACACTTCAAAGATGCGCTTCAAAAAAAGAGACTGGAACTCGAAATAAACAAAGATAATAAATGGAGCCCTAGTTTATACAGCATGTTCATACGTTCCAGTGATCTTCTCGGAGGATATAGTGAGGCCATCTAATTATATGTTGCTCACCAAAATCAATTGAAGTCCAATAGCAACAGCAAAAGCAACATTCTAGAAAATCTATCTCAGAGTGTAAGGGAATGCTGCTGCAAAAGTGAACTCATCAATGATCATCAGAGCAGACAGAGAATAGTGGAGTGAAATCAAATACTAAGACCTTGGTTGTGATCATAGTCTGTGGAAATAGCAGCACTGTATCTAACTGAATTTATGTTGTTAATGTGTACAATAGCTTCTTTATCTGTTGCTGCCAAAATGTTGATGCTTTGAAATTTCAATTAACCTTTCAGGGGACAAGGTGAATATAGTTACAAGGTACTTTACCATTTATTGCATTTTTTGTTTTGTGATTCTGATACATTTTTAAACTTTTTAAAGGGCCCATATTACACTACCTTATGATCTATATTATATAATGTTGTTTCCTTATTAGAAACATACCTTGAGTTGTGTTTTGTTTCATTCTCACATGCTTAACACACAAAGACTGCATATTTAGGGTGAGTTCTTATCTCAAACAGAAAACACTCCACTGTGTTTTCTTTACTATCACTGCAAAGTCTGCTCTGGTGTCTGAAATTTGTGGAAAGAACTGCTAAACTCATTGTGGTGAATAATTAGAATGCTTGAATGCGCAAGGTAAGTGAGGAATAACTTTGGACCAGTGCAAACAGTTTTAAATGAACTAGTTCTGTTTTTCAAATTTTAAGATCAGGCGCAGCACCTTTAACTTACATTTTTTATAACGATTTCTTCTACTGGTCCCCTGCATGAATAAACAATGCTTAGACTAGTTCTGATCATTTTGCCCAAGGACACAACAACCAATCAAAATCAAGAAGTTGTCTTGCATTCACCATACCCTTTCACTCTTTGCTTACCTTGGTTTTGAGTTATACAGTAGGCCGCTGTCCAGAAAGTCTATTCTGCTTCCGCTTGAATTTCTGCTTGAATGCCAAAATGGTACCCTAGACAATATGATATTTTCTTTCTTACCAAATCAGTTGATTGTCTACAAAAAAACAACAAAAACAACAGGCAGAAAAATCTATTCCGAAGTGTAAAGGAATGCTGCTGCAAAACTGAAATCATCAATGACCATTGGCGCGAGGAGGAGGCAGGAGTGTGGACATGAGCGCTTTATCCACACATCTGCAGCACACATCACACTGGAAGCACTCCCAGAGCTGTAACTGTGAAAGTCTGAGGCTCGCTGCTAAACAAACCACTCATTTACTGGCACCACCACTTCCTCACCAGGCAGACTCCCTTTGAAAGTACATTCTCTGTAGGCAAAGGTTTGGACACATCATCTCATTTATTACTTCAAAAAGATTAATTTGGTCTTCCAATATAATTTCAACAAAGCAGAAGGTAGCTATGATTTAAATGATGATTTAAACATAAATGATGATTTATGTTGATGTCCACCACCAGGGCTTTATTGTTGCTTATCCACCACCACTGTGTATATATTCATGGAAATGAACAATAGGTGCACTAGAGGGGCAACAATGTGACAACCCTTAAAACTGGTTTTGCGTGTAGAGATCCTTTCAAGTTTCTCTTTTTTGGCTGGTTTTATTGGCTGGTTTTCCACTAGTGTTGGCTTTGGCTAGAGTGATAGTGATAGAGTATGAGGCCATTCCTTAACCGTACAGAAGTTACACAGATTGTCCAATGGATGGCACATCCAGACGTGCAATTGCAAAGAGATTTAATGTGTGTCCCAGCACAATCTCCAGAACATGGAGGAGAGTTCAGGATACAGGCAGTTACTCTCGGAAAACTGGACAGGGCCATAGAAGGTCCTCAATCCATTAGCAGGACCTATATCTGCTCTTTCGTGCAAGGTGGAAGAGGCTGAGCACTGCCCTTGCCCTACAAAATGGCCTCCAGCAACCCACTGGCATCTCTGCCCAAACGATCTGAAACAGACTTCATGAGGGTGACTTGAGGGCACCACGTCCTGTAGTGAACCCTGTACTGGACCCTGTACTGACCGCCCAGCACCGTGGAGATCGATTGGATTTGGACACAAGAATTGGCAAGTCTACCACTATGCCCTGTGCTTTTCACAGATGAGAGCAGGTTCACCCTGAGCACCTGTGACAGACGTGAAAGAGTCTGGCGAAGACAAAGAGAACATCATGCTGCCTGCAACATCAGCAGCATGAGTGGTTTGGTGGTAGGTCAGTGATGTTCTGAGGAGGCATTATTCATAGAGGGACGCACAGACCTCTACCGACTAGAGAACGGTGGTCTGACAGCCATTAGGCATCGGAATGAAATCCTTGAACCCACTGTCAGAACCTACATTGGTGCGGTAGGTCCTGGGTTCCTCCTGATGCACGACAATGCCCGGCCTCAGGTGGCAAGCATATGCAGGCGGCACCTGGAGGATGAAGGGACTGATACAATTGAATGATCCTCACGCTCACCTGACTTAAACCTGATAAAACACCTCTGGGACATATGTTTCAGTCCATCAGACCCTGCCAGGTTGCTCCTCAGACTTTACAGGGGCTCAGTGATGCCCTTGCACAGATCTGGGAGGACATCCCACAATACACCATCCGTCGTCTCATTAGGAGCATACCACAACATTGTCAAACCTGCGTACAAGCACGTGGAGCCACACAAGAGATTGAGAAGCATTTTGAGTTGCAGAAATTAAATTTGGGAAAAATGGACAAGCCTGCCACATAATTATTTCACCTTAATTTTCAGGGTGTTTGTAAAAGAGGTGTCCCTGTCCATATTTGTGTCCAACATATTTTCAGATCTGACGTGTATTCAAAGAGTTCCTTTAATTTTTTTGAGAAGTATATATAGAAGGTAGTAAACATATAGGGAAAAACATTGAATCAGATGGTGAGTTCTAACTTTTGTCTAGAAGTGTATGTGTTCAATTTCTATGCATTGCAAACAAAAATATGAAAGAAAAAAAATGAAATAGGAAAAAGTAACATGATGCAAATGAACCCACACCCAAACCCCAACTGATTGTACTAATGTAATAACAGCAAATGTGCTTCTGATTAACGATCACAACAAGAGTGTATGGTGCAGAGTCAAAGATGAGTGTTTCCACAATCAGTCCTATTCGTAAGTGCACAGATTATCACGCAACAGTGCACCACAATTTTCTTTACACCACACAGATGGGGAGAGATGGAATCAGAGAGAGCAAAAAGGCTGATGTAAACTATAAGTCTCACTGACACAAACACAAGAAGTTATAGATCAAATATGATGGATTAAAATACAAGTGTTTCAAAATGCCCACCCATTTGAATGGCTTTGCACATTTAGATGCCAAGCACAACACTGAAAATAAGATGGGATACCACAATCAATAGTGGTAAGCGCTCCTCCTCCTAAATTCCAACTGAAAATGGACAGCTTTGCCAGGCTTGAGTTCCACCAATTACGCTACAACTAGTGTTATAAAAAAATCAATATATAGAGAATAGTCAAAGCTATTATCAAAACTAAAGTGTGCATAATTATTAGGCAAGTTGTATTTATGAGGATTCATTTATATAATTAAACAACTACAGTGCTCTTGGTCAATCCATAATGTTAACAAACCTCAAACCTGAATATTTAAGAAAGTAACACTTTTGGAAAATCTATGTGTGCACAATTATTGGACATCTATTAATGTGCAGAATGATTACACAAGTAAATGAAACATGTTTTCCATTCTTAGGTGTTTATTTTCATCTGTCAGGATAGTAACAGAATAGAAACGACTCAAAATTTACAAATAAACATTTTTGACATTTCAAAAAAAAAAAAAAAGTGTAAAAATGTGACCAGTATAGCCACCCTTCTTCTCAATAAAGGTCGTAAGCCTTCCATTCATGGAGTCTGTCCGTTTCTTGATCTGTTGACAATCAACATTTTGTGCAGCAGCAACCACAGCCTCCCAGACATTGTTCAGAGGTGCATGGTTTCCCATAAATCTCTCGTTTAAGAAGGGGCCACAAGCTCTCAATAATTTTTAGATCAGGTGAGGAAGGGGGCCATGGCATTATTTTTTCATCTTTAAGGCCTTTACTGGCTACCCACACAGTGAAGTACTTCAGTGCATGTGATAGAGCAGTGTCCTGCATAAAAATCACCCAGAATTTACACCAGGAGCGTCAGTGACACTTAACGTTGCCAGAGCTGCATATTACGCATTTAGTTTTAAAAGCTTCAATTTACACCAGAGGTAGCAGTGCTGCTCCTGTGACGCCAGCCTCTGTGTATTCTCATGTTTAAACACTCAACTTTTTGCATTGCTTATGTATTCATTGTTGATTGGATGAATTACGTTTTAAATCATAATACAAAAGCTGACAACGAGAGACAATGTTTTGCAGCGATAACAAGCTGTATCTTCCATGCTTGCCTTAATTAAGCTACTCACCATTTAACTTTGGTTGTCTGCACCTCGTGTCTTTTCCTTCAGAAGTAGTTTTTGTTTAGTTGCTGTCTGATGTCGTCAAGTATCTTATATTTATCACCACATGCTTATTTCCTATCTTGCCCCGCTAAAAACCTGGAGACGCTCCAAGATGCTGAAAAATTAGAACTCCAGCCTAATTTGAGCAGCACATAGCGTAACGACAGCCGTTGGACACATGTATGACTCTGCTGGTGTAAATTGTCAGACCCGTTAAAATGGAAAGGAGTATCTGCACGTGTTGTATGCTGTGCTGCTGCACTTACGCGCTCTTACTGCTTTGATGTAAATTGGGGGTTATGGTCCTCTTGAAAGATGCAGACTTTTTGCTGTACCACTGCTTGAAGAAAGTGTCTTCTAAAAACTGGCAGTAGGTTCTGGAGTTCAGTTTGAGTCCATCTTCAACCTGAAAAGGTCCAACAAGCTCATCTTTAATAATGCCAGCCCAGACCAGTACCCAACCTCCACCTTACTGGGGTCTAAGTGGAGCTCTGTGCTCATTACTGTACTGATCCAGCCATGGGTCCATCCATCTGGTCAGTTAAAAGTCACTCTCATCTCATCAATCCATAAAAACTCTGAAAAATCTGACTTTAGATATTTCTTGGCCCAGTCTTGACGTTTCAGCTTATGTTTCTTGTTCAGTGGTGCTCTGGTTTCAGCCTTCCTTACCTTGGCCATGTCTCTGAGCACTGAACACCTTGTATTTCTGGGCGCTCCAGGTAGGTTGCAGTTCTGGAATATGACAGTGCTGGAGGATAATGGGTTCCTGGTAGCTTCATGTTTGATTCTTCTCTGGCAGTTAATTTGCATCTTTTTTCTCAGCATGATTCTTGCAACACTATTTGCAACAAAACATTTGATGGTTCTGTGATTATGCCTCAATATCTTTGCAGTTTCAAGAGTGCTGCATCCCTCTGAAAGACTTTTTACTATTTTTGACATTTCAGAGTCAGTTAAATCTCTTTTTTGGTCCATTTTAAGGATAAGAAGCTGCCTAATAATTATGTACACCTTGATATAGGGTGTGGATCTGCTTAGGCCAGACCCTTCCTCTTGAGACAAATACACATCACCTAATATGCTTAAATTAAATAAGAATTCAGGTTTATACAGTTTGAAGTTGTAGAATAAAAATCATGATATGGCCAAATTCCCACTTAGTTAATAATTGTGTACACAGTGACCGTGCACACTGTCATGTCACTTATGATCATTATTGGAAAGAAGGGTGGCTATGTTGGTCACAGATTTTTTTTAAATGTCAGAAATGCTTAATTGTACATTTTTAATTGTTTACTATTCTGACAGATGAAAATTAAACAAGTGAGAATGGAAAATATTTAATTGTGTATTAATTCTGCACATTAATAGTTGCCCAGTCATTGTGCACAAATAGATTTTCTCCTGAGAAAGACAAAACTTCACTTTTACTTTCTTAAATGTTTAGGTTTGAGGTTTATTAACAGTTTGGATTGACCATGAGCACTCTAGGGGCTGTATCTTGCCCCCAATCTTAGTAGGAGCGCAAGCGCTAAGGTGGGGGCGTGTCCAGGTTGAGCTGTGCTTCAATGCTGGAGGCTGGAGTGGGACGGTACAAGTACAGATATGGTGCTGGCATCTGAACCAATCTGTGACCACTGTGGCATTTAAAAGTGTTGCCAGCGTGGGTAATGTCTGTAATGTCTGTAATGTCTTTGCCTCATTACAGGCAGCACAGAGGGCTGTGAGGAAAAATTATATGTGAGAAAAAACTCTGGAGCCCCACAATGCAAGTGTGGGGTCGGGACTGCTCCCACCTGTCCCGGTTCCTATCCCACGTCTCTCACCTGAGGTACAAGTTTCCACTGCTGCTACTGCTGACCGCTCACAGTTTCATCTCACGAGAGTCCACTGCATTTGTCCAGGACTCCCCTGAAAAAGAGATTAGTAATCTCAGTGGGACTTTCCTGGTTAAATAAATGTTAAATAAAAAAAATAAAATTTGGTCCCATACAGTCTCACAGACTATGGAATTGTTTATTGTTAATGTTTCTAATGTTACCGCTTTGCGCACAGACCTGTGGAGGGACACTGCACGACCCGCATTTGCCTCGCACAAGTGACTCATATGCACCATGTGCACACAGAGCAGGATGCACGGGTCTCTGTACAGAGCAGTGCTCATGTGTAGCCTACGTCTCTATATGCACTATACGTTTACTATACGCTGCTGTACAAAGCTCTACTGACCACTGCTGCCCAGAAAGCAGCACATATGAGACGTGTGTCTGCTCTGCTGTCACAGCCCTGAGCTGTCAATGAATGCGTGCAATGATCTCTGAGTCCAGTGTCGGCTATGTGCAGGATTATCTATGGTTCTGATGGTAGCCTACCCACTGGTAACTAACTTTATAAACTAATCAAGCTGCACAATGGGAATAATTTGGTTGCGAGATGAAATGGAGCTGATGACAGGAAGAGCCTACGAGAATGTGAGGAAATCTGACATTGCAGCATTAGGACCACAGACAGGGTAAGAAAACACACTTTAGGACATGCTGTAAACGGCCTCATGAGCATCTTTTGTACAGCTCCAGATCAAACCAAACTATAGAGCTGAGCCGATACAGGAAGCGGGCGAGGGGCTGTGCTCTGCTACGGGAGGGCATCTGGACGGCATACAAACATCCGGCACGGCACACAATCATGTTATGAATGTTAAACATTTATCATCTATATCAGCTATATTTCCAAATAAAAGAGGTCTTGAGCATGTTACCATGTTGTTTTTCACTGAAGACGCCACACCACTGCTCCACTCCACCGGATATTCAGGCACAGCACACCTCTTGTTTAGAGCTCCACCCCCCATACTTGCGCTAATGTTAAGATTGGGGGCAAGATAGGGCCCTGGTTGTTCAATTATAAAATGAATCCTCATAAATGCAACTTCTTAGTAATTATGCACACAGTGTCTCCATCAGATTCAGAGAAAGAGACGGTGGTGTTTTGAAGGTGAGTGGAGTCTTCCAGTGAAAGTGCCAAACATGTATGAAACATGAAGTGTGGCTGAGCACCCGGTGTTAGCCTCCACATCTGCTCCTCTATGTGAACACTCTGATCTTTTATTTATTGTCCCTCAGGCCTGAACATGGCATCCGACAATACAGCCATGTGACAGTCTCTCTCAATATGGCTCTGTGTACTCAGGTTGAGCTGTGCTAGTAAACGGAGCAAATTGAAACAGGTCTAAGTAACAAGCAACTCCCAATAGCATCATCTCCTGTGTGTTTGTGCAATGAACTAATAAGAAAACTATGTAGAGTGGCTTCAGCATGTTTTCAGGCCATTTTAATTACTTCAGTTTTATTATGCTGTAAGCAAATACACCATAGACTCTAAATTTACTCTAAAATATAAATTTCTAATTTCATACTGATATGAAGTATCCATCAACACCAAATTTATATCAGATCAATTACATTTCTTTTTAACCATAGCGGTGATGATTCTGGACCATTCATTCAAGTCTAACTGTGGAAACAATATTACTGAGTGTACCTCTCCAAATCAGGACTATTCTCATTATGAAATACTTTCATTCACCATTGGAACCTCCCTCCATCCAAAATCATCCATTAGAGAAGAATTAGTGAGAGAGCTGAGCAGGAGCCCACATCTGCACAGCATTGTGCAGATGGACAAACTGTTTCTGACCTTTAACCTTATTGTCCAGATTTATGATGTGCTGCTCAGAATGTGCCACACCAGTTTTTACCATTTTCTAGAGGATCTGAGGTGTTTTACACCAAGAATTAAGCACTTTTATCAGAAGTGTGCAATGAAAATGGGCCCAGAGTAGCTTTGTGTCACTACTGAACTCTCTCTGATGGAGCACTTTGGCTGGGGAAGCAGCTCTTGGTTGTTCGGTTTGTTGGAAAGGGGAATGAAAGGCTCAGAGGGCCTGTACCTTTACAAATCAGGGCAAATTAGTCTAAATCTTAGAAATTATAATTTAATGAGCATTACTGTCTGGATACAGAATAATGAATTGGACGAAATCAAAAAGAGGCTAGAGGCTGGAGAACAGTTTGAAGATCTTGATCCAGGTCAGGATTATAATCTTATAGGTTGGCATCTTTTTTAGATTTCTTAGGTATCTTTTTTAGATTGATATTCAAACATTCACCTTGTATGCAAATATCAAAGAAATCAAGTTCAAATGATAAAAGACGCTCAGTTTTACAAGAATGATAAATTGTGAATGAGGTTCGATTTTCCACAATTCAATTATTTATATTATTTATATTTTTCAGCACCCCAACTTTTTGCACTTGACTTTGCTGCATTTGCACAAACGAGGCAGCTATGACATATTCTGGGTTTTCCAAAGATATATTTGACTCATAAATGCTAAATCTAGCGTGCTAAATATAGAACCTGCAGTGCTAGTCCAATCCAAAGCGGTGTCTGCGTGCTCGTGGTGTCGGAGTCACTTCTAGGTTCACTCTCACTGGCGTCGTTCATGGAAATAGATATTTGGCTGTGTGCTGATGAGCATGGCACTGAGCGGTAATTAGAGGTCCATGTTTAGCATATTCACAAAAGGAAGGAAGAGTGGACACGCGGTCGAACATGGGGAGATAAGTGCAGACTCCATTTGAAGGATGGGAGAGGTGAAGGAGAGGAGACAGAGTAGGGTGGTTTGATAGATGGGTGCAGAGGAAGAGGCGATGCTGATGGCCTGTCTGGGGGAATGAGCAGTGTGCTGTGAGGACTGTGGAGCTATTAATGAAAAGAGCGGCAGCAGCAGCAATCATTAGCCCACATTAGGCTCCTGTTTGTGGTGCCGCTGAGGAGGCCAGGACAAGGGAGAGCCACTGTTTACTCAGACACTAGGAAGAGCCCAAATAAGTAAACACAATGCAGGACACTTGTTTGACTGTGTGCAAGCGTAAATAAACAAGTGCAAATTATCTGTGTGATTTTTTATTGATTGATTTCACAAATATGCTTTAAAGGGACATGTTACACGTTAATGAGTTTTCGCCCATTTTATTTTCTTATATTTGAACTTACTTAACTATTTTAATGTATTCATGCATGTTTAAGTTATTCTGTACTGTCAAGACTGCTCGAGAGTGCTGTAAACATCCTACCCCCTATCCCCACACACATCCCTATACCTCATTGCAGTTATTTGGATCATTAAGATCCTAAAGAGAGAGTTTGAATATTATTAAGTCAATTGAATTATTAAGCAGTTTTAGATCAGTATTGAGGTTTACCATGAGGACACCATGAACAAAATATTAAATGATTTACTTCAGTACTACACATATAAGAGGAAAAAAGCATACCGTAACTAATTGTAAGTAATTTAAATACAATCAATCAGTTCAAATACTGTCTAATACATTACTAAATACTAATAAAATGCAACACTAAATACAATACTTAATTCAATCAATTAAATACTCTTCCACTTTAACTGTAGACTTTTAATTGTATGTTTTAAATCATACTTAATTTGTTTATGTTGTTGTAAGGCGACCTTGGGTGTCCAGAAAGGTGCCTAATAAAGAAAATGTATTATTATTATTATTATGTATTATTCATGGGTTCAATTCCCAGACCAGACACAGCCTTTCAATGTAGAGTTTGCATGTTCTGTCTGTGTCCGTGTGGATTTCCCCTAGGTTCTGTTACAGCAACAAAAAACTTGTTATCTAAAAATGATAGCAAGACTGAAAGTTCAGTACAAATTTGAAATATTCTCATTTTACAAGATACTAAAGTTGACCTTTATTTACTGTGCGCTGATAAACGGTTTCATGATTCAGTTTGTTTATCTTTATATGGGTTTCACATTAAATCCTCGGCTAGGCTAAAAGGCACTAGAGCCCTGATTAGAGCATATGGCTGGCTCTCGTAGCACATTTTTACACTACATAAATAAAGTCTATGAGACACCCTACAGTAGTGTGACTAATTATCTGCTGAAACACTGTATTAGTTGCATGATTACTAAGCTCCTCTATAGCTAATTACATAGGCTGCTCTTGGCTGACCTCTGCCAGCATGATACATTGGCTCCGCTCCTCCATCTACTCCTTTGTCCCTACTCCCAGCTGTGAGTTTTTTTTTTAAATCTTTTTAAAAAGTTCACTTCCACTCTCTTTGGGGAGAGTGACCTTTTTATACCTTATCTTAACTACCTATAAAATATGGCCATAAAACATACTATAACGGGACATTTTAGCCTTGATGTCAAAATCAGCATAACCCGATGGTCTGGATAATTAAACGAACTGTAGATCGCAGAGAGCAGTGGCCACCTCGCTGTCTCATAACTGTATGATAGCCGCACCTTTGTTATCGCTATGGCGCAATCAGTCTGTCAAAATCTGTGGGTGCAGGTTTGTAGATAAATGAAGCTACTGATTACTTTGGTTATTTATTTATTATTTGCATTTTTTTGTAGATGCAAATGGTCATAAAAACCTAACTAATCAATTTGTCAAAAGCAAAGCAATATGTGTGTGATGATTATTTGTATTTCTTTTGATAATACTGGTTATACTTGAAAATAGCTGTATACTCTGTGTTCCCAGGGAAATAAAACATGCTTGTCTGTGTATTAGCAACTTAAAAGTAATAATTTGATTTTTATTGAATGAAACAGCAAAGAAATAAAGGTTCCAAGAAAGCAATGAGAAAACTACTTTCTTGCTTTGGATAATAAATATTTAGTATCATTAAAAGATTTGAAAACACAATGCATTAGGAAACCCGTCTGCCTTGAAAAACACGTATTTTCACTGTGAGCTGGCTCATTTCTCCAGAGATCTGACCTGTACAGTAACTCCAAGGAGAAACAACAAGTTCATATGCCATACTGCGCAAAATTATACCAACTCGATAGGTATCAGAACCTCCAGCAGAAAAGTTACATAGTGAAACTTTAAACATTGTCCAAATTGCTGTTATGTACATTCAGGCTATTACCCAGACAATCTCATCTGTGGTAAGTGGTTTGATACCATTTTGGCTGACATCCATAAGGGCAGGATATGGGATTCTGTGAACACGCACATACTTTGCATTCTGGGTGAATTCAGCAAATAAAGTTTTAAAAGTGCAGCACGTACAGAATGAACTCATATGACAGAAAGAGGTTTAATGTACAAACAACTTTACACTACAAGACCTTTTAAACATCCTTTATATAAGTAGTTATTATGGATTTCTGGCAGCTCACACCAAAGAGAACCAAAGCCTTCACAGCTGCCCTAAGAGATGTAGACGGCATTGTTTTTCCTGGAATGTTCCACAGTATAGCATTAAACTTTGATTGCTGATTTTTTTCCAGTTAAATAAAGGCTAAAAATATAAAAGTGGAAGAGCCATCAAATCTTCAGTCTCCAGTGTCTGCTACCTCTTTTCTGTGCTGGAGCAGAAAAGAAAAGTTGCGTAGTGCACCTTTAAAGCAAGAACAATATTTTTCTTTTTAGTACATTAAATTAAAATTCCCATGGATCTTCTTGATGGTCTGATCTTAATCTCTGCTCTGTCTTGGACTCTTCTGAGGGGGAGCTGAATGAGACTTTTCCCACTTAGACCCTCCCAGCGTGCCAGTGTTTCATCTGCAGTATGGCCATGTCAGCACACTGGAGCTGAGAGCTGATGTGATTGGCTGTAATACATGCCAGCTCATAACATATCCATTGGCACTTGGCTCAACCTTCTCTACAAAATCTACGCAGGTAATTTATATGTTGGACAAAAAAAGTTTTTGAATGTAAGGTGCTAACTTTCGGTTTTGCATAACTTTTTTTACACATTTTTTTTATAGCTCTATTATACTTTTACACTATTTTGTTGAGTTCGCTTGCAAAAACATTGGAATAACCACCATTCTGTAAGTACTGCTGAAAACCAAGCTGGCCTCAATAATGAAAATTTATGGGCCATTTTTATAGTCATTTTCTGTAACATTTGGAAGTACAGATTCAAATAGTTTTGCAGTCTGGAAGGGTTAATATCCAGCCTCCAAACAATGCCGTGTAGACCTTTTATATAGTACATAACTACAAATTGTGCTTGCATGTCTTTCCACATCTTAAACACAATATAAGCCTAATTGGACTAGTTCTTTGGGACAGTAAATGATGGCTCATTACTCTCGAGTGCTAATACAATTGCTCTTCACTTATATGGTGGGTTCATTTGTTTCAGCTCCCATTACTGTGGCAGGCAACTTCCAAGACACTGCTTTTTATTTACTCTCTCCTGCCAATCTTCCTCTGTCCTAAAGCTCCTATTTCCGGAGAGAGCTTATAGCGCTTCCATTGCAGCCACCGCTGTGAGCGATCGTATCAGGACTACTCTCTTCTTCTACTACAACAAGGTGGGGGGGCTTCACAGCCGACAGGATCTAAAGTGGATACATGAGCAAACAAATGCATGCTGAAATTCTTTCTATGGGCGTACTACAATATTTTAATACTTGCTTTTATCATTTTGTTTTTATGTTAATATTTTAGAAATTATTGAGAATGTGCAATGTGTTCTAATGTGAAAAGGAAGGACAAGTTCTAATGTGAAAAGGAAGGACAAGTTCTAATGTGAATAGGAAGGACAAGTTCTCATGTGAAAAGAAAGCATAAGTGCTTATATTGTTGAAATGCATGTTTCCTTATTGTGAGTGGGATCACTTCTTTACAGATCTGATCAGTAATACTGGCATAACCTCTTTGTTTCTATGAAGACAGATTTGTTGTTGTACTATGGGATACTGGCAAACCCTCTACTATAGGAAAATTACATTATTAAAATGACATACAGATTTATGAAAATTCGAGATGTCTAAATACTTCTTTGTAGTGCAGTAAATGAAGATTTTTAGAAAAATTTCCACTATTCAAATCCAGGTATATGCCAAATGTTTCAAACTGCTTGTATTACATTTTAACCATCAAGCCTTTTACTTTGTCACTCAAAAGATATTTAGTGTTGCAGAAGGTGAAGCAGGTCACCCATTAACCAAAGGTGAAGAATGCCTTCCTAGTATATTGCTGTATCCTTGAGCAAGACATTTCCTCCAGACAAATTGCCTACCCCAGCCATAGTACGCACTGACAAGAAGAGACTGGCATAATAATAGCCCAATTGATATGCTGTGGCCCCATTCTAACTGTCAATATTAAACAGCTTTTTATTCCAAAGACAATATGAAGGTAACATAACCTGCCAACTACATGTTAGCTACAAAAAGGTTCGGTGAGAAGAGGAAAGCCAGTACAGACCTGCTTCAGTGGAGGAAAATGAATGCTAATGGTATGCAGGGATCCAACATAGTGTCAACTGGGATAAAGCAGAAAAGAAAAGAAAAAAATTCTAAAACACCAATTGAGAAAAAGACTTGAGAATGCAGGCTACAGTAACTTGCGGAACGCAATTAGCATTCCATGTAGTAAGTGGTCACAGAAACAAGATGACAATACCTGAGACAAACGAAAGGTGGAATTGGCAAATCCCTATAGGAGTGCATAAAGCCACCTGGGATCATAGCCTGGAGGAGTAAGGATAAAACATAGGGTGATTGACATTCACTTTAAGCCAAGACACACTGCTTGCTGTCCAATTTTTACACCTGAAATGCGAGGAAAAAACCTTGGAACATTGTAGCAAGCGCGGGGATGAAAGTGGCCAGCGGGGAGTGGAGCAAAAATGACAAAGAGTTGCTACTTCTAACTGGATCAAGGTGCCTCTGAAAATGGAAAAAATGTGAGGAACTGTTAATGTGCATCAGTGTTTAGAAGATGGGAGATCTAAGGCTAGCAAAACACCACGCAGCCAGTGGAAAAAACAGGTACAAAAGAGGTCTCAAATGAGGGGCTGAATAAGGAAAAAAGAAACAAGAAAACAGAGATGGTTACTGTGGAGCCAAGCAAGTACACAAGGCCAGTCGATCGTGCACAGTAATTATCAGGGCGCTAATGACGCTAAGCTATCTGTGGAATTGCATTGTTTCATTTAAAACAACGGTGCATCATGCTGCTGCTGTAAATGAACCACAACAGCAAACAAGGATTCATTGAGAAAATAAGTGAGGTCATGTCCCGCTCTGAACATAAACATCATTGGTAGAGTGGTGAGATCCACTGCTCAACAGGTTGGCAGTGCAATTTCAGCTCCCACAGATGAATGCTGTTGTTGTGTCCTTGGGCAAGACACTTAACCCATCTCCCCTCCAATGTCTGCATACACTGGTGTATGAGTGTGTGAATGGGTGAGTTGTCCCTTGATGTGAAGCTTTGAGTGCCTTGAAAATGGAAAAGTGCAATATGAGTGATAGTATGGTCAATCTTTGCTGCATTAAATGTACAGTATGTATTAATTATTTTTCAGGCTTATTTGAAAAAAAAAACATGCCTACATCAGATAATTATCTGATGTAGGCATGTTTTTTATTTTTATTTTTTTTTCAAAAGACTAGATACATTTAGGAACAACTGCACTGTTGGCTTTTCAGGACAATTCACCATTTCTTGATTTGACAAATTCATATGCAGATTTTGCATTGTCAGTTGATTCACAAGTTGTCCATGGTAAAATTGGAAAGAGATGGTAAATTCTCCAGGCTTTTTTGTATTTTTTTTATTTTTGTCATTTTCTCATCAAACAATTAGGTCAGTGATCACCCACTGGCAATGGAGCTTGTTGAGTTCAACAACAGGCTTTCATGCAAAAGTAAATTTAATATATTTTTGTTGTATTATTTTAATTTTTTAATCTCTACTATTAGATGGATTTCATTTCTATTTTGTTTTAGGGCACAGTATTAGGGCTAAGAAGAAGTATAATGAAGTATAATGACGAATGATTACGTATAATATTGCTAATGGAGATAAAAATGTATAATTATTGTTTGTGGTGCTCGAAGTATTATCATGATTAACTAAAAGTATAGTATAAATATATTTTAATAATTAATATGATATTATTGTCTAATGATTATTTTGGCCATGAAATTTTAACATTGTTCGAAGCCAATTTGTTAGGTTTTCATCACAGCATATTTTGATTACTGTGCACAAACCACTCCGAGCATCACTAAACACAAAATAAAGTTTGTGGTTTTCAATATTTCATAAAATGGGACACAGAACAAATACTATTTTTGCAAGGCATGAACAGAACTAAGTGCACTCAGTGGGCCAGGCTTTGCACTGTCTCCTATATTTTTCCTGATTGATAAATTGCAGATGCGCAGCACTTCACAGGTTTCCGGGGTTTTGACTTCAGTTATTATATAGACAAACAACATGGAGGATGACACAGGACAGGCAATATCACTAATGGTAGCCCCAGGTATGCCATGAATGTTTTATCTTAACTTCTACCTTTTACCTATACACTTTCACATAGGGCTGATATACGTATGCATTTTTCATACAGGTCTTGCACTTGTCTCTTCTCCAATACTTTGGCTATGCTTTATTTAAGAGTGGAAAGTTTGAGAAGTAACCTGTGAAGTAATCTGGGACTCTGCACTTTAACAGGGGTCAGGGTTCAACTCAGGCTCAATGACTTCCTGTTTGTCATTCTTCTCATGGCTTTTAGTCGCCTTTAATTAGCCAAACAGCAGCATTGAAGGTTTCTTGTATTCCCCTGAGCAAAACGAGTGAGTATTTTACAGCTCGAACACGTCTGCTTTTATCACAGCCTCACTCCTCCCATTGTGACCCTTGTTGCGGATGCTTTTTCTCTAATTAAAAAAAGAACTGGAGCTGCCAAGCAACTGTGGTAAGTCTGCAGACCAATGAGTCGTCTTTCTCTCCAACTATGCAGGCTGTGTTGAGAAGTGACACCCACAAACAAATGCCTGTGGAAGATGACACCCTGAAAAATGGCCTCACCCATCAGGTCCCATATACTGTGCACTGTGTGGCGTCTGCACGATGGCTGAGGTAAGATTTGAATTGTATCTCTCCCTTGGCTTGGGCTGAGTTTCCGTGGTAAAGTTTGCTCTTTCAAAACTCGCTGCTGTAGCTCCATTCTATTACAAATGGAACACAGTGGACTATATTTTATGTAGTTTAATTATATGTATGTAGATTGTCAAGATTGCTAAAATGCTGCAACATATTTAGCACCTTCACCTGAGAAACATATTGGGTAACTACACCTCATTAGCCTTGATGCATGAAATCATTTGAGAATTCCTCGATGTAAGACGTCTTTCGATCAGACTATTGTTTCAGTGAAAGGAGATCAACTTTGGAACCTTGCTCAGTCCTGGCTTCTGCAGCAATGTCACCATGTGTAAACTGTGTGTGTGAAAGAGACCATATGAGAATGGGTCGAGAAAGAGTCAGATGTGAGTGTGTGAGATTATATGTGTGTGATATCTGGATTTTGCTATTTGATGCTTTTCACACATTCACTGTATTCATGACTTTTTCTATCAATACTCCCACTGCTTTTTTAGTGAAAAGTTTAAAAGCTTTTGTAGGGACTGGTGTTGCCTTGGCCACAAACACTGTGATACCTGCTAAACCTTGCTTACATCCACTTCACAAATAGAACATAAGAGAGGCAGACCAAGAGCTGGTGGTGAAGCATAGAGCTGCATTAAAAAGCATTTATATCAACAAACCATCAAAACATTGATCAAATCAGATGGAAACATTAAAAAGAAACATGTTTCTTGTGTCTGTATGTGTCACAGTGTGGAGGCAGTGGTGGCGTCATCACTGCGTTGCTGGATAAGATTGCAGCCTCTTGATGTGGATGATTATGATAATGCGCTGAGCTGCTGTCAGAGTGGGGACCCAGTGACATGTGATTAAGCCCAGCCCTGCTTTATAACAGAATTATCTGAGTGATACCCTAGTGGTGAGGGGAGGAAGATGCAGAGGGTATGAAAAATGAACCAAAGACAAAGATAGAGACATAGAGATAAATATATAGATACATTTGACCGATTTGAGTCCAAAGATGGATTATGTGTAAAAAAGAAACAAAAAAAAAAAAACGTGTAAGGAAAGTTCAAAATTTTATGTGAACTGAGGATTTTTTAGTTCTCTGAGATTTTGGATTAAAGGAGCTAAAGTCCATTGCTACAGGTGGTCAAATACCGTCAGAAAGCTACTAGCCATTCGCCACTGCTGGAGTCAGCAGTCGAGTTTTTTGGGCTTTCGCAATGAGCAGTGGGAAATCAACAAGCTAATGCTAAAGCTGCTGATAAAGTTATTTTATAATGTTTCCAGACCACTAATGAGTGAGCTTTGTTTGTTAGACTTGTGGCTATGTTGTAAGATGGGCTGGAAAGTGATATTAAGTCTCTTCTGGGCAAATTGGCATTTTACGTGGAAACTAAGAACTTGCCCCTTCACTATTGCTAGTTTGCTGCCTTGACAGACTCACTACCACGGCGAGATCTCTGCCTAGAAAACACTGATCTGTGCTGTTTTTTGGCTTCTGACAGTATTCGACCACTTCTAGCAATGGACTTTAGATTCAAATGTGCCGGAGTTCCCTTTAATGAGTTTCCTCTGCAGGGTGGCTGGGTGCTCCCTTAGAGATAAGGTGAGGAGCTTGGAGTAGAGCCGCTGCTCCTCCACGTCAAGAGAAGCCAGCTGGAGGCTCAGGTATCTGTTCCAGATGCTTCCTGGATGCCTTCCCGAGGTATACCAGGCATGTCCCACCGGGAAGAGGCCCCAGGGAAGACCCAGGACATGCTGGAGGAACTATGTCTCTCGGCTGGCCCGGTAATGCATTGGGATCTCCCCTAGAGGATCTGAAGAAGTGTCTGGGGTGAGGGAAATCTGGGAATCTGTATGTAGACTACTGCCCTTGCGATCCGCCCCCAGGTAAAGCGGAAGAAGATGGATGGATAAAATAAGCATGAATGATACATAATACAAATCAATGCATTACAAGTATGTACTGTATATGATGAGGAGACAACAGGATAGAAAAAGTAAATTTTACATAATATGTGTCCTTTAATGACACATGTTTGGTCTTCTAAAAGATTGGCTTTGAGATACAACTTTGTTTAATAAATGCATTTAATTTGCATGATCTGATTACCAAACCAGGTCAATTATATTGCTAGAAAGCTCTTGTGTGTGTTGGTTGTTCGCATTCAAAAAAATTTCCAAATAAAACATGAATTAAATGATGATGGTCTTGTTTATACAGTCCTTCACATTAGTATGACATTTTGAAGAACCAGTCAAATAATACCGAACACCTTTTTTCTACCCTTTTCCTTGCAAATGTTGCATGCTTTTGTAACGCAAAATAGTGCAAAATACCCCTCAGTGCAAAATACCCCTCATTGCTTGTTATGCACACATTCTCTGCATCTTAAAAAATAATATAGTTTGACTTGACTAGTATTGAACAGGCATGTCCACAGTAGCATAAAGATAAAAAAAAAGCAAAAAAAAAAAAAAAACTCTAGACAGGCATTTTTCCAGCCTCTCACACCACGCACTCTAATCCCAATAAATCTTATCAAGACCATGTGAGAAATCCAACCATATGTGCCAGAGATTAGCCAGTGAGTTTTGGCCCTTTTCTTGATTTTCTCCCTTCAGATAACAGAGGTGTCTTGACACGGAGACAGGCACACAATCACTATTCGCATTTGATTTTCAGCGTTTTAACTTAGAAGGTGCTACCCCAAATCCTTATCAATCCAAAGGGCATTGAACAGGGCCGAAATTCAATGCATTCACAGGCACTGATTTTCTAACCATCAGCCAATCTTTGTGGTTTCCCATACGAGACAGCCTCAGTTTGGATGCCTTCTCCTAGCTTATACATGTCATCCTCTTTTACCTCCAAATACCAAAACAGAATCCAATCTACTGAAGTCTTTTGAAGTACAGAAATGGGAACTGGGCCATCATACAAAGAGACAAGGCAAAGAATGAAAAGTAGAAGAATGGAATCTAAAAGTGCGAGAAAATAGTGGAGGGGAGTATGGACTCTGCAACAAATGAGACAAAAAGCGCAGAGGATTACGGATGCTCGGGATTGGGTTATTCCATTGCCAACATTACCGCGGTTCAGTTTTCTATTCATCTTTTTGGCACAGTGGGAGCGCACCAGGCAAATCGGGTTTTAGGATGTGGCCAGTGGGCAATAAGGAGGGCTATTAAAGGATCATTACCATCTCCTGCTATTATGGAACCGGAGCCGTTCGGGAGGAATTACCACTGTAATGAGACAAACCTGCAAGTGCCTGCTAACGGTGGATCGACATATATTAGCGGCTACCACTGGGACACAGAGGAGAGGAGAGGAAGAAAGTTTTTGTAGTTTTAGTTTGATCTATGTTACGAGCATTTCATGTGACTGTTTTATACTGTTATCTATAAGGCAGTCAGATTCTGCAGAGACATCAAAATAATATTAGTTGAGTAGAAATATGAAGTAGTGGTGCAAACAATGACTCCAGTAAGATCTGAGGAAACTTCTACTATTCACAGGCTGCCCCAGTGATGACTGGACCTTACAAAATAAACACAATTGAACTTAATTGTAATTTTTCGATATACAACATTTGGCATTGTCAGAGTATGAACAAAACATTATTTGAAATAATAGTACTCAGTCACTGCAGCCAATGTTTGTTTATGATTTAATTTGTTAAAGGCGCACTATGTAACTTTTCAGGTCCATTACCTTTTTTCTATCCCATTGCTCTGTTTTGAATGTTCCACAATATGACATTAAACAGATCTACCTTACATGCATTCAATTACAGGTGGTGTTATTACTCAAAATAATTAGAAAAACAGGTATTCTGAGTGTGAGTGGGGTTGTCTCTCCACAGATCTTACCAGTAACTTGGCCTGTTTGGTCTCCATGGTGCTAGAATGGTTTAATGCTATACTGTGAAACATTTCAGACAAAGCAATAATCTCCATGAAGAAAACAGAGATAACGAACCCTCCACCAGAAAAGTGTAGCAATGCAATAGTATAAATCAATCACGTAAATTCAATCAGATCTCATTGTGGGAAAAGTATGCTCGAAGTGCAGTACAATTGACAGTGGTAGTTATAGTCTACTTCTGTAAGTATCACTTCACCACAACCAAATATGGTGAGCGTGACAGAGCTACCGCCTCCATCCTCTCCCTCAAATATAGCTGTATGGCGTTCTTAGGTGTCCCAATTAATCCTGGTGACAGTAATGTGTTTGTTTGCTCCTCATCTGTAGACAACACTTGTTGTGCACTTACCCCCTCTTAGTGCTCAGGCTGTGCCGCTTGCATTGCTTTCTACATCTTCAAATGAAATGTTGTGGGAACATAATTACAAGCATTAAGCATCTTAAAATACCCTAAAAGAAGAGAACAAAAGAACATTATGCCAAGTTAAAAAGAGACAAGTCACTTGGGAATGAAGAAGCATAATAGATACAACACATTTCCCCTAAAAGTAGTTGGAAAAAACTGCAAAATTTGTCAAATCTTTTTTTAGTGTGTTCCAGCATTTTGGGTTCATTTTCAACAGAGCATTTTATATGGGATTACATAACATAATGATTTTTGAGAGACAGAAAGACTATTCATTCTTATAGTGCTTTTCATCAACTCAGAGATGGTACGGACAACTTCTTCCAAATTACATTTTGGGTTTCCATACTTTTTGGGGACATTATATTGACTGGAATTCATTTCCTGGAGACTGATCTTATATATAGTCACAAGTCCGAGTGCTCACAGCTATGCCCGTTGTCCCAGTCCTTCCAGGCAGCAAAAGTAGGGCTTTGAACAGCTGCCTCAGTAATCCGAAATTTCTGAAAAAAACAGGGTCATGCCTTAATCCAATTAGCAAGAGTCCTGCAATTATGGGTCCGAATAGGTAAATGTTGTCCTCCTCGAATTGGGGCAAGCAGGTTCACCCCGAACCTGCTTCCTCGTCGACAAAAAACAAAAATATGTCAATTGCGTTGAGAGACTAATTCATCGAATCCAAAGTTAATTAATTTAAGGTATGGAAGAGCAGAGCATAAAGAATCTCTCAAAATATAAGGCAGTAGACTAGACAAGACAATAGAAGAGAAGCAGGGAAGATAAGGGCAGGAGAGGAGAAACCACCTTTGTCGAGAGGCAAAAGAGAAATACTAGTAGTAGTAGTAATAGTTACTACTTGCATAACCAAAACCTAAATTAAAACCTTAACCCACATTAACCCATATCTGAACCTTAAAGTCCTTTAAAGCCATGCTCAAACCAAACACGAATGGCGCGAACAAATTGCGTTAAATGCCCCTAGATGGTCATTTGACTTTTTTGAGTCATTCGCTTCAATCGCTCGTCCAGGACGCTTGAGTTTGGGAATTTGGTCGCGCAGGTAAATTTGCTCTATTTGCATGAGGAGGAGCCACTGGGCCTGCATGAGGAGAAAGAGAAAGACCCGGCCTGGTGCACATAGTCCAGAGCTCCGCGGCTCAGATCCGGAACCCGGAGCTCTGAGGACCGTGGCCTGGAGCCCGAAGCTCAAGGCTCCAGGCTTCCTAGTACTTCACTTTTCTGGACTGAGATGTCTGTTGTCCTTCCAGGGATCTGCTGTAACCACTCCTACGGTTTGGGGGTTACAGCTCCGAGTGCTCCGATCACCACGGGCACCACCGATGCCTTCACCTTCCAGGCCCTCTCCAGCTCTTCCTTGAGCCCCTGGTATTTCTCTAGTTTCTCATGTTCCTTTTTCCTGACATTACCATCGCTTGGTATTGCAATGTCCACCACCACGGCTTTGTTCTCTTGCTTGTCCACCACCACTAAACCTGGTTGTTTCGCCATCACCATTCTGTCAGTCTGTATTTGGAAGTCCCACAGGATCTTGGCTCGGTCATTCTCCACTACCTTTGGAGGAGTTTCCCACCTTAATCCTGGGGTTTCCAGCCTGTACTCTGCAAAGGTGTTTCTGTACCCTATGCCACTTGGTTATGTCGCTCCATGTACGCTTTTCCTGCCAGCATCTTACACCCTGCAGTTATGTGCTGGACTGTCTCATATTCTTTGCACAGCTTACACCTTGGGTCTTGTCTGGTGTGGTAGATCTGGGCTTCTATTGCTCGGGTGCTCAAGGCCTGCTCCTGTGCAGCCAGGATGAGTGCCTCCGTGCTGTCCTTCAGACCAGCCCTCTCCAGCCATTGGTAGGATTTCTTGATATCAGCCACTTCAGTTATGTTTCGGTGGTACGCCCCATGTAGGGGCTTGTCCTGCCATGATGGTCCCTCCAGCACCTCTTCCTCTGCGCCCCACTGTCTGAGACATTCTCTGAGCATGTCATCAGTCTGGGTCTTGTCACTGATGTACTTGTGGAGCTTGGATGTTTCATCCTGGACAGTGGTTCCCACACTCACTAGTCCTTGGCCTCCTTCTTTCCGGCTCGTGTACAGTCTCAGGGTGCTGGACTTGGGATGGAACCCTCCATGCATGGACAGGAGCTTTCGTGTCTTAACATCTGTGGTCTGTATCTCCTCCTTTGGCCAGCTTATGATTCCTGCTGGGTATCTGATCACTGTAGCTGTTTATTGCCTTGTTCGTGCCATTGACCTGGCTTCTTAGGACCTGCCGTACTCGCAGGTATTTGACCGTAGCCACTTTCCTTGTTGCCTCCTCAAGGTTGCCATTTGCCTGTGGGATACCAAGGTACTTGTAACTGTCCTCAGTGTCTGCTGTTGTTCCCTTTGGGAGTGAGACCCCGTCTGTGTGGATTACTTTCCCTCTCTTTGTCACCATCCTACTACATTTCTCAAGCCCGAATTCCAGTGTCTGTACTGTAGATCCTGGTGGTGTGGATCAGTGAGTCGATGTCTTGCTCGCTCTTAGCGTACAACTTGATGTCATCCATGTAGAGGAGGTGACTGATGGTGGCCCCATTTCTGAATTGGTATCCATAGCCAGTGCGGTCAATTATTTGGCTGAGGGGGTTCAGACCTATGCAGAATAGAAGTGGGGACAGTGCGTCTCCTTGGTATATGCCACATTTGATGGACACTTGTGCAAGTGGCTTGCCATTGGTTTCAAGAGTGGTTTTCCACAACCGCATCGAGTTTGCAATGAACGCCCTTAGTGTCCTGTTGATATTGTACAGCTCCAAGCACTAAGTGGTCCGTGTGTGACATTGAGTCATAGGCTTTCTTGTAATCAATCCAGGCAGTGCACAGGTTGGTCTGATGGGTTCTGCAGTCATGAGTGATTGTTCGGTCAACCAGGAGTTGGTGTTTGGCTCCCCTGCTGTTTTTGCCAATGCCCTTCTGTGCTGTGCTCATGTATTGATCCATGTGCCCGCTTATCTTAGCCGCAATGATGCCTGATATGAGCTTCCATGTTGTGGAGAGACAGGTTATTGGCCCATAGTTGGATGGGACTGTACCCTTTAAGGGATTCTTCAGAATCAGGATCATACGCCCTTGGGTTAGTCATTCAGGGTGAGTCCAATCCCTTAGCAACTGGTTCATTTGTGCTGCTATGCGCTTGTGGAGAGCAGTGAGCTTCTTTAGCCAGTATGCGTGGATAATATCAGGGCCTGGTGCTGTCCAACTTTTCATGCCTGAGACTGTTTCCTGGATGTCTGCCACTGTGATGGTGACTGGATTCTGTAAAGGGAGGTTGCTGTGGTCTTCTCTCAGAGGCACCAGCCACTGTGCATCGGTGTTATGCAATGCTTCCTTTTCCCAAATGTCTTTCCAGTACCTCTCAGTCTCCAGCCTTGGTGGGTCTGCTCTGCTGTTATTACCCTGCCATTGAGCGTACACTTTCGCAGGTTGTGTTGCAAATAGGTGGTTTATTCATCTGGCTTTATTATCCTGCGTGTACCTCTTTAGGTGGCTGGCCAAGGCTTGGAGCCTTTGTTTGGCAGTTTCGAGTGCTTCAGGTATGGGCATCTGGCTGTACCTCTTGGGTACTTGCTTTTTCATTGCACCTTTTTGGGTCTTTGACAGTTGGCTCACTTCTCTCCACACTTCCTTGATGTTAGCCTTTAACCATCTTTCCCATGGTGGGTATTGTATCTCATGGCTCCCATGGTTGCTCTTATAGCCCAACACCTCTAGGATCACTGCTGCTGAAGTGTATATCAGCTCATTGGTTTCAGTGATGGTGCTCTGAGTGCTGTATTCACATCCTCTAGGATACTTTTAGATGGGGTCGCCTTGTGTTCATTCGGGCCATGAACTTAACTTTCAGGGCAATCACTGCCTTGTTCAGCATATGATATTTATTGGGGCTTCATTCGCAATCTCCGGTTGGAGATTTAGTGTTAACTCCCCTGGCATCCTGACTCCCCCTTGCCGTAGCATTTGTGTTGTACCTCGTCAATCTCTACTTGTGATAGCAGTTGCCGTTTGTTGATGTTGGAACACTGAGCTACTAGTTGTTTGGCCATTAGCTTGACTGTGGATATCGAAGTAACCATTTCTCCCACATCCTGTTCATGTAACCCCTCTGACTAGGGTTACTGGAGTAGTAGCATTCCAACAGAGCTTTGTTCACGCATCTCGCCCATTGTGTATCTTCTTTTATTATTATTAATTATTTTTCACCTTTCACCATATCGCCTAGCCCTACAATACAATGCCAAAAATTACATTGCAACATATCTTTGCTGCATACTCACTGTACCCTTCCAAGGGCACAGCTTATTCCCTCTTTACGATGGACCTAAAGGCAGCACGGGCACTAAGGGCTCTGGCCAAAAAGACTTTATAGCACCATAAACACAGTTATACCCCATCTCACCGGCATAACTATGAGCTGGAGACATCCCAAGAGCAGGGCACTAAGCAGGCTGACCATAGGGATACAGTCTTATGAGCAAATTCATTTTACAAAGCTAAAAATCAAATATGCTTATTGGAGGACGTCTCTTCAGCCTGGTTTTACGGGAGCACCGACATGCCTGCCACATCTTTATGACGGATTATTCTGCCTGTTTGTTTGGAGGCTGACAATATTAATTCCTTTGAGTCTCATTTTCAGCATCTCATTGTCATTGCTGCTCCCATCCGGATATGATTCTGCCACATCAAAACAATAGAACCAACATCGTAGGTCTCTCCCTAAGACTTAAGATTTTGTTTGTTTATTAAAAGAGGTAATACTGGATTTTAAAAGGTAAAGTGAGTTATATAGGGAGGATATGCCCATCTGCTTGTCTCCACTGAGATGCTGTTACTTGTCTGGAATATTTCATAGCATGGCATTAAACATAGTAAGTGTTTATTTATATAGCGCTTTTCACAGACAGATGTCACAAAGACGCTTTACAGAGTATTCTTCATTCACTCCATACCTGGTGGTGGTAAACTACTGTTATAGCCACAGCTGCCCTGGGACAGACTGACGGAGGCGCGGCTGCCAAGCCAACCGGCGCCAACGGTCCCTCCGTCCACCACCATCACTCACTCACTCAACTTTCACACCTACAGTGCATGTTTTGGGTTGCGTAAACATACTTACGCAACTCCAGGGCGACAAGCAAGCAACTTTATATGTCAAATTTGTGGAAGGAAAAAAAAAAGAAAAAAGAATGTTGAATACAATACAAAAAGAATGAATACAAATGTTTTTTCTAGGAAGAAGAAAAAAAACTTAAATTCAATAAATGCCAAAGAAAATAGATTCAGTGCCATTTTCTGGTAAATTCCAAAGAAAGTAAAACAAACAAGGAACGTTCGGAAGCTCATATGTAAAGTAACATTTTAAAGACTATTCAGTTGCAAACTTTAGCTAGAGTTTATTGGCTGTATATTTTTCATTGGTTCAATTTCTTTCAAACACAAACCAAAAAAAAAAAAAAAAAAAATCCACATCTGGCAATAAAAGATGATCAGCAATGGGAAGAAAGTTTATTCTATTACGCTATGTAAGAATTGGCATAAATTGAAAGTATATTCAAAGTTTTGCTACCACCAAGTTTATTTTTCCCAGCTTCCGTGTGTTTTAAATTGGAGTCAGTCTGTCACATTTGCCTTATCCTAGTCCATGTACACAAAGTAGGAGCAGACACAGTGGAGAATGAAGAGTCTGACCTGGATTTGGCTTCTTTTACATAAGCATTTCTCATTTCCCCTCTCTCTCCCCTCTTCCCTGTCTCCATCTGTCTGTCTGCCTGGCACTCCCTCTGTACCCCAGTCGTCACCACAGATTTACATAGGAATATTTAGGGGGAAAAAATAAAAATGGTGGATGGGGATAAGAGATGCTGGTGGAAGGATGAAGGATGTTCTGTCAGTGTGAAACCAGTGATTGAGTCTGAGAGGCAGTGAGAAATGTAATCCCAGAAAAAGAAAGACTTGAGTTAAGAAGTCACTATATGCCCAGAGAACTCAGTGTATGCTAAACAAAATTCAATAGTCTTTGCCCAACAGCTTGCCAGACCACCCCTGTCATGGTCTACATAGAGGTCAAGGAACCAATAAGGTGTGCATGGGGGGGGCACGTTAACGTAGTGGACCAAAACAATGAAACAACACATGAAACACAACTAGTCCACAGTGGAGGGCCTTTAGTCACTAGTTTGGTCCGGGTGTGCTGTGCTTGGGCTGTGTGAACATGACAGCTGCAGTATGATTCACATTAAATGTCCACCTGTTCCAGACACTTTCAGAGCGTCCACTCACACTTTAGAGTGGGCCGAGTGAGTATGAACACAGCTGACCTCGGGTGCTTGGAATTGGGTAAAAAAGTGCTCAGATCACATACTTCTATTTAAATGGAAGGACACTGCTGAGCTGCTGTTTGACACACATTTTCATCTGTCAATTTCAACTTAATATCAGTGGGACATGTGTCCTCCTGCATCTGTTTGCGCAGGTAAGACTGGGTCTGCATGTGTCTCAAAAAGCATGTTTTATGGTCACTAGCATGGATTTAGCCTCAGGTGAAAGAGCCCCATGTACAGCACCAGTGACTGTGTACTTGTGAAACACATTGTCATAGCAATGAGTTTGGTGATCAGCTGATGGAGTCTCATGTGGCTCGTCCTGCTGTTTGGGATGAATGATGCACGGTGCATGTTTACAAGGCCGATCCAAACAGAACTAATCTAACGTGTGAACGCAACCTAAAACAAGTGAGTACACATCCTAACACATGTCTAATATTACGTAGCTCCAAGGTTTACATTGCATTTTGAAAATTTGAAAAATTGGTTTAAATTGAATACGGTCAGTTATCCAGATTTCCTGGCATGCATGTACAGTGACTGGGTGCAGCCTGCTATGCTCCATTATGTGGGAATATGCACAGGCCATATGTGAAGATTAGATGGTATGGGAGGCATGTGGGTCCATGTGTTGTAGTGTGCACAGTCAATTTGTATTGGTTTGGCTTGTCAAAACAGAAGAAATGTACTTAGAGTGTTGAGTGTGTGATTGGAGCAGGTGGTAGGTCTTGTGCCAATATGAGATGGCACACATAAAGAATTGTATCAAACAACAATATCAGCCATACACCAGATATGATGCCATGGAAATAACAATATGTCTTGCAATGTTTCCACAATTTAAAGGAAAAACATACATGGAGTTGTGTTTTGTTTGATTCATGCATGTTTTGAGTATTAGTCAACATCTCCAAAGCGCAAAATGTTCTGTTCCACCTTGGGCTGTCGTGTAGTGGTAGTTTTTAAGTAACTACATTTTTTTTTTTACATTTTATATTTTGTTCGGTAAAGATGGGTCATTCCATGAAATTTTCTATATGATTCTAGGGGTTTAAAAACACAGTGGAACACTTTATCACAAGGCGGAATAGAGAATTTTCCATTTGAGAGAAGAAAGCAGTCTAAATATGCAGGTTTTGTGTGTTAAACATGAGTGAATGAAATGGTATGTCGTTGATGAGGAAATGTAACATATCAGAAAATATAGTAATATGGGTCAATTGTCAGTCAATTCAAGACTCAAAGCCTTTATTGAAAATGAAGTTAAGGTAAGGTACAGTTTTATAAAAAGCAATAGTCATTTGCTTCAAGACAACTTCTCACTGCAGGTGCATTATGTAACTTTTCTAGTCATGGGTTTGTCACCTGCTTGTCTCTATGAAAATGCTATTCGTT
Organism: Odontamblyopus lacepedii; assembly: GCA_034769755.1. Lineage (NCBI taxonomy): Eukaryota > Metazoa > Chordata > Actinopteri > Gobiiformes > Gobiidae > Odontamblyopus > Odontamblyopus lacepedii. Next base: position 29,117,193 of record CM068362.1, on the reverse strand, counting down.
TGTTTGCCTATAATGTTCCATTGTATAGCATTAAACTTAACTGTCTTACATTTATTCAATTGGAGATGTTTTTTTATTCAAAATACCTTGGGAACCTACCCCTTTCACCCCCTTCTCCACCCACAAAATGTTGACTGGTATAACTCCATGGTTACACAGCCATTTTATTATTCTTTTAAATAATAAAAACATGGAAATAAAAATATATTGGTTGGTACAGTAAAATGCAATTAAAAAGTGAGGCCTTTCTCTTGAAGCCATTTTCATTTAATATTATGGTTTAAAATGACCAAATAATCATGTACATTTATCAGATTTTAATATGAATTACTCCCAAAAACGCATTCTCCATGGAAATGTTAATGCTTTGTCTTAAATGTTTCACAGTATAGTATTAAACCATTCTATAGAGACAAAACCAGATGAAGTTGCAGGTCAGGTCTGTGGAGAGGCAACCCCGCTCACAGTCAATGTATGTTTTTCCAGGTATTTTGAGCAGTAAAATCACCAGTAATTAGATACATGTAAGATAGAACTGTTTAATGTCACACTGGAACATTCCAGGCAGAGCAATGACATATCCATAGAAACAAGCAGGTGACCCCCAATCAAAAAGTTACATAGTGCACCTTTAAAGAAATATGTGAAAAGGGCCTTGTTGTATTCAGTGAAAGGAACACAAACTCACAAATATCTCTCACTCGCCTCACTAAAACTCACTCATATGTGAAGAATTAGCAGGGCAGCATGTGGGTCGAAGCTTTGCACTGCATATTTTGTATCACTTGGGTTTTGTGTGTGCGAGGGACTGTAAATAGGTTGATGACGGTGCACAGGTGGAGAACAGTTTGCAGCTTGCATGGCCGTAGAATTCATTTATGGCCTTCTGTCCCTCCACTCTGAGCAAATGGGTTAAAATATATACACCTCAACAACATCAACCTAATCCACCAACACTTTCACTCCCAACTTTCTTGGAATAATATTTTATGTTTTTGTAAGCCCCGAAACGCATGGAGTGGTATGGATCTCTCTGGGAAATTGGATTTTTCGGCAGCCCTTATAAATTCAAGTGTACATGACTGGCTTATATATCTGCAAGGGATGAAGGCGGAACTACTGCGAGCCGGATGCTCATGATACTAGAAAAAAATGAAGTCACCTGGTAGATTCTAAATGGAAAAAAAAGCAGGAAGAAAGAAATGTGGGTCTGTCTTCTTGCTTGCTTGGTCTTTTTCTGTTCTAGGTCCCGCCTGAGTGGAGCAGGTGCATGCGTGTTGTTGGCGTATGAGAGGGGAGCGAGGAGAACTGGAGAGCTGGGTGCGTATTGTTTGCTGTGTCTTCCAGCCACACAGATAGATAGTGAGCTCCTGGCAAAGCAAAAAGGTTGTGATGACATGAGCACTGATCCACACTACAACACATTGCCCCACACTCCAGTTTTTGGCTGTTTTATATTTGCAAGGCTCGAGTTCCTTTACATGATCCAAAGCAGGGCTGGGAATCACATGGTCTCTCACGATTCGATACTCGATACATTGCTCGTGTTACGATAATATCATGATATGGCAATACATACCATAATCGATATATTGCACGTGAGATTCTGCAATATTTTTATAATCCAAATGCATTTTAACAGCAGCATTTATTTGTTAAACCACTCCCTGTGCAAAGTCAATATGGAATAAATCAGTTGTAACCAGTAAAACAATGAATATGTCAAGTGTATTGGATGTTTTCTGAACATCAAAACTGTAGCACTGTCACAAAATAATTCAGTAAAGTAAACCAAAAACTGCTCTTGCAATATGGTGATACAGCGGCCGCCGATAATGATTCTGTATATTTATTAACTTTAGTACCATAGCCATAGTTCTGAAGCTTTTTTTCATTTGAGAAGCAGTATTTTTGTGTGGTTGTGATAGAAAAAAACATGGTTTATTAACAGGTTTTAAATGAATAGTAATTTTTAATAGTGACAAAAGACCCATCTCAAATTACAGTTAATAGCATCATCTGCAATAAAGCATTTGGTAGACAAGGAAAAGCGCAGGTAATAATGATATGTTCAGCAGGGCTATTAGAAACACTACACCACATGCTTTGACAAAACTTTACAAAGATGAGTGGGTCTGGAGCCATATCCTGTCTTCCTGATTTCAAAGAGCATGACTGACAGGTGAATTAACCAATCAGTAACACATGGTCCGTTCGCATCAAAAACAAACACATAAAAAAGAGAAAAAACAACATAAAAAGACTGAAAAACAGCGCCAAACTATTACTCATCTCAGGTAAAAGACGTTGCATATTTTGTTCTGAATATTACAAGCATTTTGAAAAGGAGATGTCTTCCGCATTTGAGAGATACGTGCTACAAATTAGCGGCTGTGGTTCGATCATCTGGTTTGGACGGAGGTTTCTCAAACTCTGTGGTCGAGAATGTAGAAGGGACAGACTGGTCAAGCAACATTTCTGGGGCACTGGGGTACTTTTAATTCTAGTACGAGTAGATAGTAGGTAATGTCATGTGATAACCTGATTTAAATGTTTTGTTTTTGTGTGTGTGTGTGAAAGGTCCATTACCTGCGTGTCTCCTGAAAATATCATTGCTTTGCCTGGACTATTTGTTTGACTATTTCTATAATAAAATGGTTGATCTGGATATGGTTCATTTGCACACACACTAAAAACACACACTCATTACTTGATCTGCATGTTGATTCACATTGTAAGAACACATCCAGACCCTAGTTTACATAAATCATCAGTGGTAATGTGCAGTTTGTGAAGTTCAGCAAAGTTCCTCCCACGCGGCACATCACATTTACATGGTTGAAGGTGTTTTCTTTATTTAACCACAGAAATTGCATCAGAAATCCCTCCCTCTGTTTTTCTCTCAACATAATATGGACGAGTAAATGAAAGTCCTTAAGGGAACAGACTATACCTGCAATGGATTTGAAGACAATACAATATTAAAAGTCTTTGTACTTGTACCAGTTCTATGAAAATGAAAATTACAATTGTCCCACATGCTATAGTCTGTACAAAGCATCCCTATAGGTGATAAGTGCAAAAGAAAGGACTGGCGCATTTTTGCTGTCAGTTTCATTGTTGCTGCTGCCAAAATTTTAATTTCCTCCTTGATCAATAAAGTATCTATCTAATGATTATCTATGTCACATTATAATCATAAGAACTAACAAAAATATTAATGGGTGGACATTTTACAAGGGATTTCAAGGAATAATGATACTGCAAAAAAAGTTAAAGGGTTTCACCTTTTTATGTGAAATTAGTTTCCAAGAGTTTGATTTCATAATAAATTTGATGAAGAATGATGGTGGATTAGAGTAGACAATGGTGATGGAAAAAAACTCATCATTGTTGTTTGGTAATCGTGAATAACTGTAAAATTGTGATACATTTTACACATAATAATATAACACTAAAATTTGATATAAAGAAATCAGTGATAGTGAAAGTGCAGATTCCAGTTGCCCTTTACTCCAGCAGTCGAAGTAATCGGACTTTGCATTGTCCTTAGAAAATCTTGAACTGGCAACATGTGATAGAGCAGTTCATACAGAACAAAAACAGTATTGTCTGCACCAGAGAGAGTCACTATGATACTACATCCTCCCTCACATAAAAGCATTGGTGTCCTTTTTGTCAGCTCCTTATGTACACAAAACACCCTTATCTAAATCCACTAATTTTGCAGGCCCTTCATTCTCGTCTGATAGCAGTGGATCCAGCATTCACAAACAAACCCCGTGAACATTTGCCATACCCTGTTGTTGGTTTCACACGAGATCTCCTTGGATGTAGAAGGCAGAACAAGATAAGAGTTCCTCTTTAGTCATGATACAGGTTCAGATGCCAGACTTGAGCGGCAGCCAGGGAAAGTGTGCACAGTGCCATCTAGTGCTCATCACTGAACATGCGTACACCATCACTGCCTGCTTTCTGGACTTTCTGGACTTTTGGTCTGTAAAATGTTATTATTAAACATAGTGGAATTATAGTTTTAATAGATACATTGGTGATTTGGCCATTTAAAGGATAGTTGCACCAAACTGTTCCTGCGTGTTAAGCAGTTAATCAAGGTTAACACATAGCGGCCAGATACAGGTCAATGAAGTGAATCATTCAAAATTTTGCATTTAACATGTGTAACGTGTGGGTGTGATAGAGCAACCACACCTTTAATAAGACTTGGGACAATTATTTTAGGCCTGTATCACATCTAAATGTTAGTTATTTAGGTTATGATAGATTTTTTACTCTCCAAATTTGCAGTGAAAAGTGTCAATTTTGGCCATTTGAGCCAATCCAGTAACAAGCCTGAAGTTCAACAAAATTTGGTCTGAGGGCTGCATTTTGGCCCCAAGTCATATTTTGGACACCCTGGCCCAATCCAGTCATGTTGCATTTTTACATAACACCACTCAGGGGTGTAGCACCAAATTCTGGGCCCTGTAGGAACAAATCATCTTGGTGGGCCCACACCACATATTTTCTAATGAAAAATGTATATTAGACTTTGTGAGGGGCCCCTCCTTGCACAGTATCCTTAACCCCACCAGTCCGATGCCCGTGAGTCACCACATGCTATCCATGTTGCTGCAGATCTGCATATCTCATAGCGCCAGCTTTGTCCTGAAGGTAGGACCAGAGAGGACAGGTGAGTCTGAACAAAGGCCAGGTGAGGGAGGCAGGTTTCACATCTGCCATCAAAAAACACAGTTGGTAGATAAATGTTTCAATAAATATAATCTTCATTGTCTTATTATATACTGAGCCATCTGTTACTTGGTCAGTATCTACCAGCACTTATACTATTTTTGTTAACAAGTAGTTTGCCTTACAAGCAACTTTCTTTCTAATGAAGTCATCTCTAGGCATTATGTCCAGATGTTTCATTAGAACACCGTGTCCTTTGAGTAAAACTAACATTAGCTACTGCTATTAAATTATTGGACAATTATTTGCAGAAAAAGTCAGTACAATGAATATGTTCACACTTTGTTTATTAGGGTTAGTTGTTCAGTTTTTTTTATATTTTTTTTTATTGTATTACCCTGCATGCTGACTGTACTGCTGGTAGTCAAATCCACCCTTCCCAAAAAAAATGTGTCAGGTTACTTCACTAATCTCATGCACTCCTGATCACCTCACATCGACCTTTGACCCCTGACTGATTCCTGTCTTTTGGGAGAGCAGTTACCATCAATAACATGGACACAAAACCAATTAGTTAGCACTAGTCAGGGATTTGGGGAATTTCTCACTATTAAAGCAATATTTAATTTCATCAGAATTTCTGAATTTTTCTTATACTCTTTGAATAGACCACAGCTCTCTCCATTTCCCTTAAGACTTGTCATAAAAAGGCGGATGGAGGGATGAGTACCGAGAGTGATGGAGGTTAGAGGCAGGGTCAGGGCTGGATATTTGCGATGTGCCAAGCAGGATGTGCATAATGGCCAGGGAGGTGTCAAGAATCATTTAACTCGCTCCACCATTGGGCTAATTTAAGAGCTCCATTTAGATTTGGTGAGGCTACTTAAGGTAATTCTCTTTCAATGAACAGACAGAATAAACTGGAAATTCTATGCAATCTTTTAGCTAATTATTCTGCAACTTTAACAACCAGGCAGTTTTACTCTGTAAGTGGATACATGATGTCTGATTTGGTTTCATGCTGTCAAAGATTTTCAGCACAACTTCAGCAAAACGTTGTATACAGTCTATATATTATTTCACTGTTAATTACCGTTTATGCTGATGAATAAAATTCATACACTGAAGCGTGATATTTGCACAGGAGTGGGTAATGAGACAATATGCTTGCTTGACCTTTTTTATCTGCTGTATCCAATTAGTAAGGACTTCATCTAACACCAATGCAAAAAAAACAGAGCAGGTCTATACCCTGACTAAATAAACTAGGTTCAAGCAGTTATTATCATTATATTATTATGCGACTCTTTTATGGTATCGTATGCAAAGAAACGTGTCAGAATATGGTATTTTTCTAAAGTTGATCCTCCGATTGAAAGCAGCGGGATATGGCGGCAAAGAGACCAGGCACCACAAGATCAAATCTGTGCGCACACCTCAGTCAGCTGATTCCTGTCTATGGTAAAGAAACTCACTTTGAGATGCTAAAGTGTTCAGAAATCAGAGCATTGCTTTGACTTTAGATGCAAGTCAGAACTGTTATTTTTATTTATGAAATGTGGTGCATTCAGATAAATATGTTTAATGCACAGAAGGCTGTTTATAAAGTACACAGAAAGAAGAGTCACTATCACTAATCTGCAGCAGCTTCACCCAGACCTGTGCACTATGTGTATGTAAACACACTCGTGAGGATATTCTCTCACCTTTTAATTTTTCAAAGAATGCTTCAAAATGGATTAGAGCCATTTTGAGGACTCTGTGTGAATATTTGCAGAGGATCAGTTCTAATGGATAATATGAAGAACACTGCAGTTTAACTTTACGAAAGATGAGTAATAAAGTCGCCTCATTATTTTCTCTATTTCCTGAGTTTGTATTTTTGCTTCCTTCCTGCCCCTAATGCTCTGTTTTATTGGTTGATACAGAAATTATGATGTTTTGTGGTTTCAGTGTGACAAAGCAGTTCAAAATTCCACTAACATCACCCGCGAGGAGCACAATGGGTTCAAAATCACATATGGAGATCCAAAGTCGGCTGGCACCTCCCCAAAGTCTGGGAGAAGCAAATTGGGTCTGAAATCAAACAAATGATTGTGGAGTGTGTGATGGGCTTAAGCAATTGTGCGTTATGTGTGCTGACACTTGGTTAAGCTCAAACAAGATGGCTTGATTACAATACGGACTATTTCACTTGTGACTAGTGATTTCAAATTGGAGCATCAGGACTTATTTGGTGCAATGGATGGACTAATTGTTCAGAGATGGCACCCAAGGCTATGGTTTTAACTATTCTAAATGATATTGTAAAGACACCCAGAGCTGCCTTACTGGAGCCATGAGTTGCTTGTCTGGTTTATTTAATGCGCATTGACCCTATAAGGAGAAGAAATGTAAATGGTGCTTCCAGACTCTAATACAGGGAGGAACAGTGGTGGAAGAAGTACAAAATTTGTTACTTAAATAAAGGACAGAAGGACAAAAAAAAAAAACACTAGTTAAAGTTTCACAAGAAAAATCTACTCAAGTAAAAGTACCTGTTTAAAAATGCACTTAAAGGGTAAAAAGTAAAATATTTTACACATAGTTTGAGATTTAATAAAGCTTCAAAAGTAGTGATTTTTTCCCCCTTCCACAGCCGTTTTTATTTGTGTAATTTTGTTTGCTCAAAAAAAAAAACAAAAAAAAAAACTGCCGGGTTTTCAGCAGGTCTCATGCAATAATAAAAATACATTTTACTTTTTAGTCCTGTTAAAAACTGTGGTAGAGTTGAAAGTACAGATACCTGCTCTCAAATGTAGTGAAGTTGAAGTAAAAAGTATCCACTTCAGGAACTAGTTAAGTTTTAGGGATCTGTACTTTGCTTAAGTACAGTACATTACTGCTTTTGCTTCATTACATTCCACCACGAGCAGAGATTAGCCTAACAAGCATTTGTCAAGACCACATGTGGTGTTTCTTCCATCCATGCGGGAAATTCTGGAAAACACATGAATGATTGATGGTAATTGATGGTAAAGAACTATGAATTAATGTTGGGTCTGTGAAGAAAAAAAGAATAATCTGTCAAGTCATGGGTATAATTACATCTCACTAGACCTGTTGAAAAGCACTTGAGTCCAACCATCTTAAAAAAAAACTACCACTTCAGCTAATGGACCAGGAAGTCAACGTGACTCTTTTAAACAGTCAAATTAAAGTCCTTTTCAATTGCATACAAGACAAATTCTACAATAAAACATCCTCTTACCATCCTCCCTGATATGTTGGAGCACTTGAGGCAGCACCACAGTGTGACCAAGATATCATAGCGAGATGTGATTAGCAGATTTTAATCAGATGTAATCCAACCATCATCCCGGCCCTTAATATGCGACTGTGCCACGCTTGACTGCTCCCAGACAATGGATTGAGGAGCGAAAATGAGCTAATGGGAAACACTAGCCAGCCCAGGTTAATTTGGGGTTCATTGAATTACTGTGAGAATTAGCGTGGCGTTGTAAATTACAGCCGGCCCGCTAATGAAGAAATGGCGAACTTTTAACAGGGAAAAGAGGAAAGGTTTCTGTCACAACAGCGAAATATTCCTCATCCTGGATAATTAAATACAAGTGTGGAAATTAGAGGGAGTTTGTATTCAGGAGGAGAAAGGCAGATTAGGGTGAGGACGGGAACGACTAGTGCCCAGCCTGCAGGGAGGTGGGGCAAACAGGCAGACCTCAGCTGTACAGGTTTGAGGCCAATAACAGTAATAAGCAACTGGTATCTTATTTTAGTCAGCATTCAAGATCAAGTTTCAAGCCACTTTTTGTTTTTTTATTGTTGGAAAATGGTTATATGACATTACTGAAATCTAAATGTTTGACCTGAGATGTGGGTGGGGATAGGGGGTAGGTGAACTGAAGTTAATCAATGAACAAAATTATTGATAGAGTTACCAATAAAAGGCTAATCCTCCAGCTATAGGTTTCAGCTTCCTGTTATGCAACATTTTGTGGACTTTTCCCATTCAAAAGAGGATAGTTTTTAAGTGTTAATTACTATGGCAACAGTCCCAATTTCTTCATTTTCATCATTCTGAAACCCATAGTACTCCTGATCAAGATACTGGCTCAAGATGTGTACATGCATCCCCGAGTGCCCACTGCTTCTGGCATTTTGACAGCTAGGTGAAATGCAAAACATTCTTAGGGTTTTGAATTATTTTAAGTTTTCAAATCTTTTTTATGCTGTCCATTGTTTAAATTATTCAAGATAAGGTGTTTGACTTCCAATATGTGTAAGTTTACATGTAGTTAACAAAATAACACTGTTTATTAGTGCCTATATATTTCCAGACCTAACTTTGTGTGTATAAAGGGAGGATGGGTGGTAAAATTGATGTCAATACACAATACACAGTCTGACCATCTGTAGCCCTATGCTCATCCATCTTAATTGACAATAACTTAGCAATTTGCACTCTGCACTCAGACACACTTTTCAAATTGCTTTCCAAACTAAAAAATACAATAGTTGTATAAAAAAAAAAAAGATATTGTTTCTAAAGATGTTTCAAAATATGATAACTATTGTGCCACTTTATATAAACTTTATACTTGGTTTCATCTCTGTTACTTCTTTTGTTTTTATTGTTCTTGTACTTTTTGTTCACCTTTTTCATGTTTCATGTTGTTTCAATGTTTAAATATTATAAAATAAGTAGCATATTTTAAACAAGGAAAATATGAAAATATGTACGACCGGATATGTAGACGAGATGTCCTGCCTGATGTGATCTTGATCCTTGTCTGGGATTAACTTTAAAATGGAAAACATGTTTTTATGCATTTTAGCTAAATAATTTTTGGCCATTAAAAGGAAACTTTTCTTCACATGTTTCTGGACAATCTGCCATTTCAGCTGATCCTTTTCTCTTATTTAAGTTACATGTTTTATCTAATTATTGTGGTTATTGCCTGTTAGTAGTTGTCCCAGTAACAACATCTCATTAAGAACACTGCTGCGGAATCCCACAAGGCTCTACATTAGACCCAGTGAAGATTAATGCCTTTCCATGTAAAGTCCCCTGGCTCAGTTTCACACTGCCAACTCTTATGATCACATCAAGACAATAATGACATAAAAGAGAAAACAGGGACTCAACAGATATCTGAAGAAAAAAAAAAAACAATAGTAGAGAGAGAGAAACAATTGTGGAGATATCATGAAACATCAGTCCATTGCAGCAGCAGGGGGAATGAATGGAATTAATTGGATAAGACAATGTAAGAGAAGGCAGTTATTAAAAATCATAGCTTATTACACAGAGCAGAAGGGGAAAGTGGAGCATCAGCATGTGCTGCTAACTGGGACAATTTAACAACATTGCCGCTGTAATATCCAAGAAACACAAATGCTTCGGTTGTTGACAAATGTTGCTTGCAGCCTGTATAATGACACAAACAGCCAATGGACTCAAAACATTTAAAGAACAATGATATATTAAATTACTGACTTTGCTATTGCAAGTTGACCAAAATGTAGTCAAGTATTTGTGGTTGCAACAATTCAATATATTATTATGCAGCCAATAATCACATCAGTCACTTACATTACTTAAGAAAGGGTCCAAAACCTTCTATTTTCCTTAGAGACTATATAGATTGTCCACATTTTTTTTTATTTATACAGCACATTTTACAAGCAAAACAGTCTCCAAAGTGCTGCACAGAGATCATAAAATGAAGACAACAAAAAGGTAAACCATTAAAATTTCATCACATCAGTCCTAAAACAATAAAACCAAGTAAAAGCAAAACCATAAAAGCAAAACTATAAAAATTATAAAATAGCAGCAAATAAGTAAATAAACAAAAGAAACAGAGGACCACACAACTCACACGGTGTTAAAAGCCAGAGAATAAAAGTGGGTTTTAAGACGAGATTTAAGGTGAAGGCATCAGTGATGCCCTTGGTGATCGGAGCACTCAGGGCTGTAAACCCCAAACTGGACGAATGGTTATAGCAGATACTAGGAAGGACAATGGACATCTCAGTCCAGAAAAGAAGTGCAGTACTAGGAACAGCAAAAATACTGCGCAGAACTCTCTCTATACATATACATATACATATACATATACATATACATATACATATACATATACATATACATATATATCAGAGCACAATGCACAGTCAAGCGCAAAGTTTGAGCAGCAGCACAAACTGATCCACCGCTCACAAGCATCCCCAACAATGTCAGCAAAACTACAATACGAGGCTTTGGTCACAACACACAACACATGGCATCAGCGCCACTCCTACAGCACATAGCAGAACATCGGAGCAACTCTGTCGCACCCATGACCTCATTTATGCACTATTAAACTGTTCTCCTGTGAGGCTCAATCCTCAGATTTACGCAAAACTAATTAAATCAACCCCATACCTTCTCCAGGGAACTGATGCAGAGTGTATCCTCTATCCACTGTCCTGTTTGTTCTGTCTCCAATACGAAGAGATGAAACTGGTCGAAGTCCCGGTCCTGTCAAGTCCACAACACAAGGTCTGGGAGCTGAATTCGCAAGTTGGTTGTAAAACTAGGTTTAATACCACTTCCCACTTAAATCTGAAAGTTACACCCATCCATATTAGCACCAGGGCACCAGGTAGATTTCAGTCCTCTGCGCTACGCCCAGGTGAAACTTTTACATCCAGAAATGAGTGGACAAAGGCAGATAGAGCAGCGAGTGAAAGCAGAAGCAGAATGTGCCCTGGCCCCAGGGGCAGCGGAGAGTGCCACGGGTCCCGGGCTGTGTCCATATGTCTGGGGCTTTGAGTCTCTCCTCCCGCTCTCCTGTGTGGAGGTTTGGGCAAAAGCAGCTAGTGGCTATTAGCCAGTGTGTGAATCAAGAGCCGTAGGATTTCACCACAGCCAGATGCACTCATTTCAGCTTAATGCCTCTTTTCTTGCTTGGCAGAAGGGTCCTGCTGAAGAGAAGACATATTACTCCCTAAACACTGTTCCTCGGACGCACTTTGACTGAAGTTGAACTCACCATAATTGTATAGCACACAGCTCTGTGGTTATCCATTCATTAGCCTGTAGCAGTAACATGTCACCAGTGGAGAGTGAGCAGTTGACTCTCAATAGGTCAGAAGTGTGATAATGTTTATGAAGACCGATCACTTGATTTCAGATCGCCCCTACCCGGCGAAAATCCAAACACTTGACTCAAATACAGTGATATGAGCAGATATGGCATGATAAAAATATGTCTATGCATGTTTAATTTTAAACAAAATATTAAACTTATAGCCTAATACAAAATAATGACTTGATTATTTGATATGATTTTTTTTTTTTTTTTAATCTAGGTCAAGGTAGGAAGTGCGGTGCACTCTATTGACCAGCCGCCACTGGAGAGGTGTCAGGGGGCAGTGGGAGGAGGTACAGAGCAAAAAGAACGGGCGCAAGAATTGAACCCTGGGGCAAAAAAAAACTTCATAATATGGAGCTGAGTGGAGCGAAACTCTATGGGTGACGTCACACTTGCTTAGTCCACTTTTTTATATAGTCCATTATTCCAAATAGGAAGTGAGCATGGGGGCGCTTCTGGCAACATCAGCTCCAACTGAAAACTGCTGCAGTGAGCCTTGTCAATTTGGTCTTAAAATATTCATATTAACCCACTCTACATGATCCTGGTGTTTTTATTTCACTATTTTGTCTGTAAATAAAGTCCTAATATGGAACTTAGTTCCAAATTCGCTCCTACAGCTATTGGTGACATCACACTTCTTTATACAGTCTATGAGAGAGACAATGTTTAGCATGGAATGTTCCATATATCATACAACTTCTTAATCTCCATTGAGACAATCAGGTGACACCAGCAAAACATTAGTTTTGGCATTAATTGAATAAGTGAAAGAAAGCCAAGTTTATGTGGACCATAACCAGCAAAGCAAATGAGCAGTCAAACAAATGGATAACTGTCCAAACAATGCCCTAAATGCAATCACAATTTGAGACACTCCTTGTAACATAAAAAATAATGGTTTTGCGCAAAATAAATTTTAATGTGTGAAATGTGTGAGCTTGTTGTAACAGCGCTCTGTTTATTTTGGTCTTCAATACTAGTGAATATAAAAACAATGTGTCAGCTTGTTGACCTGGTGCTTGCCCTCTGAAGTCCCTGCACCTCCATCCCAAACTGTCTTTGCATTCCTCCCTCCACTTGCTGCTCTTTTTTCCAGTGGGCTGTTTGACAAGCTGCCAGTCCTAATGCCCCCAGTGCAATGTCCCTTGTCAACTCCCATAAAGTCTAATATCTATCAAAGCTTCCTCCAACAAAAAAGAAACTTCCATTATCAAAGTAATTAAAAATGATCTTTAGATTCAGGGACAGCCAAGGGTATCGTATGTTTAGACAAAGAGCCAAATGCCAGTAAAGTTGTGAATCTGCATATCTTCCCTATCATCACTGGCAGAGCTTGTAACCTGGTAGCGTCTCACCTCCCTGTCTTGTTGGCCTGCCCTCCTCCCCCTTTTGTCCATGGGGTCGTTCACATTGACTAGAGTGTTACATGCGACTTCGGGAGTGTACGTGAATCAATTAATCAGGCTGCCCTTGACACGTGAATGTAAATGTACCCATTAGATAACAAGCACAGCACATAATCGCTTGATAAAATGGATTTTGCAGCCCAAGCTAAACAATGTGTCTGATCTAACAGCAAAGGCTCCAGAGATCAATCAGCAGTTGCCAGGGTAGACCACAGTCAGAAGGTTTCTAAAGATCACACAGTTCCCTTTAAGATAATATGGTCTGAAGCTTTGAGGAACTGGCCACCACAACAATCACAGTGTTTTAAAAGAAAGACATGAAAGAGTTAAGTCCAATTGTGTGCAGAAAACATTACTAACATTCTCTATACTTGCCTATTATATTCTGAGATATAACAACAAATGGCTGTTTTATTGTCAGACTGGAAGAAGTTTAGCTATGATGAGATGATGCCATGACTTAAAATGAAAAAGTACACAACTTTTTCTGGTGCATGGTCCACCACTTTTTCTCCATGGAGATGTTATTTCTGTCTCTCCAATGTTCTGTAGGATGACTTTAGACTTATCTGTGTTTTTGTATAAACCTTGAAAACATGAATTCTTACAGTGGATTTGTTCCCTCACAGATCTGACTGTAATTTGGCCTGATGGTGCCATATGTTTGTCTCCATGTAGATACATTTTCAACCAAACACTGCAGTGGCACGGACAAGCGACCAGAAAACGTGATTAGTGGATGTTGTCTTATGAAAAATCATGCTAGAGGCGATCACAGCTCCTTTACTTTACCTATAATGAAAATTAATGTCCGGAAAGAGTCATGTTTATGTCAAGGAATACTTTATTAACGCCTCATTAGGAAAATTTGTGCTGTGCATTTGACCCACCGTTCTACCCAACTTGCCAAGAGCAGTGAGCTACTTCTGTACAGCACTCGGGGTCTCATCTCCAGATACTGAGTTAGGCTTGGTCAGGACTACCTTAGCTGGACTATTGCAATTCATGTTTTGGGTTGATGGGGTAAACTGAAGTGCACTGAGGAAACCCACACGGGGAGAACTTGAGACACACAAGGATTAATCTCAGACCCCAAGAGAAACCTGTGATTTGACAGTACCATTATGTGGCCCTATTATAGCTGCTAGAAGCTCCTATAAACACAACTTGCCATTTCAAACTGTCATACTTTCTTCCCTTTTCCTTTAACATAGAAAAAGACTGTAACAGCAAAGTATTTTCCCACTTAAGCATTTTTTATCTTCAATGATTTGGAATAAAACATTAATACAAACCAAAGCTCAGCATTGCTTTGGTCAGCATCCCACTGTGCGATTTAATTACAATAATATATGTAAAAACCAGTCACGTCTTAAAACATAGCTGCTAGAAACTACTTCCTTATATTACATTCAAATGAGTGTGGCAAATGTGCAATGTCGTCATTTCTGATTCATTCCAGGAGAGATAATAGCACTAGAATAAATGTGATATAGTGCTGAATATAAAAAGTGGTGAAATACAGTTACCTTAAGAGAATATCACTGTACCATGCATCAAAAGTACACGCCGTGAAATTTGCTAATTTAATCACCATTGGGTCTGGTAGTGTCTGGCACCTAGCGAGTCCACTTTCTTTGATACTGTGCTTTTGAGCCTCCATTACATTAGCAAGGTGGCGGTGGTGTGAAGTAGGTCACAGACATTGAGGGAGTGAGTGAGGGGATGGAGAAGAGCAGGTGCCAGGGAAGGAATAGGGTTTTGAGAGAGGAAACTGCAGAAAAAGCAGTGGAGGCAGGCTTAATTAAGATCATTGTGGTCTGTCTGGGAGGTTTTCTGACAGCAGCAAGAAAAAGATGAAATCCCACAAAGTGATGAGTGGTCATTTAAAGTGAAGTTTGGATTTGATTTGAAAGTGCATATTCAGAATGCTGAAGAAGAGCATGCAGTTCTGTTGAATATTCGTTTAAATAAGGGAATTTTGTCAAAACATTTCATTTTGTGAAAGAAACATTTTAGCTTATGGCTAATTTCAAACAACACTGTCAAAATCAAGGATTTGCCTATAAAAATGGGATTAGATACACATATTCAAATACATTATACATTAGATTGAGATGCAACCGAATTAAATAACTTAAACCATTTATAGTTGAGTCCAATGCTTGAGTAACCATGACTGGATGCAGGTTTATTTTTTAATGGTCCCCCTAGCTCAAAGTCTTGATTTTCCTTCCAAACAATTTATTTTCAATTGCACTTTCAAATTGTAAGGTCTACTTTTGAGCTCTTCAAAAACCAATAAGGTAAGAAGTAACTTTTCAAATCTCTATATATTCTACACAAACAAGTCGGAAAGGTGTGGAGAGGGGAGATCACAATTTCAAGAGGATGCCCGTTTTGATGGGAAATTGATCAGGCTGATAAATGCAGGAGGGCTTTTGGGGTAAGAGATTGTGATGGTGATGGGAGCGAGGAGGGGAGCATGCTGTTTACTTTCAGGTAGCGTTGGAGAGATGACAGTGTGGTTGGGACAGTACGTGATAAATGGACCTAAAGAGGGGCCACTAGACACCTGACAGAAAATGTGACAGGCCCAGAGGCTGCCCAGTGCATATAAAGCAGATGGTCCCAGTCTGGTACATGTGGCTGTGGCTTTATTGACCAAAGGGGACTGGATGAGGATGGATTTATCTAATGATTAGATAACATAACCTGTACCAGTGCGTACCCTGTCTTAAAAAAGCATGCATTAGATTCCAATGCATACTTTTAAAAAAATAGACTTTTAAGGGATATGTGTATTTTATTGTACTTTGCAGTTTGTTTGTATCACTTGAAGATTTTGGAAAAGAAAGTTGTTCAACAAATTCAACATGTCTGAGGTATCAAAAGTAGGAGTTTGGTGATTTATTAAATAATAGATCTTCAAAAAGTACCTGAATGATGTGACCTGAAATTTAAAAAAAAGTTTATTTATAAGTTATTGAATTTCCAATGAGAGATCAGCCATCTAATGACCATGGAGATGTGATAGACGTGCCTTGATTGTTTGACAGTATAGAATTAAACTCTATTTTGCATGTATTAAATTCCATCCATCCATCCATCCATCTTCTCCCGCTTAATCCAGCTGGGTCGTGGGGGCAGTTTGCTGCCCAATTCTCATAGCACCTGACCCCCCTATGAACCCCTCTGCGGGTGGTGAGCCCACAGGAGGGCTGTGGGCTCACCATGTATGTAAATGCATGTATCAAATTATATCACATTTCCTTTTTGCAAAAAAAAGAAAAGAAAAATAGACATATTCGCACAGTGAGTGGATAGGTTTAATGCCATGCTGTGGAATATTCCAGGTATAATGTTATTGATGGCAGTTGAGACACTATGACCCATATACTGTAGGTAACAATGTGTTATTGAAAAATAAACCAGGTTTATGTTTATGGTCTCATATCTCCTCCCTTGTTTTATTCCTGTAGTCTTTGAAACACTTCTGAGCCTCGGGATGGATGCACGTATGCCTTCCACTTGTGTCTAAATCTGTTAAAGAGCAACAGAAGATTCCGCGGGCATGCTTTAAAATTCTGACTGTCCAAAACATTTATTTTTACAGTCTAACCAACTGCAGCGTAAATCTTTAAACAATGACAGAGTTGCACCAGGGCATGTTGCTGTGTTTGTGGGAGAGTTTACTACATCTCACTGCAGTTTTAAAGGGCACCCCCAGTGGCCTGGGGGTTATAGTGGGGTGGGGCACTCGGTATAATATGGGTAAGTGAACTTCCATGTCTCCTGTCAGCGTTCCTGCTCCATGGAAGGTGGAGAGTAAAAAGATTTGGCTCAGAGAATAAGCCGTACAGGATGAAATGTCCAAAATAAGAGTCTAGTGCAAAGTGAGCTGAATATAGTAGTGTTACTCTATCTCTGATAGTTTACAACTGTGCTACCTTCAGTTAAGTAATTTACCACTTCCAGAGACATCACAAGCATTCTTAGCTTAGCATGTACCGGTAAGTGTTCACTTACTGTAGAAACAACTACATAGTCTAATCCACACTTTAAGCATATTTCTAACCTAAGGATAGACCTTATAATAAAAATCTTTTGTTTCAATTCTGTACTTAATATTTTTGAATGTTTTTTGTAAGTCCAAAAAAAGAGTGAAATCTGAGTTTTTAATGCATTTTAGTAATATGTAGGTTATTGAACTACTAAATGAGATATCAACAGTAAACAAAATAAACTTAAACAAAATAAAATAAAATACATTTTAACCTGGCTCAACCCAATTAAACTTTATTGGAAAAATGTCTTATTTTCATAATACAAAATAAATTTTAATTATAATTAAATTATGTTTATTTGTCATTATTATCAATTATAATAATTTAAAGGGGCCATGTTATGCTATTTTCGGATCTATGTTATAATGTTTCCTTGTCAAGAAGTTAAGGTATTTTTTTTATTCACACATGTTTCACTCATTTATCATCCTGATACATAGGGTTTTCTTTTCTCAAACAGAAAACACATTATTCCTCCTTGTGATGTCATGTGGTAATACAGGAAGTATTCCACAGAGCTTGTAAACCTTCGGTGGAAACATTTGGTTGATTTCAATCCTGGAATTTTCAATCTCTACTGAACTAAAGGTAAAAGGAGGCTGTTAATTTGCTACTGCTTCATGACATCACCAGGTGGAACAGCATTTTGAGCTGTGGAAATGTAAGACATTATAAAGGGTTACTCAGTGATGTATGAATGGAACAAACACAATTCTGGGGATAATTCCAACTTGACTTAAAGCTAACTAGAGTCAATTTTGTGTAATATACAACCTTCAAGTGCAAAGTAAGGCAAATCTATCATTGCAGAAAATTAGAGCGAGAGAGGAGGAAGACCTAAAAAATGAATGGCTCTACAACAGGGGCTGTCACTGGGCTCCTGTAGCCTTCTCAGTGTAACAATAGCAGCAGATTGAGTTGGACAGGGTTCACACAGCGCTGTACTAGGCAAGCACACAAAGCTGTTATCTGGCTCTTCCTCACTACTTGTCTGCACAGGTGAGCTAGTACAGCAGCCTTTAGCCCTTCACACTTGTTCTTAGCAGCCCCCCTCTTTGTGAGACTGTGACATTGGAAGTTCTTCAGAGCACTGGATACGGCATAAGGTGTATTGTATGTAGTTTCCTTATTCTGTGGACATAAGAACAAATGTGCTAAAATAAGTGTTGCGTAACATACTTCATGCATTCCACGGTCAAGGAAGAAGATTGTAACTCACAAAGCACTAAATTGAGCAACTTTTTTACTTTTGATAGTTTTTTTACAATGAGATATTCTGTTCATTCACTAGTGATGTGACATTAATTGCCAAACTGGATATTTTGAAAATGAAAAGAAAAAAAGTATTGCTCTAAAAATATTTGGAATAGATCAGGGGTGTCCAAACCTTTTTCATCAGTTATAATTTTAGATTTGTATCACAATGGTATATGATGTCATTGAGTTTATAGCGGTACAATAACTTACTTTCACGTTAATTTGCAGTAAAAAGGTTGTACTTATGGTCGTGTGGGCCTATTCAACAGGAAGCGCATTTGGACCCCAGTTTGGAGACCCATGTAAAAGATGGTTATCACATTTATAAAACATAGTTCAGTTGCCATAGTGATTAACTATTAAAAAAAAATCTCCTGAATGAGAAAAGGCAATGGGAAAAAGTTCTCAAAAGTTTTATACAACAGAAAGCTGCAACTCATGAATTGCTTAAAGTTTGATATCAAAAGATAACACCAATTCCCTGACTGGATGTTTTTAATGAATCTTAGCCTTGTTATTCCTCAGAGATTAATTAGCTGATTAAATGAGTTATCCAGACATTGGAACAAAAAGATTCCTCTGCCTTGGCAAAACTCTGATCACTGTACTTCCTCTTGCTATGCCCTTAAATACAGTGGAACATTTAGAGTCAAGATATTACGGTTAAATAATGTTATATATGTTGTTATGTTAGATCAGCAAAAGCCTTGGTCATATATGGATGTATCTTCTTTCAGTGCCATGATGTAACAATGGTAATACAGAACTTTTGAGTAGTGAAAGTCTTGCCTATAGCTTCTTGCCTGTCAAAGACACTTTTGCATCATGCAGCCTCTGATTCCTGCTTTTCCGTGTCTTCTTTATGCTCCAAAGTGCCCAAGTGCAGTCTCCCGGGCCTTTGTGCAATCTGAATTCACACAGACAATTTTTCAACCTCAGCTCGTCTATACCCCATTGGCCAGGACATGTCAGTCTCTATGCCATTAGATAATGAAAGATTCATCAAAGATACACTGATATGTCATGGTAGTCCTAATAAATGATCTGGACACTTTACCTGTCTACTGAAGAAAGTGGTCAAGGTTTTGTTGTGTTTCTCTCCCAAAAATAAATCTCTTCTTGGAACTGTGTGGTACGGAGTGGTGTATTGCTCACTGTTTCCTCTAAAATAACATGTATTACTTGCATGCTTAGCTGCTGTCTCAGTTTATCTGGCCATTAGTGAGCTCTAAGCCTTAGTCAAAGTCTGTCTTATCTATGAGACTGAGGCCGACCTCAGAGGACAAACAGTTTCTCTTTATATCTGCCCTGTGTCTTTGAACTGCTCAGACAGCACTGTGTCCTGTTGACAGAAGGGACTTTATTAAAGTGCATGTGATTGGCATTAAGCAGTGTCAACGTGACCAAATGTCACATAAACACATCTTTTTATTTTTGTAGACTTTGTTTTTCACTCACTGTCATGCTAATCACTTCTGACAATCAAGTGGATACACATAACAGGTATTTTTGTACATTATTATGTATAATTTAATAATATTTATATACATAATATATATTTTTATACATAATAATGTACATAAAAGGTATTTTTATGTGTATCTATTTGAGCTCATAACATAACTAAAAGGAGACATATTATGCATCATTGACTTTGGAGCTTTTAATCATGTTATGATAGTCATTTATCCACTCAAAGTTATACTGATACATGTTAGAGTAATCTTCATTCTCTAATATTCAAGACACTGCTATTTTCTTCTACCACTCATACACACCTTGGTTCTCAGATTTTGTGTTTTTAAATGGTAATGTAGGATTCAGTATAGATGCCTGATCCTTTTGTCATTTTGGCACAAATAGGAAAAAATCCACAGCTTTCTATAGCACGGCTTTATTGTGATGACATTTATGCTGATGTACCAAAAAGGGGAAGGCAGAACTCAGTTTTCAACGAGAAGTCAGCAGACAAGTTTCTTCTAAGTCAGTTTAGATCAATATTGCAATTTTAAATGTCCAAATGATAAAATAATGGCATGACTCTGCTCAAGGTTAACCAAGTCAGTTAGATGGGTTAAATGCAGGAAGGACACAAGGGATCAAAGGCAAAGAAACAGAGAGAATACAATAGTTCTTTTTTTTAGCAAATGCATACTAAATACCGGCAAAATGAAACCATTTTCATTTGCTCATTCCTGTGGGCCTATAGAGAGATACACTATGCATGATAATAGTCTTTTAGTAAAGCTAAGAGTGATTCTTGTGTTTAATCCAAACTGATCTTTATATTTCATAAACCCACAATGTTTTTATTCTCTGTTGAACTAATACTCTGAAGCACTGCCCTGGATAAAACTAATGAGAAATCACACATGCATGAATTCAGTTTCTACAAACCCACATTAAGTCCAAACTAATGAATAGATTTGAATGTCTGCTATCATACATAAAGGTATTCAAAAGTCTGCCAGTCACAGCCCCTCATTAAATTTAACTGACTAATGCACTTTGAATTAAACTGCAACTATAATTCTCTGATACTCATATTCTAAGATATCTTTTTTTTCTTCATCTTCATTTGGAAACAAAACAAAGTTATCTCAGGGGGATAGGTCTTGCTTTTTTGCACATGAATAATTCTTGAAAATGTTGCTAGGGTTACATAATTTTTACCTGCGTTTCTACAGATCTGCAACTGTCTTTCTGTCTGACAGGACCACTAATAGCCAATTTGTAAATCGACAATGCAACCATTCCAATCACGATCATCTGGGTAGACAACATCATCTCCTCCAAAAGGATGTGCGCATGTCTATTCTACTAAATCCAGTCTACTCTAAAGTTCTCAGTGTTCAGGTATAGGCCATTTGTGTTGGGCATTGGGGAACTGAATAGTGTGCTGCTGATCCAGTATTTGTAAACATTTGAAAGCAATTAAAGGTGCATTGTGTCACTTTTCAGGTGGAGGCTCCGTCATCTGCTTGTTTCTATGGATATATCATTGCTCTGCCTGGAATGTTCCACAGCTCTACCTTAAATGTATTCAATTACAGGTGGTTTTATAGAGCATAGAAAAACAGACATTCTGACTGTGTGCCTCTCCACAGATCTGACCTGTAACTTGGTATGTTTGGTCTCCACGATGATAGAAAGGTTCAGTACCATACCGGGAAACATTCCAGACAAAGCAGTATTTCCATGGAGTAAAGCATTTGACTGACCTTCCACCAGAATAGTTACACAATGCACCTTTAAATCCCTTTAGATATATTGTGATGCCAACTGAACTACTGGGAGTAGCTCAGTAATAGCTCAGTAATAGTTTTTATTAATGGCTTTATTAAGAAATCTTATTTTTTTTAACATATAGCATCATTAAAAAGTCACGAGCTGCATTAAATAAATAGCAGAATTAACCAATAATTAGCCACAGAAGTTATTTATTCTACCCTCTACAGCTCAAATCTTACCTTAAAAAACACACGATAAATATTGAGCCCGAAAATATAATTCCAGCTTTCATATATTGAACGATAAGTCAATAATATTTACTGTGATGAGCCTAACTATGATGCCTGACCTATGGGTGTGGTGTACATCATTTGCTGGAAAAGTTACATAGAGCAACTTAAGTAAAGTTAAATAACTTTTGTGGTCATTTCATTTTGTCTAACTAAGCTTAATAACAAATATGTTCAAAGGGCCCATATTACGCTGTTTTCTTATCTAATATATTATAATGTCCTCATCCCAAACATACATGGAGTTGTGTTTTGTTTCATTCACATGTTTAACACACAGACCTTGCATATTTAGACCTAGTTTTTCTCTCAAACAGAAAACACTGTACACCTCTATAAACCTTCACAATCATTTGCCAAATCTACTGAACAAAGGTAAACAGTACCTGTTAACATAACAACTACCGCCTCATGTCATCACAAGGTGGAACAGAGCATTTTGAGCTTTGGAGATGTAGACAGAATTATAAGGAGCATATGTAATACATACAACAACATATGTAAATTAAACAAAAACTCAGAGTATGTTTTTGAATCAGTTTTGTATAATATAGTACCTTTAAAGACGACAACATTCCATCTATTTTGTTAATATCGCCCACTTGCTTGCACTTGTTTGGTTTAGGAGAAAACAGATGTACATTTGAGTGCAAGCAGGCTTATATAGTGCACAAGATGGCCACTGCTGTGAGCCATTGATTCGGGCTTTGTTTGCAAACTAGGAATCCCACACAATCACATTTTTCACTAAGCGGAAAGTCATTGGTTCAGTCACCAGACTAAACAGATGAGTGCACTGCCCAGTCTCTTTCAGTCTGATTGAGATGGAGGAGCAGGGGAAATCCATGGCACAATGCACACAGTCACTACATTCATTATTTATGTTAGCAACTCCATAGGCCAGAAGCAGCACAATTCTCTTTATTAGAGAGGAATGAACTATAGAAAGTTTCTTGTACAATGTTGCACTGCAAGCTAGGGCTTTTAAGACTTTGAGTATATCATTTATGAAAAAACAAGAATGTATTGGCCTACTATGATATGGTTAAAAAAAAAAAAAAACTCCTCTAAATCTGATTGTTAAATTGCCTTTTTCCCCCCCTTTTAGTTAGTTGATTTATTCGATCATGCATAAAGAAGACTAAAAAAACAATATATGACAGTTATTATATAGTCCTAAAAATAGATGGACACTGATTAAATTAGGCGTGTAGAATTTAAGAAGCTTCAATTTCAAAACAAAATTATCTTGATATGCTTGAGGCAACTCTGTATTATGAGGTAAATACATACGCACATACATAAAATAATACTATGCCAAGTTGATTCTTTATTGTTACCAATTTGCAACTCCTAAAAAGCCTATATTACACTATTTTCTGATTTGTTATAATGTTGTTTCCTCACCAAAACATACCCGGAGTTGTGTTTTGTTTCATTTACACATGTTTAACACACAAACCCTGCGTATTTGGACTGAGTTCTTCTCTCAAACCGAAAACACTCTGTTCCACCTTGTGATTCCATGTGGTAATACTGGAAGTGGCTCCACTGTATTTTTAAAATCCATACACCTTAACTAGGATCATTTGGATCATTTCAGCCCTTGAATTGCCAAACTACATTTTGTGTAATATAGGACCTTTACCTGTTTGATGCTTTCAACACTCAAAAGTTTGTGAAAATGAATTGGACATGTAACTGGGGGTCTTGTATTTGGTTCTCTTACATGTTATAGAAAAAGTCAATCAAAACCTATCTGGATCTTACCTCACTAAGCTGAAACCATCTGTCTTACGAAGAAAAAATACAAAGTTAGTATTTCTTCACAACCCAAAGGCACCTCAGAAGTTCAATAAAACCCGTGTTATCGCTTATCACCACAAAGGACATGGGAAAAGTCCAACTCAAGCATTCATAATAGAAAAACAGCATGCTGGCAACAGAAGGCACGGAAAGAACTCCTTAAAACCTTTAAGCAGCTGAAATCACAGACTGGGGAGACAATGGACATGGTAAAACCCAAGCAGAGACATTGTGGCCAGGACCAAAAGGGAAAATGCTTTGTGATTAAACCTTAATACCCAGTGAAAATTCTTGCTGCAGTTTTACTCTAAACCCTGCTGTGGCATTGCTCCAGTATCCATGGGGAAATCCAACACAAAACTTGGCTCTGAAAAAAACGTCTTCTTACGTCTTTACCGTCACTCTACACATTATTAGGTATTTCTCTAATTCAAAATAACACACAATCAGTCTATATTTTAGGTGGAAAATGATTTGTTATGGTGTGGCTTAAAGAAATGATCCCAGTGCCACTGTAAATCAGTGTTTAAAATGGCTGTAAAATGACAATGTCAAATAACATAACTTTTAACTTTTCAAATTAAATATTCAAAAGCTTTGGGGGAGGCATATCAATTATTGGAATTATCACATCATACTTTCTGCAATCCATCAGAAATGTGGTCAAATGTGCCTGTAGATGTCTTGGTTGAGGTTCAAGTGAATGTGAATGGGTCATAAAACGAGCACATAGGGCTGTCAATGTTGATGCATGCAACAAAAAAATATCGCTCTAATGCTTTTTTAAACACAGATTAATCACACAGTTTATTTTGAATGCACATGCTCCTCTATCGAAAGCATGATGACCTAAAAGGTGGTGCAGGTTATTAGGTCAGTGATCAGGTCTATCCATACACAACTTTGGATAAAACTAAGGACGTTTGCAGATATTGCAGCAATGAACTCTCTTTCCACAGAAGCACAAGTTTAAAATACCATCTTAAAGCTTTTTGTACACCAACAACAAGCCGCGCATGACAAACAACATTGGCGGAGCGCACCCACGGCAATGTTATCAACAGCGATACCAGTGATAGAAAAATGTTAATAATATTACTTTTTGATAATAAATTGCATTTTTGTCCAAATATTTTGGTCTTTTTTTGAAGAATAATTAACTGTGATTAATTGTGGTTAATCAAAATTCTAAAGTGTGATTAATCTGATGTTAAAAATGAATTGTTTGACAGCACTACTAGCACAAGTGTTGAAACATCTCAAGTTTTGACTCCCACAGCTGTGTCTGGGGGAGCTTGTATATTGCTCTTCAGCAATGTCTCTTTATTCCTGTCCCTCATCCTCCTTTTGGATGACAACGTTCCAAATTGACATTAAACTTATGCCACGAGGTCAAGTTACAGGTCAGATTTGTGGAGAGGGACCCGAAGCACAGCAAGAATACATGCAGTGTATTTTTGGGCAATAGAAAAACAAGTGTTGGCAAAGTTAATACATTAACTGACATGAAAATTTCAGGCAAACAATAACATCTCCATGGTAGTTGACCACCTACCAGGAAAGTTACATATTGCCCCTTTAATATCAGTTGCTCTTTTCTTACCATAGATGATACACTGTTCATGTAGTCTAATTTTTTAAAACATATCTTGTTGATATGTTGCTGACCATTCAGGACTAAACTAAGCCAGACACACTGAAGTTTGCTCTCCCTCAATGACATGGACACCCCGGTATGAGACCCACAACTTTGGCAATTAAAACACTAGTGTACATGGTGCCTGCAATAAAATGAAAATATTCTTGCTAATGCGCCCGACTTTGATAGCAGAATCCACTGCTGTTACAAATGGATAAACTCACCTTGCGGCCGCTCATTAGCTGAACTGTTATATCAGCACAGGGGGGGCTGATTGCCTGAGCTCTTCTGTTTGTTAATCTGATCATGTTTAGAGCTGTACAAACAAGCTAGCATCAACAAGCTGAAACCTATCCACCACACACTCACACACACACACACACACAAGCAGCGATCTCCTCTCCCTCGCTAAATAATGAAGATCGGGCGGCACATCGCTTAGGTGATTAATTATCCATGTCACCAGATGGGACGAAGAGCAAAGAAAAAAGTCTGGTTTTCCGCTTTTTTTCTCCCCTAAATGCATTTTAGAGTGAGGATTCGATTGGGGTAATGACAGCCATATGTTGATGGATGACCAGAGGCGAGTATTAATCAGAAATTCACCGGGACGAAGGGTTAGATGTGTGTGTGTCCGTGTGTGTGTGTCTGTGTGTGTGTGTGTGTGTGTGTTTGTGTTTGTGTGTGTGGACCTTTAGAATTCAGCAGGGTGAAATTACAAAAGGAGCCAAAGTTTAAAAGAAATTAGTTGGAGATTGCCCGAGGAAATATTTTGCATAATGTATTACTAGAAATAAGGTCATGAACAAAGACTCTTAAATACTTTTTTGGGGTTTTGTTTTTAATTAGTATGCTACTGTGAATTGTGAAAGCTGATTTCTTGCTGTTCACAACTTGCGGTGGATGCTGTAAACAATCGAATTGTAGTTTGCCAGCACTCACACAAACTATGCTTTTATGAGCCTCATTTTGGTCCTTTTATTCAAATCTTTGACATCATTTTGCCAATATATCCTCCTTATTCCACATATACTTCAACCGACTCAACTAAGAACTTTTCTTGTCTCCGAAACACCTGTGTGAACTAGCCCCATGACATTCTGTACTCCAGAAAGATGAAGAAAGTCAAAAACATTTTTTTATAACTTTACTGCTTCCATCTCTGACCCTCTTTCCTAAACATAAACAACAGTAGAGAAGGTTTTGTGCCTTTGGGCATTCATTTGAACAGCAAAAGCTAAAACTAAAAGTACAGTGCATCTGTGAAAGCTGTTTAAAAGCTTTCCACTTCGAATATGTTTCAAGATGTGACCCTTTTGATGAAGTTTGGACACCTCTGGATGACATTAATCTTTTTTAATTTATTTTATTGCAAATGTTTCTACTGCGTGGATGTCACTAAACTGCAATAAAGTAACTGTCACAAACTATATGATTTAATGTTAGTGGTGAGTCATCTCCAGATGGTGCCTTTTAGTTACACTTTTAATTTGATTCAAACTTTTTTTTTTTTTTTTTTTCACAACAATCACTTCTTAACACATGTTTTCATCAGTGTGCATGTTCTTTGCAGATGACATGAGTTAAGCTTGATTGGGTAAGCAGCATAGATCGCATATATAAATGGGCATAGTGAACCCGTTAGTCACCGCGTTCCAAATGGAAAGTGAGCATGTGCTTCCGGCTCCATTGAGCCTGTTTCCAACTGACTTCACATTGAAAAAATGTCACCTCTCTCTCTGTATCTGCTGCAGTGAGCCTCGTCATTTTTGGTCTTAAATTGTTCACATTAACCTGCTCTACATGATCCTGGAGTTTTTATTTAGCTATTTTGTACGTAATGAAATTCCTATTCTCAATATGGACCTGGCTTCAAATTCACTCCTGTAACTGCAGCATCGTGAACTTCATTTGATTGGAGTCAAGCGCTATGGGTGAGGTCACACTCCCTTAGTCCATCTCTTCATAATCTATGGTAAGCGGAGAAACCAACTTTTAACAGTCCAGCCTCTTCTGTGTTAGTACTGATAGTCCATACACCACACGCCTTTGAATCCAAGTGTCATAGGTTCAAGACCAGACTCTGAAAGAGTCACACTTTGAAAATGCCACTGTGCAAAATCACTGCATCATGACTTTATCCGCTGCACTGGATCTTGTTCAGTATCGTTCTTTACAGTTAAGGACACGAGTGAATAGAAGTATCACAGGCTGTTTGGTGATTGACATACTATATGAGGTCGAACTCAAAAGGCCTTGGGGATGCTGGTTGCACACAAGAGACCAGTTATGGAGCTCGGTCAGGCGAACAGACAGTGGAGAAGGTCTTCATATCTCTCATTACATGGATGTGTCATATATCTGCACCCATGGGCCAAACCATCTCTGTGTTCTAAAGGCTATTGGGAAATATGTAGGAAAATAGAGAACGATTTTGGTAACACTTGCTAATAACTACACCAGAACTATGCTTAATAGATTATAGTGTATTAAAGGTTCTATATTACTCAAAATTGACTCTTGTGAGCTTTAGGCCATGTTATACTGCAGTTACATCCTCAGAAACATTCCTGGAGTTGTATTTTCTTTCATTCACATTATTATTAATATTAATCATCTGAATTATTCTAGTAAAGGTACATGGATCTTAAGCACTTCCTGTATTAGCACATGGCATCACAAGGTAGAACAGAGTGTTTTCGGTTTGAGATTAAACAAAACACAACTCCAGATATGTTTTTGATGAGGAAACATCATTATAACATGGATTAGAAAATGACATAATATAGGACTTTTAAGTACTTAGTAAGCCTGAATGATTTTTAAAAAACTAATACATTTATTCTGACTTAAGTCTGTCGTCCTGCTTTATTAAGGCTAACTGAGATAACTTGTTTTCCTTGAGAGGCCCCTTAATCACAGATTGTTGGTCTCAGCAAAATAGTCCTATTTATATCACTGACCTGTGTAGCCTAGATTTTTCAAGAATGCTATGAATAACTAATCACTACCAAAGCACTATTCTATTGGAAGGTGAAAAGGCAACCCATCTCCAGCTAACTTAGAAAAGGCTACTGCCACAATTTTCTTTAACTAGAAAAATGAATGCTTTGAATTTAACAGGTGACAGAATAGCATCAAAAACACTAGTTTCCCCATCTGCTTTTCTCAATGCTATTGCTTTACCTGAAATCCCCCACACTATAGCAAACTTTTATCGCAAAAAAAAAGACATTGAACAACATATATTCTTACTCTGAACACAGGCTCTTCAGAAATCTGACCTTTAAACTTGGCCTGGTGGCAACACCTGCTACCGCTGAGAAAGAGAAGTTTAATGCCAAACTGTGAGTCAGTGTAGAAAGAAAGTGACATCTCCATGACAACGAGCAGATTTCAGACTATCACCAGAAAAGTTACATGATGGACCTTAAAGAATGCTGGGTTTTAAACAAGTGTGTCCACCAAATCAATTCTGGTGGTCAAATTTGTGCTTAATGTGTGATTTTTAAATGTATTGACTATGCAAAATGGTGTGCACATTAAAATAGAAGAGCAGTGTTTGTGGCTGGACTCTGGCTGTGCTTAGAATCTGAATGAATAAGTGGTATGTATATAAGGTCCAGACTGAAAGCACCTAGACGTTGGGACAGTGAACTCTGCTCCTATTGATCCCCCTCTGTCTGAACACACCTTTATTGTGACGTGAGAAGCACATTAAGGCAAGGCAAGGCAAGTTTATTTGTATAGCACAATTCGTACACAAAGTAGTTCAAAGTGCTTTACAGAATAAGAAATACATTAAAATCACAATACAAACAAATCAAAACATAAATAATCATCATTTTTAAATAGAGCTGGGACATTAAATTAGAGAGAATTAGAGAGAAGAGTAGAGTGCGGAGTGGAAAATGAAAACCTTTCAGTCATATGCACAGCTAAACAGAACCATTTTTAGCCTGGATTTAAACAGAGTCAGAGTAGAGTTTGTCAAGTCCACAAGAATTACAGATGCTATTTCACGAACTTTGGAAATACTATGGGACAGTCTCATGTTGAAATATAAACAGGAACAAGAACATAGCCTCAACGTATAATTTCCTAAGCAACGTTTTGGGGGAGAATAGAAAAAGAAACTGAAAAATGACTTGAGTGGTTTGTCTTGTTTTTGTTGTAAAAGTCAAAGCCAATGACGCCTGCAGCAGGTCTGGGATGTAGAATGAGACAGAAACCCCAGAACGGCCAAACAATGACTTAGCCAGTTTTGTTAATAGGCCGGCAATGTTCAAGGAGTGTCAACATCAACTTGTTGTAATGAAACTTCAAGGGGTAATCATTTTCATGCTGTGTATGTGGCAGGGTTAGTTGGTCATGTGACAGTCACATGACATAAAGGTCAGAGGTGAACAGGCTCACTTCCTCTTCCTGGGAAAACCTGTACATAGTGATGACTGGCGAGCCAAACAAAACTGTAGTGTTTTATTTTTGTTGTCAAAACAAAAACTATACAACCGCTGATCGCTATTATTATTATCATCATATTATCATTAATATTATAATTATGTTTACATTATTATTTATTTATTTATTATGTATTATTAGTACTACGATTATAATTATCACACTTATGATTATTATTATTCAGTTTCAAGAAAAGCAAGATGATTATGTATCACACACATCGGCAACATGATGAGGACAACATCATTTTAGAGCAATGTATTTGTTTGAGTAACACACATGAATCACTACAGGTTCTTCTGTGATACAGAACGGCAGAGCTCACAGAAGGCACAGTATTCTCTCTTTGGTGCTCTGGCAAAACGATGCTCTGAGCAGTAAACATGTTTGAAGGATGCCTTCCTTTTTGCATTTGCTTTTGTTTAACAGCAAACAGTTTCAAATGTTGCTATTAGGGATGGACATTTGATTCAGTTTTCTTAATTGATTGTCGGGAGAATTAACGAGCGATTATCGATTAATCATTAAGGTATTTATATTAAAATGATCATCATTATTATTACTATTACTAATCTGCATAAATAAACAGAACTTTACAGCATATAAACCATAACCACTATAGAGCCACATCAGCCCGTGTGAGATTAGAATGTGTTTAATGCAGTTTTGGCACATTTGTTTATGTCTTACAAAAACAAAACTTAAAACTGCATGGCTCATTTGCATACACTATAAAATGCTTGAAAAAAGCAGCTCTTTCCTTGTGTGCAGATGCCGTCAGCTTCTGTCGGACTAAACAACACGACTCAGTGAATTATATGAGTGTTCTTTCTGTGACAGAGGGATTTTCTGCTAATGGTGAGTCTCTTCTGTGCGTGTATCGTGTTGGAGATAGTTCATGTTTTCAGAGATCATATGTGTGCATAGCAATTTGCTATCGCAGAATCGCAGGTGTAATATGGGCGGGGATTTGAGGTGATGCAACGGTGGCGGCCGAAGGTCCAAAATGAGGACAAAATATCAAAAATGAGAACGCATAATAGAGGTCCGGACAGAAGGCACTAAAACCGGACTGTCCGGCTGAAATCCGGATGAATGGTCACCCTCCAAACTGCGGAACATTCTAAGCAAAGCAACATCATCTCTATAGCGATAAGCAGGTGGGGGAATTGCCACCAGGAGCTATTCTTTTAACCAGGGGTTAGGGCTGTTAACTAACTAGGAGCATCATGGGCTTGCTATGCAATATGCTCACAACTTTCTGTCTTTCATTTGAACCACATCTCATAGGGGCTATTAGTGCAACAGGCTCCCTCAAAGCACCCCAAAAAGTTGCTTTCTGCATAAAGAAACAAAACTCTGCAAAATGTGCTTATTAATTTTTGATGCAAATTCTTTGTAAGTATTCTCCAGTCATTGTTAATGCGTTTTGTGTTTACGTCGGACAGCTGTGAGTACAGATATCTGTCAGAAGTGCACAATGAGGGATGACTGCTCTGTTCCGATATTTGTCTGACAGACTCGGTGCTCACAGCCTTTGCTTGTTCCACTGTCACTTACTGTAGCTGACAAGTTGTTCTCCAAATCCAAAACGACATAAGATACACTTTTAGCTTCACTCACTCCATGACTCATTTTTTCACCTCTTTTGACATCACCACAGCACACACACCCAGTGCATAAACTTTGGGATATTCTTAGGTGGTAAAATATAGTCTGTAATGACCTGTTTAGACATGAAACTGTGGGGTGAAGTGTCAGAGTTTGCACTAATGAGCTGGGGACCTCATGATGCACAAAGCAAACTTTACAATCACAGCTAATATTGTCAATTGAAGTGATGACTTTTATATTCTCCCTTCAGCTGTATGCCTTTTCACCTTGCACAAGACTTATTATGGATTTGGATGGATTCTCAATTAAAATAACATTTTCATCAACTGAAACTAGACAACTTTTTTATGATCAAATTTTAAGCATTGATATCCTCAGTTATACAGGTTACAGTGATTAAGTTTAAGTTTTATTAAATTTTTCCCCCTTTTAAACACATCACATTGTTGCTTTTGTTTTTAGTGCTACTGCTATTATCAACTGTTAATATGCATGATTTGCATATTTAGCATCATTATTATTTATTTTTATTTATCTTACGTAGTTTTTTTTACTTTTATTTTGTATATGCCCAACAAAAGGGTGTTTCAGGGAAAATAGATGGGAAACTCGGCTACAATTAAGCATGAACAAAAACATGTTAGGCAAAAAAATATATTAAAAAAATACATACTACATTTTATCTTCTTGTCAAGCAGCACCAAGATTAAGTCTTTGCACTGGAGAAACGTATAGGAAAACATTTAACCATGCAGTAATTATTCATTCAAAAGCACATTTAGTATCATTACATTTTGCCTTTTAGCGAGTATGACTCAAACGCCCCAACTAACTTTACAAATAACATTCAGTATTTGCATAATTTAGTTGTGCAGACAAGTCAGATGAAAACACTTTGTGAGATGCACTAATAGATGTGAGTTCTAATAATAAACACAGTGAATCACACTCATAAGGTCTCAAGCTTTGCTGAGTAAGATCTTAGCCAAACTACTTTGAGCACCTATAGCAATTAAACTGAAGAAGTTAAATAAGTTGTGTTTCTGTTTAGATCATCTTTAGGGGAATGACTCAGTAAATGCAATTTGTAAACTGAGATTATGACTGTCCTGACAGAATATACTGTATCCACATTATCTTTTATTTATTTATTATCTGTTATAATGTTGTTTCCTCACCACAAACATACCCAGAGTTATGTTTTGTTTCATTCACACAATAACATAACACACAACCCTGCATATTTATTAGAGTTCTTTTCTCAAATGGAAAACACTGTTCCACCTAGTGATGTCATTTGGTAATACAGGAAGTGCTCCATTGTGTTTATAAATTCAACACCCATTCCCTAGAATGATTTGGATAATTTCAGATCTGGAATTGCCAATTTCTGCTGAATTAAAGGTAAAAGGGGGCTGTTAACTTGAAAACTACTACTTGATGACATCACAAGGTGGAACAAAGCATTTTGAGGTTTGGGGATATAAAATAGACTAATAGCTCACAAGAGTCAATTTTGTGTAATATGGGACCTTTGATTAAAATACATTAAATATATCTTTAGATAAATATCTTCTATTGGCAATATGGACTTCTTTACAGCATTGTTTTATTACTGACCCTTTGCAGTTATTGGAACTTTTATTATTCTCTCGTCATGACTAAACATCCTCAGATAATCTCTAATGTGGACACATTAAATTAAAATGTCATTTTTGGCATACTGGCCTTTACTGAAATCTAAGTCCAAATCCAACTCAGATTCTAATCAAACATGTCATTCATTCTTTTTTGAAAATTATATTAAACTTGGAATGAAAAAATAATATTTTGGAACACAACTGTCCTTAGCCCTAAAGAGACCTGGCTTCCTGTTGCTCAACTGGTGCAGTGAACATTTTCCAAATGGCTCTTTAACCTGGAGGCCAATGTGGGCCCCAAATTAGCAGCATTTACTCGGATCTGAAATGTGACTGGGGCTGATTCCTCTCATTAACTGCCCCTCCTTAGGTCTAATATGTGCTCATCACAGAAATCAGCCTCTATGGCATTAAATTGGAGGGAGATCCTGCTGTTTTTTCCATCACCCATATTATAGTGTACGGTCCTCGGGCAAAGAATCAAAGCTTGTGTTTGAATGTGCCTTTTGTCTGGCTGCTGCATTCCCTGCTGTGACAGAGAAGCAGATTAAGTACATGGGACAAACTGGAATAGTGATCCAAACAGGAAGTACCAGTGGAAACAACACACCAGGTACAAAGAATTTGCAAAAATATGTATGAGAGTTGAAATGTGATGTGTCATAAGATTAAAAAAGATAGATCATGTTCTTTTTCTGGATAGTTAGTAACCATAAAAACTTAAACTATTACATTTTGTTTTTTTGTAAATCACAATATTGAAAAATTACTTACTGAAAACAAACTTCCCCAATTTCCTGTTCATGTTTTTTACTGTTGAAAATGGCCATGTAACGTTTTTAACTAAACAAATATAACCTATGAGTGCGAGATACACAGGATTACTCAAACATGCCTCAATCAATTGAAATGCAAGTCTGAATAAGGCAATGATGAGGGAACACAGTAAAAATTTGATTTTAAAGAAGTCAATGTTCATCTAAAACTAACTAACTAAATAAAGACTATGTGATGCTGCTGAATCCCACACGAATCACCAATTAACAAAAGTACCAAAGTACAGAGCAGTTTGTGTTTGCCGGTGGTGGTAACAACAGGGGTTGAACACACTATATGTGAATATAAATATAGATTATTCAAACATGCATGAGTCACACTAAATACAACTTCGAGAAGGGGAAACTACTATAAAAGCTTTAACAAGTAGATTTTGCATAACAGCTTTAATGTATCCGCTTGTATAATAGGCGAGTGCTCTATGCAGTTCAAAGTTTCAGCAGGTATGTGACCCCTTACCTTGCTCCAATAAGTAAATGGATAGATTATGTACTGGATTTAAGTGGTTGAAACATACGATAATGAATGTCCTCTTTTAGAGCTTCATAAGGACCATTTTATTTTTAATTAACCCAAATTGGCTAATGATTCCATTATTATCATCTGACAGCCTTATCTAATTTAAGATAATCCATGCAAATTGTTCTGATCTTGTGTTGTACAGTCCCACTAGAGTCATTATATGAACATTTGTGAACCAATTGTGTTATTTGGATTTTGCACCATTTTCCTTGCACCATCCAAAGACCTGCTTAGACTGGAGGGCGATTTTGATCCTGTATTTCCTATAACCTAATTTTTATGAGAACTTAATGAGGCTGTACTCATTTTTTACTGTCTTACAAAACATAAAGACACAAAAGTAGTTCATTTTACACTGTGGACTGTACTCATTTCTCACTTTTATAATGCATTTCAAGGCATCCTATTTATTTATTCTTTATTCCTATTTTACAACATTTAGGGGACAAGGCAGAACGTCAATCCAGCCTTAAATAAAAATATAACAAATTGACAAGAAGTATACATATTTTGCTTTTTTGGTACATTTTCATTTACATGGCTATGTGACACACCATACATGTGTCACTTGGACAAGTATTTTTTGACCCCTGAATGCAGGGCAATGCAGGATTACTGAGAACTGAGATGCAGGATTCAAATAAAATACAATTTTGATAATGACGACGATAAAGGAACACAGTCAAAACAAGGTTAAAAGCTCATTAAAGTGTTTTTTGTTCCTTATGTCTCCTTTAAGATGAGCTTTCTCAAGGAGGATTTTAAAAAGAAGCTTCGTCGTTAAGAATAAATGCCTTCAAAAATACTATTCATTTGAAAAGTGCTTTTACCACCTTTATTGCAAAACTCCCCAAGGACAATCCTTCTCTAAGAATGTGTTGTGATGAAGTGGCCGAGTCAGAGGTACACAATTCAAATGAAATCAAGTCTCCTCCAATGAGCCACCAGGGAATAGAGGCTATTGGGAATGAGGTGCCAGAGGTACAATAGCAATATATCTAAACTAAACAGAACATGCTCTCCCAGTCCTTCCATCATCCCTCCATTTGATCTATCGCTACAGTAGACCACATTCAATCCTCTATATGAAGATAGACAAAGTGAAGACGACACATAGGGAATGCAAGTTCATGGTAAGATGAGTAATGGGCTACCTGAATAGGGTCAATGTGTTTTTTAAAGCTAAACGTACCTGCCATTAGCTAACGCCGGAGGGTCCCTTAGAGCCCACTGCACACTATTAACCCACACATAGGGCCAGTGCTGTGGGAATGTGCAGGTATATAGGTCTGAATGCCTGAAGGGATTCTCTACCAGGAGGGTACAGAGGGGCCCAGGCAGACACCCCTTTAGTGGAGCCCATGGGAGATAGATCAGAGAGAAAGATGGTGGATGAGGAGAGACTTATGACATAACTCAATACAGGACAGCCCATTTTGGTTTTGTATGTTTTATCTATGTATATTTATAACATCTGGTACACTGTGCTTAAAATAAGTCCTCAATATTGGACTATTCTAGATCTTTGGGCCTTGGTAACACCTACCGATGAACTTAAATATACGTTAATATTATTAGTACTAACACAAACAAAACGATCTCTTAGATAATAAATCTGTCTTAAAGTAAAACTCTTTCAGAATTTCATCTATAACAGGAACTTGAAGCCCATGAATAGTTTAATGCAAAATTGTAGTGTTTTCCAGGCAAATAGAGTTGCATAGTGCCTGTGCCTGTGTGTGTGATGTGCGAGCTCAGTCATAACCTCTACACACACACCAGCCCCTCTGTCACTTCTCATCAGCAATTATATCACTTTTCTTCAGTGCAATTTCCAAATGTTCCCCATTTTTTGTCATAGTTTATGTGAAGGCTTGACTGATAACAGATAAATATTAGTTCTCAGCCTTCCTCATCCTGTCTGTTATGCACATGAGGTAGACAAAGACACAATTACAGTCAAAGTATCAAATCTGGGCCTGGCATTGAATGTGACTCACAAAATGGCATCATATGTATCTACAATCTATGAAAAACATTCATTCTTAAGCGGGCTGGTCTCTCCACAGATCTGACCTTGGTCTTGTGCCATCACCTTGTATCCATGGGGATGTATATGTTTTAATGCCTTACTGCTGAACATTCCGTGGCAAAGCAATAATATCTCACTGAGACAAGTAGGCGACAGACCATCTTCCAGAAAAGTCATATAGCGCAGATTTAATTAATTAAAAATAATAATTAAAGACATGTCAAAACAGGCAAATGGTATAACAAACGAATGTGTGGAGAAATAAAATGCAGCTTCCAACATCGTACTAACTTTTCACAATATCTGAGGTTTAAAAAAGTCACATCCTTCCAGTATAATACTCCCTTATCCCATGTTATGTTATTACCACCCACAGTGGCTGTAGTGCTGCTGGAGAGTGACGCCTGAGCACACTTTAGGATGACAGAGGCGAAACAGACAAAATGGCGAATAGAGTGTTTATTTTAGGGAAAAGCAGAGCCAGGAGAAGTCTGTGTGTGAAGTGAGGTGAGCCCAGGGGATGCAGCAAGGCACTGTTGACAGAAGCAGCTCAAATGATTAAATGACTTCAAATAACTCAAATTCCTTACAGGCTCAAGTCGCTAATATTCTATTTGCAAAACGATATTAAAATGCACTCTATTTATACTTCTCGTCTTGTTTCGTTCTCATGGACCCAACCTCGTGTCTGGTCTCGTCTTGTGTGTATTGTAATATATTTACTTGGTCAATGTGTCTGCAAACAGTATGCCATTTTCACAACAAAAGAAAGGATTAAAAACAGAAAAAAAGAACATTAAAATGACAATAGCTACAAGACAAATGGGTAGCAGACACCACAGTGTGCATAAGGGAAAAAAAATATTATTTTGACACATAAATGATCAAAATACTTTAGTTTTTTAGTTTGTGTGTTTAAACTTGTGTACCA
Source organism: Odontamblyopus lacepedii (assembly GCA_034769755.1). Taxonomy (NCBI): domain Eukaryota; kingdom Metazoa; phylum Chordata; class Actinopteri; order Gobiiformes; family Gobiidae; genus Odontamblyopus; species Odontamblyopus lacepedii. The sequence goes on along the minus strand of CM068362.1, from coordinate 29,079,623 downwards.
TTTATGTTAGTTCCAGTAGTTCTGTCCATTTCAAAAACAATAAAACATTTTCCCAAAGACCAAAGGAAAAAATGCATATGGACATTGAAATCTTCACCTTTTTTCTCCACCTCAACATTTTTTTTGAACAATTTTATACAGAATTCAATTTAGCTATTGCCCATGATTTATTTCATTTTTATTTTCTCTTTCAATAGCTATAAGGCAAACATATTTTTAACCAAACAGCACATGCCAACCTACATTCTACAAAATCCATTCCAAAAGCAGTAGTAGCTTGAAAAGACCCTTCCCTTACGGGCTACACTCCTGGAAGCATTCAAACCTCCATTGTCAGACTTTGAGGCCGATTTGAAATACAGTAGTGTGTAACCTATTACCTCATGTGGCTATAGTCCCTCTTCCCTCACAGCACACAGAGCAGTCATCACCACACTCCCTTTTATGGCTGTCCATTCTGTCCAGCAGAATTACATATCACATCTATTGCACCTTTGTTCATGCATACCAGCGCCAGGAGCTCCACACAGTTGACATGGGCATAAATCAAAGAGCGGTTAACTCTTCAGATTAGGCCTGGGCGGATACAAGTCATCAGTGCAGTCATGAACATTCACCTTAACACCGCAAGCACATGCAAAAGCAATCGCACAGGCCTGCCAGCACCGCGTACCCGTGTTTTATACCATAGCTTTATGGCCGGACATGTGCACATCAATCAAGTGGGACAGGAACATGCCCTTCAAACTGTAAGGAGCACTGGAACAAGCTCCTATGAAGACATGGTTCACTGTCAGTATACATTTACATAGAGAATGGACTGGTGGAGAATACCAAGCCCAGACTGGGAGATTTCTTACAGAAGCAGGTGAACTATTGCTATTCTCAGGCTTATACTGCAATATGAGTTAGAACAAAGTAGTTTTAGATCAAATGTGAACCAGACTCATTCTCACTGTACTCATTGTGCCTGTAGTGCCAACTTGGTTCTATCCTGTCCAAAGTAATATTACTAATATTTGAAAGTTAGGCTCTGAACTTCATCATGCAAGACTTTTTTGTACTATGACTTTTTATTATTGTATTATCAGTTCATGTTGTAATGACCATGATGTGTACTTAAGATGAACTTATATGCCCTAGAAAGTTTACCAATCACCACGGTGGAAGTTAATAGGGGTTTGTAGTTATCTAATTTTTATTAGATTATTTCAGAACAGACTAGAGCATGTTAAGCAAATGAGACACATGCATATAAACACACCAAATACTGATGCAGGAGGCAAGGCAGATGTAGGCTCTTACCCAAGTACACAAGAATAGTCTAGAGGAGAGGTTTTCAACTGGTGATGCGCGCCTCCCCTGGGGGGTACCAAAGAGCCACGACACACACGCACGACACACACGCACGCACACACACACACACAACTGCAGCAGTGTTGATATGGGTTATTGTGCGTGCATGGGTTATTGTATATTGTGCATATGGGTTATTGTAGCTATAAAATGTACCAGAAATCAGCAGCTAGGAGGAGACAGGACCCTGCAAAAAACGTAGGAAGTATGATCCTGATTATTTAAAGTTTGCTTTCGCCTGGTCAGGTTCCAAAACTGCACCTCTGCCACAGCATCATGTAACCAGCGGGAACAGCTCTGGTTCAGGCTGGGCTCAGAGGAGGTGGAGCGGGGAGTGGTTCGGCCTCGGCCTGAGAAATGATTTCCCCAGGAAGAATCAAGGAGGACAGACCCCTCAGATATAACGAACCAGACTGGATTAGCATTTCTGTCCAGATGCTTCGCACCACCTCAGCCAGCCGCAGTCCTCGAGCACGGAGAAACCAGAGAAACCCGCACAGACCCATATTCCACTGTCCCAGAGAGAACCAGCGCACAGAAGATGGCACGGAACTCCTCAGACCCAGTCTATTGCGCACGGGTCTTGCTCGTCCTCATCTGGAACCAGCACATGGAGGACGGAGCCTCCAGACCTATATGACCAACCCGCTCTGAGAATGGCACAAGACCAAGGAATGGACCCCCAATCCAGGTACGAGGAATAGCGGTAGCGCTTAACATAAGGCCCAGACATGTGCTGATTTCAGCCATTAGGTGCTGTCAGCTGTAGTTTTGGCACCAATTACAAATGTTAAGTATGTTCTGTTGATTTGGATAGGCCCACTGATGTTCAGTGATGTTAAAAGGAGCCTCAGTTAGGCCTGCATGAAGTTGGAAATTATTTGCTGTTGCAAAAATTGTTTAATTGTTGTTACAGAAACTCATTGCCAGGAACACAAAAGATGCATTTACTTTAAAGGCCTGTGTGGGGTGGGGCAGGCGGATGGGATTTTGGGGAAGGGGGAGGCTCGGCTGTCTTTACCTACTCCAAGGGGAGGTTCACATTCACCCAAGTTGAAAACTCCTGGTCTACAGGATGAAGGACCTTTAGGTTGGTAAAGTGCTCTAATCCTGCAGGCATAAAAAAAACTTTCATTAAAAAAAAAAAAAAACAGCGGCAGCAAAGTGCCTAAATCACACAAACACACATTTCTAGTGCCTTTATTGTCTGTGCAGTGGGCAGCAGTGATGGACTGGTCAATCCCAAAATATCAATCTTAAATTCTGTAGAAAAGAAATCTAATCAGGCCTCATGTAAAAAATTTCAATTTGAAGTTTTGAAAATATTATATATATTAGAGAGAGAGAGAGAGAGAGAGCAAGAGTGAGAGCGAGAGAGAGAGAGAGATTTTGGGATTGATCAGTCCATCACTGCTGCCCACTGCACAAACAATGAAGGCACTAGAAATGTGTGTTTGTGTGATTTAGGCACTTTGCTGCTGTTACTGACTGCTTCAATAATAATACAATGTCTTTGTGCTCGCAATCACTGTTCAGCTTGTTTCTAGTCTGAATCCCTCCCAGACCATAGCTGTTATTATCAGAGTGCAGCATACCTGCAGCAGATGGCCACAGTAACCTTCATATTAGCAAATGGCTGAATAACAAAGCCCCATTATCAGTTACACAATGCATGAACTTCAAAACAGCTTTTGCTTTCACACGCTAAGTTAAATGATATGATGTGTTTTTTGTATACAAAGGTATATCAGTCTAGTCTCCACTGGACAAAGCAGGTTAGCACATAGCTAACCTGCTAACCTGAGCCATATGTGTTTTGTTGATACAGACAAACCATTCATCTTCCTGGTTGGCTAACCTATCTGCCAATCATATCTACTAAGATCTACATAAAATATTGTAGAAGTGTGTATTCTGGATCCCGAACAAGTATCAAAACATAACAAAACTGGTATCTCCCAATAGACTCTGCACACATTTTTGCAGCCCGTAAAAAAGTCAACCGTAACAAGCCAAAAACAAACAGGGAAATAAATCAACATGGGCAAATCTATTTCCGCTGCTGGTTATTTGCTTGTATCACATTGTCTTGTCCTTTGCCCAGGCTCCAGTGTCATCTTGTGGGATTTCCATTGCTCCGTAAGTGACAGAGTACTTTGTTTTAGGTCGCATTTCAAGGGCTATGGAAAAATAACACCCAGGGTAGACTCACGAAGGTACACATGTTTGCATAACTCAAAATAATTGCACAGGCTCTATCTAAAAATCTAGTTATTCCCAGCTCTTCTTCTTCCTCCATTTCTCCCCTTTACCTGAAAGACACAAACAAGAAAAGCAATAAAGTGCAAGAGTCAGGAGCAGTGGCAACACATCATGAAGTGTTATTAACCGGACTAGCCAATTTTCTTTGAGGTGACTGAGCTTCCACTTATTCACGCTGCAAGAAATAAACTAAAGGGGAGAGTCCTGGACAGTGATCAAACACCAGTCAAATCCTCAGGGAATTTCAAATTCAAGTAACTTGAAGCAACGGTGGGTGTGATGCGAAAATAAATATTGTTCAGAACACTGCGCAATGAAGAGAGAGAGATTTTGTAGCTAGCTTTTCAAAGTTGCTACAAGTTGCATAAAGACAGCTTAGTCAGAAAAGGTCTGTCTAGTGAAGGTGTGTGGACTTTAATGAAAGCGTATGATTTTTCCTGGTACTTAGTATTGGAATACAATATAAATACGTCACCCTTCTACATTATGTTAATTGAAAAACACAACATTGACCTAAAACAACTTAATAAAAGAAACAAGTCCAATGACCTCCATATTAGAAAAATGTGGTGCCCACTGGGAGCTGACGTAGCTGTAAACATCATCACAACGGAGACTCTGACTCCCGACTGTTACTACGCTCTCCGATGAATAGCCACAGATCATGCTAGCCAACAGTAGATTTTTTTTTTCACCAAAATGACTACACAACACTGCCAAATTGTATGTGTATCACTGATTAAGAAAATAAAATTTGAAAACAAAGTACAGAGCAGTAGGCCAGTTAGGCTGACCATTTATCCGGATCTTGACCAGACAGTCTGGTTTTAGAGCCTTCTGTCCAAACCTCTGTTATGCGTCCTCATTTCGGACCTTCGGCTGCCACCGTTGCATGCATCATCATAAATCCCCGCCCATATTGCACTTGCGATACTGCGATAGCAATGCTTGAAACTGCTTGCAGTTGAACAAAAGCAAATGCCAAAAAGGAAGACATCCTTCAAACATACTTGGTGCTCAGAGCTTCATGCATAGAGTGACATGCAGACACAGAACGCCACAAAGAGAACGCTATCAGTGCTGCGCACTCTTCTTTAATGTTTTTTTTTCCCCACCAACAACCAACACAATAGATGACAAAACCACTGCTGCTGAGCTGACCAAGCTGTTTCACGCAATTAAACACATATAATAATACATATAATAATTATTTATAATAACATATAGGCACATAATAATAATAATAATAACAATAATAATAATAATAATAATAATAATAACATCTGTCTCTTCTTAGTATAAGTATATTTACAGTTCTAAAAAAGACATTGCAGCAGCACAGTGAGTCATGGTGCATGCTCTGATGCTAAAGGCTAAGTAGCATATTTTACTGTTGGTTGCGGAGGCTTGAATCACTATGTGTGGTGCCTGGAGGGTCTCATCCCTGTTGTGTGTACCAGCTGATGGACTTAGGGGGTTGTAAATTTCACTGTTAAAGCATCAGTGCCATTTGTCAGGCTGTCAGCGCACTTTAAAGACAATCCAACGGATGCTACAGGAAATGTACTTGATCATACAAGAGTGGAGATTGGGAAAATTGAGTTGTGTATGTGGCTGTAATGGTGTTAAATAAATGTTTAAGGGTTAAATCAGTGCACAATGTACTAGAACAACACTAAAATTAATGGAAAAACAAGGTGCTTTTCCATGTGCCAAAGTTCAAAGGTCTGCTTGTCTCCATGGAAATTGCTTTGCCTTGAATGCTCCACAGTACAGTATTAAACATATATATTCTACATCTTATCTTATCTATTATTGAGTTTTAAAGTTTAAAAATAAATAAAACATGTGTTCTTATTGAGCAGAGGCACCTTTCCACAGGTGATCTGTAACTTGGACTGTTATCAGTCTTAATGGAGGCAATTAAATGATGCAAAATGTAATACCATACTGAGGAACATTCCAGGCAAAGCAATAACATCTCAATGGAAACAAGCAGGTGGTGGTCGAGAAAAAAAACTCACCAATTATGCTCTTGATATTCTACAAGCAGATATTAAAGAATTAATTATTAACAAAAAATACATACAAAGAGTAAATGAACCATAATCAAAGCAAAATGTGCTTTTTAAATCAATGCAAAATATCAGTTGTTCATCTGTAAAAGTAAAAATTAGATGAAGAGTTCTGCATTACAAATACCAAAAATTGTACCAAATAATCTCCACTTCTACAACCCCTCAAATGTTTCTAATTCAGTTTCCATGGCCACAGCATAAAAAGCTGTCCTTTCTTTGAGTAACTGAGAAATCAAAACATGGATAATGAAAAGTTACAAAATTAATTTATAGTAGGAAGTGAATCATTTGAGCCAAACAATGATTTAAGTTTAAAACCCTGCTGGCTGGTATTATGAGCATATTCGGAGCTGAGGAGTCTGTGCTTCCAGCTTCATTTATTCCACTCATGTGTTTGTGGTAAACGAGGATAAACAATGTGGGTTTCATTCCAGCATACATCTCATACATCAACATAATTCCTATTCATTACAAAGTCAAATTTCACCAAGTGTGAGCCCCAGCGCTCTAAGCAGCAGCCGCTTATGTATGAGGGGAAAGATCATCCTCTGCATATGTCTTTAATCACTGGGAGATGGCCCTGTACTGTATAAGTCTGCACATTGTTCTATAAGGGTGTTTTAGAAGCGTCATGCAGGAAATATCAGATACGACGATAGGGTTTCTGTACTTAATATGTACTGTACTTAATGTTTTTTTCCTCTTCTGTGGTTTTCAAGTCTGCAGAAAATGTGATTTTTTTCAGTTACTTTTACCCCTTTTTTCCTCCTAAAAAACACATTTGTGTTGGAGATGGATGGAGAATGATTGTCCGACTGGCTAATCCTCGTGTCACTCATGCCCGTCTGAGTAGACCAGCCACATCTTCACATCTTCGTGAAGGATAGAAGGCTCATAGGCAGACATTTTGTACGCAGATATTGTGTTAATTAAACTCAGTTTTCACTCTTTTAGTGTCCAAGAAGTTCTATGTAAATTTGACTAATTATTCTATTTTATTGGCTGTCAGGTGTGTTTCAGAGCTGTGCTGTGCAGTGATTTGATGCTCGAGTATAAACCAAGTATTTAAACTAGATGTCCTCCCACACACGACCTTCATGCAGGCTTGGAAGTGGCAGACAGAGTACACAAACAATAATGAGTTCCTAAAATTAACAATGAAAATAAAACTTAAATAGAATGGTACCTCCAAGCCAACTATACGATGCCAAACAATCCTCCAAACAAACTCTTAAATGTATCAGAACCTTCCTGTAACTTTCCCAGGACTAGCATGCAGGCAGAAAATGTCCCATTGTCCCTGCTGTCAAACTGTGAAATAGTATTCTAAAAGCACATGCCGCGTGTCCAGACGCACTATTTGTGGACTGCATCTGACCATCGCTAGCATCAGTAATGTGCTAATTAGCTTTGGCAGTGGAGTGTGGCCCGAGCTGCTGGACGCTCAGTACAGTGAAGGAGGATTTTACACTGTGTGCTGTCCGGGGTAAGTGTCTGACTGCAGCAGCAGGAGTGGCGCAGGCTGGACTGGATGCACAAAGACACCCACTATAACACATGGCAAATCAGAGAGAGCGAGAAAGATTTTGAATGTGGGTCCATCACCTGCTTGTTTCGATGGATATGTCACTGCTCTGCCAAGAATGTTCCACAGTATAGAAAAACATGCATTCTGACTGTGAGCGGTATTGCCTCTCCACAGAGCTGGCCCATAATTTGGTCTGGTTTGGTCTCCATGAAGACAGAAAGGTTAATACTATACAGGGAAACATTCCAGACAAAGGAATAACATCTCTATGAAGAAAATCATTATTAATCCTATTACTTATATTTGTTGTTTTATTATTAGGGACTCAAATATTCTTATTTATTTGCTTACAAGTATTTTTTACAGAATACTTTTAAAAATGTATTTATTTAACCTTTATTTAACCAGGTAAACCAATTGAGAACCAATTCTCATTTACAATGGCTACCTGGCCAAGAGGCAGCATTAACAAGCAGCACATTAAATAGATACATTCATACAAAGCAAACAGTGCAACAATACAACCAAAATATAAGAACAAAAAGATGTCCACTCACAATACATGAACAAACATTTCATGTGGTCTGCATATTGCATGGGAATCAAGCTGTATCTTTTGACTGTTTATTCTTTATTCACAAACTGTGCCAAATATAAAATTCTCACCATGTTGGCACCAGTTTACAATGTTATTCCAAACGTGCATAAAAAAACAAAACAGGAAGTAGGCTATAACCTAAAGTATTATATGAGGGATTAAATTGACCATATTTGAAGCTTATTACAGGTATATACAGTTAAAGCAGGATATGGTAATGATATGTACAATGCATTTGCAGTGACAGACACCCATAATCTATTCATCAGCATGCACCAGTCTACATGAAGCCGTCATATACTCAGCTATATGCTCAGATTGCCTTATTTACTCTTGATTCGCCACAGCGTATGTGTATGTGCATGAAATTGACTGTGGATAATGTGTAATTGCATGTATTGAATTGGCTGCACTCAAATCACACATGTAAATTATAATGTGGAAATTGTCAGTTTGAAAGATGTTGGTTACAGAATGAATTACACTGTACGGCTGTAAAGAATTATATTTAATGGAATGACACTAAACTGTATATGTCAGGGTTTGGTGTTTGTTGTGTGTTCCCCCTCTCTTCTGTGTCTGTCTGCTCCTCTCGGGGGCGTGGCTGGGCTAATGCTGCAGTGTGGATCACCTGCTCGGTGGTTCACCTGCAGCTAATTGTCTAATCAGCCCCACTATTTAGTTCTGTCCTCATCCTCTGTTCTTTTATCAGTTCAGTCCTCCTCTATCCCTTGTCACGTCCTCGTCCTGCTTGTCCATGTCCACGTCCACGTCGTCGTCCTCGTCCTCGTCCTCATCCTGCTTGTCCACGTCGTCCTGCCTGCCCTTGTCGTCCAGTCTGTCTACCTGTGAGTCTACCCCAGTGTCTTCCCTCCGTCTATGTCTCCAGCCAGTTTCCATCACCACATCCCTCATACCCAGCAATAAACCTGTTTAAACATCTACCTGCACCTATGTCTCTGCTTTGGGGTCCTCAACCACACTCAAACCATGACAGTATATTACATTTAACTTCTTCTGGGTGCCTATTACTACACTAAAAATGCATATAATAGATGCATATATAATACGTATAAGCTATTATATTTAAGTTCCAATCAGTGGCGGAAGAAGTACTCCATTTTGTTATCTAAGTAAAAGTACAAATACCAGAGCAAAAATATACTCAAGTAAAAGTATCACCTAAAATCTACTTAAAAGTATCTGTTTAAAGATGTAATTAAAGAGTAAAAGGTAAAATCATTTCACATAGATTTGTAGCTCTAATAAAGTTTCAAATGTTTTGTTTGTCAAATGTTTTTGCAGATGTGCTGAATTTTGATCCACAGAAACATTTAAATTGATATTTTTCCTGACTTTCTTTTTTTTTGTATTTTTTTGCTAAAACTACAAATGTGTCACAAATAAACCCCTCAGATGTTTAAGCAGGTCTCAAACAATAACATACTTTTACCTTTCAGTCCAGTTAAAAAATGTAGTATCTACTTTAAAATCTATGGTAAAGTAAGTAAATACAGATTCAAAAAATGTATCCTTATGTACAGTACTTTTACTTTGTTACAGTCCACCACTGGTTCCGATTGTGAAAAGTGGCCTTACTGACTTGTCAAAGCCTGATCTCATCAGATCTCAGAAGCTCAGCCTGGTTAGTACTTGGATGGGAGATTTTTGGAGATTCTTTGACCCACTTGGTCCTTGTTCAACTCACTCAAAATATTATGCAAGCCCAGTTATTATTGCATCTGCCCCTTGATAATCTGTTCCTCTCATAATATGATGTTTTATCGGACTGTCTGACTGACTGCTGTTCTCCTGAATGTGTATAAAGATGCAATAAGCAATATGAGCCTTTGGGTATAATAAAACCACTGTATAATTAATCCCACAAGGTCATCCCACCACATAGATACATCAAAGATACACTATGTAACTTTTCTTCTTGGGGGGCCTCCTATCTTCGTGTCTCTATGACTTGTCAAATGTTCCACAGTACGGCATTAAACTTGCTTGTAGTTAAATAAATGTCACAGGAATGTCTCCATGAAGATTTTCTATTCACAGTAAGGGGAACAGATCAGATTTTCATATTTTCATTAATTATACACTTATACACCAGGCTAATAATCAGTTTAATTTCATGCAAGGACCCTATACCAAGGAGTACATTTTGGGCAACCAGCTGAAATACTCCAGGCTGTTTTTGTTTCGAGCTAAACATGTTACACCCAAGGCAGCACAGAGACCAAAACAAGTAAATAGCAGAGATGGAAACAGGAAATAAAAAATGAATATAAAAAAAATAAAAGGCTTTTCGTTCCATTTTGAAGCTTTTTCCAGTTTGGCTCTTTGCCATGTTTTGAGTGGCACTTGTTTGCTGTTTTGGCCCTTGGGGTGCTTACTGAAATCACAGTTCTGTTTTGCCTTGGCCCTCCATAGTCATGCCAAAAATACTTCTTTGGTTTCCCACCATACACAAGAGCAAGGCAGCTGAAACTAAACAGTCTTACCAGCCATGGGAGAAAAAGAAGAAGCGGCAGAGCAACAAAAATCTACTTTTAGAAAGATAAAAGTTTAAATACTGATGTACAAGTATCTTAACAGTAGTTAAAGCGATGCTGCTTTGCCTACAAATGCTGCACAGTTTCAATTCAATTTATCTATCTCCGTGGAGAAAAGCAGATGGCGCCAACAGGTAAGATTACATGTCAAATCAGTGGGATGCGGTATAAAAACATTGTTAATTGAATAAAAGTAAGAGCAAGATAGCCATATTTAAAGGTCCTATATTATGCAAAACTGCGTCCTGTAAACTATGCTAGAATGTTGTTGCAACATGAAGGACATTTCTGCAGTTGTGTTTTGTTTCATGGACACATGTTTGAGTAATCCTTTAAAGCTCAAAATGCTACTGTTCCACCTTGTGATGTCAAGAAGCAATACTTTTGGAGTTTAAAAACACCGTGAAGTAGTTCCTACCATGTGACATCACAAGGTGGAACAGAGTGTTTTCTGTTTGAGGGAAGAACTCAGCCTAAATAAGGAGAATGTGTGTTAAACGTGTGCGAATGAAACAAGACACAACTCTGAGGATGTTTCTGATGAGGAAACAACCTTATAACATAGATCAGAAAATAGCACAATATGGGCCCTTTAATGACATACTTTGACATACATCGTCAGGAAAAGCAATACTAATCTCTGTGGAGACAAACCCTGCAGATGTAGTTTAATGTTGAGTAAATAAACAATTGTTAACAACACTAAATAAATTCCATGTTAAAATGTAGGTTTAGATGGCCACCAATTCAATCTCTTTTGGTGACTCCTTTTTGACATTTGAACACACAAACATGATTGTTGCTGTCAGGTCACAATACTCGTAGCTGAGGTTAGGATCAAATTAGCCCTCTCTCTGTCTCTCCACCGGAGCGTAGGATATTTACACATTTTCAGGCAATTACGCTGTTGTCTGACACGGCCTGTGCTGACAGCCCACAGATTTATCACGTCAAACAGAGCTGTGAAATCTGAGGGGTCATTCAGGGCTCAGGCTCTGTATATCACTATTATCATATGCTCACCTATGGTAAATATGGAAAGTGCTTTGAAAATTATATATATATATAAGATATATCAATAGGAATGGAAGAAACATAATCAAAAGTGACAGTCCACCCTCCTAATTGAGTTTGAAGAGTGTAGGTGCAGTTACACGCATCAATCAGCCTCAGGGCATATCAGTGGTGGAACGTAAATGTAGTATTTAAAGTACTTAAAAAGTTAAAAGTACTTAAAGTACTTAAAGTAAAAGTAGTAAAATACTTAAGTAAAGTACAGACACCTAAAATGTATACTTAGGTTTTTTGTTTGTTTTTTTGTACTTTTACTTCACTTTACTTTTTTACTTTTACTTCACTACATTTAAGAGTACGTATCTGTACTTTCTAGTCCAGTCCATTTTTGAACAGGAGTGAAAAGTAAATGTATTTTTTATTATGTTGGGAGGCCTACTGAAAAGGCTTTTTTTTCACACATTGGTAGTTTAAATATTCACAATTTATGAGATGAAATATGAGCCTTTGAGAAGTGGTTGGTTGGAAGCAAACATACAACTTATATAATATAGAACAAGATATTGGAACTAACTAATCAGCAGCAGCGTGTGCTTGACACCAAATGAGAACACATTGGATCAGAGCAATGTTACATACAAAAATCCAGTTTTAGTTCTAATACGCCCAGTCAGTATTCATACTGAATGTTCCACCTTTTCCTGCTTGCTTTCCCAGACTGATAATGTGTAATGTGTGTAACTCAAGAGGGCTACACTTACCATCTGGATTCTGCAGGATGAGATTTTATTCACAAGGGTCAAAATCTATTGTCTTTGCACATACACTATAGTCCTGTGTAGTGTTGAATCGCACACACCCTATGTGCTATTTCCCAGACATTTCAGGCCATTTCTGGTATTGAAAGCTTTTTGGTAAACAAGGTTGTCATGACATCTATAGTGTTCAGTTCCCCGCTTGTCACTGTTTGGTGGGATTGGGTTCTGTTTGGATTCCTCCCCACACCACCGTATTGGCCCACACTGAACATAATCTTAGCTTGCATGGATATGTTTCCCTTGACAACTTAACAGTGATTAGCAGGTCTAAGCACCCGGCTAAACCTTTGAGCCTGTATATTTGTGTCGCTATGGCACACTGGAAATGTGACAGTTTTCGTTTGGTTCCTGTCCCATTCTGATTACCATGCACACACACAAACCTGCATGTCAACCTGAGCAGACTGGTGCCCCCCATGTCTGCTCCCCTGGGTGCTGTGGTCCTTTTATTAGAAATATATTCTATCAGTGATTTTAATGTAAAAACGCAATAAATTCATTTCACGCCATGTTGAGCAACTTTGCCACATTATTGTTAGGTCTCTGTGGCTTTCCGCAGCAGGCGAGGAGACCCACTACTACACACTGGCACAAAGCAGCCAGTGATCTCAGCAACCTTAGTGAAAGACAGATGGAAGAAAAGGAAGGAACATATGAATAGGTTAATAATTTATCGTGTACTCAAAGGAGTCCAAGCAGTAAGCAGTTTTTGTAATGCATGTTTAGCAAACGATAATGATAAAATGTAATCACGGCCAATAATGTAATAATGTCAATAATTTCTTAAAAATGTTAAAAACAGAACTAGTTCATTTGAAATGTTCTACCATGGTCCAAAGGTATTCCTGAGTTACCTGAATTGAGTTGTTGTTTTGTTGTGGTGTGAGGCTAACAACAACTAGCATGCTAATGTGCAGGGGTCCTGATTATCAGACAATAACACCCTTTTATTAGAAGGAGACAGCTCACAGTGGACTTATTTTGACCGCAATAAAATCTATATAATACATAGAAAGAAATCGGGTACAAGGCCTTTAATATTTCTTTAACTGCAATATAGCAGCTCCAAGTGTCTGATCACTACTATAAATGATCAAGCATTTGTGGATTTTCCTTTTGAGTATTTGCAATGAAATGATTTAATCTGGTGAAGCAGTAAAGCAAGAATACAGAGCATACAGTCGACACTACACAAAGTAGACAGCTGATCAGCCTGAGGATTGAGCCCACATTTACTTTGCTAATGGAGCAAAGTGACAGCCTCACAGTGCAACTCTTAGTCAAACACCTTTCTAGAACGCAAAGAAGGTCTGTGTCATTAAAAAGGTTTCCAGTAAAACACCATGTTTAACCACCGTATTTTGCTTCAGCCTGTTTGAGAGAAGAAACCATTTTGATTGCCTTTGCCTAGAATAGATTTGAGATCAAGAGGTTAAATGGTGACATTTTCCAACTCTGAGCATAAATGATGAAAAAGTGATGTGATATCCACAGGCAGCTTAGTTTTAATACTGTTTTAACAGAGAGAAATAATATCAGACCAAATCATTTAAAATTTGCATGTGGCTTTCAAACTAGATAAATGATTTGGCCTTCCCTAATGGAAGTTCTTATTATAGTGCTTATTGTCTTCAAGCAAAGGTCTGCATAATAAAATCAATTACATTTTTATTTCATCATTGGCTAAATGTCATACACCTGATTAAAGTTTCATGTGAGAAGTGTTGGAAACAATGCCATAAATCACAAGTGTCTTGGACTTCATGATGTGGCAAGAACAGCTGCTAACTATCTACCTAGATATAGTTCCTGTTCAATAAAAGATGCTTAAATGCTCTTGGGCCCTGCTTGAACAGTTAAACAATAGTTGACCAGGGCAGACCTACTTCTCCATTGAAATAAACCTGCAGGTGACAGTCAAATAAAGCAGTGTCTGAACTTTCAAATTAAAATATATGAAATGTTAACTTAAAATATTCATGATTTTGCTCAAGTTATATGTGGTCTGTCACGATGGTTACAGGTTTGTTGCATTAGAGACTGCCTCGTATACAATGCTATACTTATAACTATAAATTGGTCTATTCCATTGGGGCTTTAGAGATAAGAGCTAATAGACTAAGCTTGATAATAATTTTAAACAGAAGTGACAAAACCACTTCAATCAAATCATGCACAGCAAATGCAAATAAACAAACATGACTGCATGGTTCTGTTTGTTCAGTCTGAAGGTGCATTTGAGGGATGGACAAGATTCTCGTTAGATCAGAGAGCTCATGTCCAGCCTAGCTACAGTATTCATCTTCATGACTCCAATACCAATATAGAGACAAATGCCAGAGACACAAGCCATATGAGGCTTATATTTTGCACAATTATATGTCACCTGCCCAGTTTGCTTTGTATTTGGAAATTAGTAGACACATTTTCAAAGGTCCTGTATTATGCAAAATTTACTCTTTTGAGCTTGAAGTCCTGCAATAATGCTGTTGCCTCTTGAACAAATGGAGTTGGGTTTTGTTTCACTAATACATGTTTGCATAAGGCAAGGCAAGGCAAGGCAAGTTTATTTGTACAGCACAATTCGTACACAAAGTAATTCAAAGTGCTTTACAGAATAAGAAATACATTAAAATCACAATACAAACAAATCAAAACATAAATAATCATCATAAAATTTTTAAATAGAGATGGGACATTAAATTAGAGAGAATTAGAGAGAAGAGAAGAGTGCGGAATGGAAAATGAAAACCTTTATTATTAGTCAAACTACATCTCCAAAGTTCAAAATGCTCTGTTCCATCCTTGTGATGTTATGGACCTGTTGTTTTTTTCAAGTTAACAGCTAACTTTTACTTTTAGTTCAGAGGCGGCATGGTGGCTGAGTGGCTAGCACTCGTGCCTCACAGCAAGAAGGTTTTTGTATGGAGTTTGCATGTTCTCCCCGTATCTGAATGGATTTCTTCCGTGCACTCCGGTTCAACCCATCAACCCAAAACATGCTAGTACCCTCACAAACTGGAATTGAGGCCCGTGACGTCGCCCGGGCTCGCCCCAAAAGGACGACGTGGGGTTCATAGGCGTCGGGTGCACAGAGGACTGGGCGGCAAACTGCTGCTCCTGCGACCCGGCCAGATAAATCAGAGGAAGATGGAGATTGGTAATTCCAGGAGTGAAATTATCCAAATGATTCTAGTGATGTATGGAGTTTAAAAACACAATGGAGCACATCTCCAGGTATATTTTTGATGAGAAAACAACATCATAACATAGATCAGAAAATAGGGTAATATGGGCCTTTAATGTCTCATGGCGTCTTTGAGCTTCTTGCACATGTTTTAAATGTGGTTATAATTATAAATGGTGAATAAACACACTTAGATGCTATCAAGATTGTCTGGGAACAGCCCCTTGCATTTTTCCATATAGATAGATTGATTAGTTTATTTTGGTCATAGGTATATTCTGACATAATTTCACAAACGGTAATATTTACCATGCAGAGACCAATAAAGGTGTAGACTGAAGTTTAAGCTGAGTGGGCCTACCCTTTACTCCGCTATGTCATAGCACCATTCATATTTATAAAAAAAATAGCAAAATAGTACAAGCACAAACTAACTCAGAATTCAGAGATGCCAGATTGCCGATGTAAATGTCTGTGTTGATAGAATAATGTCTGAAACAAAACCAACCCTGCATTTGAAGGATTTATGTCTGAGCAGCAGCAGCGTAGTGTACTTCCTGATAGAAAGCTTGACAGCGGCGGACTGATATATGAGAAAATAGTCCCTCATAAAGTGATGATTAAATGTTAGTTTTATTTCAAACAGTATTCTATCAACACAGACATTTACATCGATAGTCTGGCGTAATAATAGATTTGCTTTGTGCAGTGGGTAAGTAAGACTATGGCCACTGTCATGCGCTAGCTGCAAATATAAGAACAGGATTAAATATTTTTAAAAGTGTCTTCACACGTCTCCAACACTCTGGCTCACTAGGAAATGAGGCCCTATGTCCAAAATTCCTAAATGTCCCATTAAATTTAAAGTGGAAGAGAAAAGACTTGTACACAATTTAAGTTAATCTATTTAATAGGGATGTAACAATAACCAAAATATTGTGATATTGTATCAGCAAAGGTCTCACAATAATATCATGGACCATCACAATATATCAAATCACAAGTGTCTTTGCTTAAATGAACAGTTATGATGCAGAAATAGCTAAAAAAAAAACAGGTTATTACATAGACCATGACCCTTTTCTCTGTAAACTACATGAAGAAATAACTGTTCTAAGCACTTTTAAATCTTAATTCTTTGGATCAAGTAAAAGGCATTTTTAGAGGAAAAAGTAGCTTATTCACAGTTTTGTGAACCTCCACAAAAATTGCAATAAATATTGTACTGTGAGATGTATATCATGAAAATATCGTAAAATATCGAGAGATTTGGATATTGTTACATCCATAATATAAAATAATTTGGTACAAAATAAATTTTGTACCAAATGACTGGTCAAAGCATTTTATTATGTCAGTCTTGTTATTATGTATAAATTCATAATTTCGTGAGATCATGAGCTTTCCCATGATATCGCAATAAATATTGTACCGTGAGGTTCAGCCCATATCGTATCATGAGACTTGGATATCGTTACATCCCTACTATACAACTATTCCAAAGGTCCACTTCCTTAACAGATATGCAAAATTTCATATTTGTTCTGATTTTTTTTTTTTTTTAAACTCATATTGACTACCTCCGATTTTAAACATTTTCTGTAATGATTTTGACAAGAGATTAGTGTTTACTTTGAACGAAAAGGTCCACTAAATTTTAAAATTAAAAAGGTTTGAAATTTATGAGATTGTTGGTTAATTGTAAATTCCTAATGCGATTGCGCTTATTGCATTTTCTGCCAGGTGAGTTGTTAGCATATGCTCAAAAAAAAAAAAGTATGTATTGTATGTATTTTTCAGATTTTTAATTTGTCTGATTAGCATCTAGTGGCTGCCATACCATCTCCTCGTACATATCACAATCAGAATGTTCAAAGCCCGTTACAGTAGAAAGATCTGTTGTGGCATACTGAAATGTGATCTTAGACATGAGTAGACCTAACAATATCAAACATACACCACGTAAACCATGCTACTACCAGCATTACAATCCTCGCTGGTCTACAACTCAACAACCAACTGCACCCCAAATCAATCAGTTGAAGCTATTTAAAACCATAATAAGAATCATAATTAAAACACAAATACAGGCAATACAAATGCACAGCAAGATCACCCCACACAAACCCAAATGTTGCTAGCTCATTTTATGCATGCTTAATTCATGAGGCTCAAACTAAGCCTGTCAGGATTAATGTAATTTTGCAGGATATACTACTATAGAGATGCAGCATATTGTGATGAAGGATAATATTGAAACTGAATTTGTTTTATGATACAATTAAAATAAAACGATATAATAATAATCCCAATAAAACAATATTTTTTTATTTGCAGTATAATTTACAAGGCTTGAGCTGCAGCACATACATAAAGAAAGAAGTAAAATATTCCCAATATAGTACCCATGATAAATATTGAGCCCCAACAATATTGTTCCAGTTATCATATATTGAACGATAAGTCGTTATACTAATAGTAATTATCATGACAAGCCTAGCTCAAATATTATCAACATACTTCTTACCTTGTTGAGCCAGACTGAAGCAGTGATTGATTTGTGCAATGATTTGCACTGTCCTTTTCCAACTGTTTTGTGGTATTCTTTACACAGAGTTGATACTGGTTTATGTCCAAATCCGAGTCCAATCTGGTCTGTGTAGGTCTGAAGATTTAGGCAAAAAGATCTCCAGATGGAACAGATGAGGGCCTGTCATTAGATAAGCAGTGAAGGAAATAATATCCAGTTTAAAAGAGGAACATGGTTTAGTTAACAGGGCACAGGAGTTGGTTGGAGCTGGCTGACAGGTTAACAGTAGATGTAGACTGGTCTTCAGATGAGATGAGAACATGTTGGGGATCAGGATGATACAACTTTTTAATTGGAAATAAAAAATAAATAAAGACAACTGACCGCCCATTTGACATAAGCTGACATAAGATAACACTCTAAGCAGGTGGAGGTGATTGCTTCTTCTTCTTCTTCTGTGGAGTTTTTACATCCTAGAAGTAGTATTACCGCCATCTAGTGCCTCTAACAAAAACTATCTATTGGCAGGTGAGCAGGTGAATACTGGCCAATGAAGACTCTACACACATACACACACATACACAACGCGAAGGGGAGGTCCAAGTGAGAAACTTGAGTCAAAGCAGAGGAATTCTTGTTCTGTTCAGAAATCAATAAAAAAAATATAGCAAGTTTTAAACATTGTTAACATTTTTTTTTTTTTTGTAGTTTGTGAGAATTAGAATTACTTTTATCACTTGCAGGGGTGAATCACAAATATAAGTCATGTATCTGTACATCTGGACTATGCTACTCGGTGTGGAGAATATCTGAAGGTGTTTAGTGATATAAAGACTATGGTCTGCTGTGCTAACTCAAAGTGGTGGATGTAAGTGCCACCGCAATTTACGCTATAGCCACCATAGTTGTCAATAGAGAAGACGTTTCAATTGCTAACTCCAAACTTTTCTGCCTCCCACAGAACAGAACTTCTGCAGAAAGACTATGCACAGCACGCAGCGGGGAGGTGGTGAAAAGACAGTGGTGGAAGCTGAAAAGTTATGCAATCAAACTAGTCTGGGGAATGCTCATTATACATGGCTCTGCTTTTGTTTCTTTAGCTGTTAGCACTATTTGTGTTGCCACTCATATACTTTTGTCACTTTTTTATATTACTTATAGTTTAAAACATTGTTCACAATGTCTGTGCTGTTATGAGACACTGAATTCAAATTGGGACTATTGACACAACAGTTTGTGTTTTGGGAACATTTTGAAGCATCAATCATTTCTTACTATTACTTCCATATCTCAACTGTTTTACAAGGTCAAGGTGCATTTCCTGTTGGGTATGGGCAATTTAATTGAATCCATCCATCCATTTTCTTCTGCTTATCTGGGACCGGGTCACGGGGGCAGCAGTCTCAGAAGCAATTCCCAGACTTTCTTTACCTCGGACATGTCCTCCAGCTCCTCTGGGAGGACCCAAAGGCCAGGGGCGTTCCCAGGCCAGTCGAGAGACATAATCCCACCAGCGTGTCCTGGGTCTTCCTCGGGGTCTCCTTCCGGTGGGACGCCCCGCCACTCTGCAGAGGAAACTCATTTCGACCACTTGTAAAGTTCATGACCATAGCTGAGGTTAGGAACATAGATTGACTGCTAAATTGAGAGCTTTGCGTTTCGGCTCAGTTCCCTCTTCACCACAATGGTCTGATACAGCGACCGCATCACCACAGAGATCCTGAGATACTTGAACTCCTCTACTTGAGACAGGGCCTCTCGACCCACCCAGAGTGGCCAAGCCACCTTTTTCCAGTTGAGAACCATGACCTCGGATTTGGAGGAGCTGATCTTCATCCCAGCGACTTCACACTTGGCTGCAAACTGCCCCAGTGCATGTTGCAGGTCCTGGACTGAAGACGCCAACATTATCTGCAAACTGCAGAGATGAGATCCTGATCCATAGCGTTCAGCGCCACTCAAATGAAGCTCCCGATGCTAACGGTTATAGGAGCGAATTTGGAGCCAAGCTCTATGTTATGAATAGGATTTTTTTTGATGGACAAAATAGCAAAAAAGAAAAAAAACATAAGGTCATGTAGAGCGGGTTAATACAAACATAAGTCCAAAATAATGAGGCACACAGCAGCAGTTACAGAGAGAGGGGGCCAAAATATTTCAGTGTAAGTCAATGGGAACAAGGGTCAGTAGAAGGTAGCCGAAGAACATGCGAACTTCCTATTTGGAATGTGGTGATGGACGGAATTAATGATTTAATTTATTTTGTTTGGTTGTTCTCGTTCTCTTGCTACTTATATTCCAAATTACACACATGCATACTTCGGAAATATCAATTTCAGACCAGAAATGGAGATGCTTGTAAAAGATCTCACTTGAACCCTTTATACACCAAGTTAATTATGACCTGGCACGTCCAGTTTGGCTGTAAAATCCATATCTGCTCATCAGGAGAACTCTCTGAGCACCTCCTGCTCATTGGAGATTCAAGCGGTTTGTTTCATGTGTAAACAAACCTCTTTCACATGCACTACATGAGGCTCATCCTCTTCTCATGTTCCGCAAGATCTAATCAAAACATTCAATTTTACAGAGATAAAGAAGACACAAAGCAGTAATTGAAATGAGTCAATTCAGTGCACAGTTAGATTATTTTATGTGTGAAAAATAAATGAAACTTGTGTGTGTGTGTGTGTGTGCATAGCAAAAGTAGTTACTAATGGTTGCTATAGTAATGGTTGCTATGGTAAGGTAGCGTCACTCTGGTAGCGTCACTATGGTAGCGTCACTATGGTAGCGTCACTATGGTAGCGTCACTACTCCAGGTAGTGGGAGTGAGGTAGCGGGTCACTAGTGTCACTAAGGTAGCGTCAAGAAGGTAGCGTCACTAAGGTAGTGTCACTAAGGTAACGTCACTATGGTAGTGTCACTAAGGTATCGCCACTAAGGTATCGTCACTATGGTAGCGTTAATATGGTAGCAGTAACATAGTTATGCTAATGGTTGCTATGGTACCAGTTGCTATGGCAACAATCGCTACGGTAGCGTCACTACGGTAGCGTCACTACGGTAGCGTCACTACGGTAGCGTCACTACGGTAGCATAACTATATTGCACAAGTGGATGGAAGGGGATGAAAGGATAGAGGGATGGGAATGTAGGGTCAGTCAGTGCATGCACGTGTTCAGAGAAGTTATGGCCTTTGGGAAAAAACAGTTTTTGAGTCTGGTTGTCCGAGCTTTGATACACCTGTAGCACCTCCCCGAGGGCAACAGGTCAAACAGCTCAAGCTTATCACAAAATCAATTTACTCAGAAACCCTTTACAAACTTTGTTCTACTTTTTCCTACCATACACAGGGTAACTTTTGACATCTTATAACTTCGATAATTTACATACAATACGTGATTTTAGTGTTACCAACCTGTTAATAAAAGAATAGATAAAGCACATTTGAACTGCTTTACTTCAAAACGGAGGATTGTTTCTTCCTCTGCAGCGCTCACTCTGCTCTCTATCAACGTTGTGTGACATACGCCATCTAATGGTCAGTGCAGAAATTGCACTTTAACTCAAAGAAGATTACAGAACCACATGAATTGTTAGTTGTTAAATACAAATAAAATACTTAAATAAGAAAATAAAATTTGAGGGGTGTCTGTTTTCTACTTGACATATTTCCAGCCTCTACACTATCTTTTACCCTTTTACCATAAATTGGCAATTCCAGGGCTGAAATGATCCAAATAATTCTAGAAAAGGTATATGGGGTTTAAAAACTCACTGCAGCACTTCCTGTGTTACCACATGACATCACAAGGTGGAGTGTTTTCTGTTTGAGAGAAGAATTCGGCCTAAATAGGCAGGTATGTTCTTGATTAGGAAACAACATTCTAACATAGATCTGAAAATAGCCTTTAAGTCAACTAAGTAGGATCTTAATAAGCTAAATTCCCTATATAAATTAATATAAATGGGAAAAAAATGCAATGAAATACCAGATTGGATTTGTTTTCTACTCCAATTGTTTGCCTGCTCGATAAATCCACTATTTAATAAGGGTGTAGCAGAGGTGCACGGCTGCTGCAGAGCTCCTGACCTAGAAACGCACAGACAGACACTGAGCTGTGACAGAGGGAGAGGGGATCCAACTCCACCACTTAAACTGTCTCACCGTTGCACCACCACAATATGCATCCATCAAAAGTTCACCCTACCCTTATCAGATAGCATATTTGAAATAATTTGATGACAGCCTGTGATGTCTTGCTTTGTCAACAGCGTTACAGCATCCATCCAAGCGCGATCCTGCTGCTACTGCTTGACTCAAAAATGCAAATTCAGGCTTTCGCTGTCACTGCGGAGAAATCTGGAAAGCAATCACAGTGCCCCCAAACCGAAACAACACGCAAAACAGACCGGAATATTATTTTCGATACTGAGGCATTTTAATATAGTGTTAACCTCTTAAAATGGCATCAGCTGAAAGTAATGCTGATTCTTCATGTCACTAATTATCTTGTTGCCCCTCAGCACTTGGCTTCTCTCATATGATTCCAACAGTTTAACATTTACAGATCAGGCATGTGTCCATAAGGAATTTTCAGTTAGCTCAACAATAACCCAATGGAGATTTTAAGATGCTAAATTCTTAAAGGTGCACTCTCAGGAGGAGGCCCCACTACCTTCTTGCCTCCACAGAAATGTTATTGCTTTTTGTCATATTTTTAAAAAGCGCTTTTTCACCTTCAAGGCACTAAAAGCACTTTACATCAAGGAACCACTCACCCACTCACACACACATTCATACACTGGTGTATGCAGACACTGGGGCAAGCTGGGTTAAATGTCTTGCCCAAGGACACAACGACAGCATTCATCTGTGGGACCTGAAGTTGCACCTCCAACCTGTAGGTCAGTGGATCTGACCACTCGACCAATGCTTAAGTCAAGAGCAGGATTCGAACCGCCAACTGTCGGATCAGTGCAAATGCTTTAGCAGTATGGCATTAAACTTATTTATCTTCATTGGCCAAGTTACAGGTCAGATCTGTGGAGAGTGGACCCTATTCACAGTAAGAATGCATCATTTTCAAGATATGTTTGTGGTATAAAAACACCTTCAATTGAATAAATGTTTAAAGCCATATTGTGCGATATTCCAGGTTAAGTTATAACATCTCCATGAGACAGGCAGTTGGCGAACCACCGAAAAGTTTGTGCACCTTTAACGTAGCATTTGCTCAAAAGTAACAATGATGTGCAAAAC
Organism: Odontamblyopus lacepedii; assembly: GCA_034769755.1. Lineage (NCBI taxonomy): Eukaryota > Metazoa > Chordata > Actinopteri > Gobiiformes > Gobiidae > Odontamblyopus > Odontamblyopus lacepedii. The sequence goes on along the minus strand of CM068362.1, from coordinate 29,056,428 downwards.
TCAAATTAGCATTTTCTACAGGATAATCCCATTGCTAAAAAACATGAAAACCTGTCATATGCACTTTAAGTTTTGGACCCCTTTGTGCCATTTACCGGTAATTTTCACTCTCTTATTTATCCCCCTCTGTGGCACCACGTCAATACTTAACCCCTCCGGCAATGGCATTTTTAGAATCATAATGACTCCTCTTAGGGTAGTTTCAGTAATTACAGTAAAGAGCTAACAGGGCGCATCAGTGAGGTATCATGGCAACAGAGGCAGATGGAGGAGACGGGTGTCATGGAAGGCTATTCACAGCGGCACAATACATTAGTCACACAGCCTTAGCAAATAGAAGCCAGTGCACATTATACACACGCATCAGTCAGCCCGGGCACCATATTGTCTGTGCTATGAAAAGATCTTTTCGTCCATCAAGAGTCAAATTAACTTTTATTAATTGCATGACCTTGTTTAAAACTAAGAAGCGGGAAGTTATAACTCTCGGACATTCTCTGTTAATGATCTTGCAGTGAAGTGCAGGGGCGATACTGATAAAAATGAATAGCTGAATATATACTCTTTTTCTTCGTAAAAAGCGATAATTAGATGCTAAAACATGGTGGCAAATGTTTTTGTTCAGGCTGAGGTATTGCGTGCAAAGTGACTAAAATTTAACACAAAAGTTAAAAAAAAAAAAAAAATCGCTGTTTTCATTTTTACAATTCAAGTTTTTTTATTTTTATCAACATTTGTGTTTATGTACAATCGCTTATTCTTTATTTTTGTTTACCTTCAAGTTGCTCACATCTACTCTGGATCAGCTACATTATAACCTTCCTTCCTTACAAATCTAAAAGGCTGTCTAGTTTTATTTTTCCTTAAACTCAATGTGCTGGAATATTTTGAAAGCATAAAATAAAGATAAATGATGAATAGCGCAGTAAAACTATATAACTAAAGCTCTGAAGTCGTGTTTTTGGTCTCACAGTTCTATCGTAAGTTGTGAGGAATGAATGGTGATTGAAGATGTTGGAAGAAGAATGGTCTGATCTACATACTACACAAACACTATGACCATCAGGGATATTAGGGGTCGGTATAATGTGCCAGATGGTGAATATTGACTGTAACGGACCTTCTATGAATGTGATGAGCAAACATGAACAGAACATGCATCGAATATTTAAAACGCTACCTGTTCATGGTAAAGGATAGCTTCATTCAGTATCTCAAAAATAATAATAATAATAATAATGATGCATCAGTTTTATATAGCGCTTTTCAGGACGATCAAAGACGCTTTACAGAGCATTATTCATTCACTCCAGCCCCGGTGGTGGTAAACTACTATTGTAGCCACAGCTGCCCTGGGGCAGACTGACGGAAGCGAGGCTGCCAATCTGCGCCATCGGCCCCTCTGACCACCACCACCACCATTCACGCACACACCACTTTCATACTAGACAATGTGGGTGCTGTGTCTTGCCTAAGGACACTATGACAGTTTTTGCCACTGGCGCCCCCCTGTGGCACCTGGAATTCCCAGTGTCTCCCATCCAAGTACTAACCAGGCCCGGCCCTGCTTAGCTTCTGAGATCTGACGGGATCAGGCTTTGACAAGTCGGTATGGCCACAAAATGTATCGTAAATCATAAAATACGGGCTTTATGTTATTGGGTACATATGGAGTATAAGTAGAATGTAGTAACTGGAAATTCTGAAATACATTGTCGATTAAAAAAAGGACATTTGGCGTAGAAAAAACACTACAACCATAGCAATACAGAAACTGTGTCTACTCAAACAAAAACCATGTACGTATATAAAATGGTAAACTTCAATGTTTAACTGTATCTCAGATTATAATATCTAGTAGTAGTAGTCAGTCTGTAGTTGAAATACAGTTTTAGTAAGACCTAGAGCACTTCAGGTGAGGTAGGGCCATGTCTGTACATCCATATATTTCCATTCCAAGTGAAGTTATCCATGCAATTAAAACCTATGGGTAAACTTATATAGCTCATTATGTACCCCAAACATGTATGCTACAGTCTTTCACTTAATATATAGGCTCAAGTCCAGCACATGAAAATATATTCCTTAAGCTGATGGCAGATATGAAGCCTGCTCTAAATCAACACTCCCTCTGGGCTCTTAAGACTTTTGTTCTTGTGAGATCAAACAGTGAGCCTAAACTGCAGATCTGTCTGAACAATTAACATCCTCCCATCTTAGATGCCATGAAAACTGGCACTCTCGCTGGATCTGGTTTTCAGCACTGTTGTTTATTTCTCGCACTAGTCAAATTATTTATTCACCCATTAGCTGGGCCGCAAGGATACAGTGAGAACCACCAGCAATGGCCCAGATATAGAAGAATATAAAGACTTCAAATTGAAACCTAATGTTTCTTTTAGATCCTCCTAGTGCCACTTTGGAATTTGGGCAAGGAAATAGAATGCACCAAAATGTAATAAATTAATTAAAACCATAGACATAATATTGATTTCAAATGCATGCATCCTTTTCCTGTATCCTTGGGCAAGGCACTTAGCCCACCTTGCTAGTAATAGTGGCTGGAAGGGTTCATTCTGAGCAAAACTCCATGGAGACAATCAGGTGGAAGACCCCACACAAGAAAAGTTACATAGTTTACCTTTAAATCTGGTTTAACCTGGTGCTAAAATATGTCATAACCAGGACTGAGCAAGGACCAGTTGTGGTTTAGACTGCTGAATCAGACCTAAACCAAAACACAGACCCATGCAATCACTTTTGAGAGACACATAATGCAATGTTTCCCAGTGCTAAAGGAGCTATTTGACAGGTACTGTATATGAATTTGATTAACTCTCCTTTAGATGTTTTGACGTCAATAAAAGGCAGGTAACTTTTGTCCAGACTTTACCTTCAAGGACGGGAGGTTCCGGTGAGTTGAACACGGCTCAGAGTCAGTTAAATGTGCACATCTGTCACAACATAAAGCCCCAGCAATATTCAGTGACTGCTGTCACCACCTGTGGCAAAAAGAATAGGTCTGTTTGACAAGAAAATAGATTTATTAGCAGAATAAAGACAAAAGAAGAAGGAAAACAGTAGAAATATGTCACTCTATAATAATGGAGTCAAAATGACAGAAGCTTTCATGTAAGTTGGCAGACTGTACTAAACATGGAGGGTGGTATAGGTCCTTGGATCACCTTTCTTTACAAATAAGCAAAAGACCGACTTATGCCAAACTACACAGGATTGAGTTAGTTCAAAAAATTTCAGCTAATAAGTATTTGGCCAGTGTTATAATGATTAACAATAATTAGATTAGATTCACAGTTTGCTGGCAATGGTAAGGGCCACTACCCTGGTTCAGCAAATACTATAGGCTAAGATCTCTCAGTCTGTTACACATTTTCTTTCCTTGTAAGCATAATACAGGGAGTGCTTTTTAAACTCCATACCCCTTCACAAGAATCTTATAGATGATTTCAGCCCTGCCCATGTCTACTGAAAAAAGGTAAAAAGACAGTTGTTAATTTGAAATGACCTCTTCATGACTTCACAAGGTGCAACAGAGCATTTTGAGTTTTGGAGATATAGACAAAGTAATAATGCAGAATTACTTAAACATGTGTGATTGAAACAAAACACAACTCTGGGTATGTTTTTGATCAGGTAACAACATTCTAACTTCCTCACAAGAATCAGTTTTGTGTAATAAAGGACTTTTAAGTATTTGAGTTTGGGCCTCATATACTGCAACTATACAACACAAAATGTTCCAGAAACTAAGTAACTGAAAGATTATGACTGTCCTTTAACCAGAATATCTCAAGCCAACGGTTCACATGCATTGGTCATTTTTAAGGAGCAATGAATTATTCATAAAAGCAGATTCCACATACATTGATGGCTTGCACCGAATATCTTTTCTATAACATTATGTGCAATTGATAAGGATCACTTCTTAGATATAAAAGCTTGTGAAAAGCCTAGGCAGGAGTAGCTGGGCACTTCAGATGTAATTACGATATGGAACATAGTCAAGCTTTAGGTTAATGTGGATTTCTGGCTAATAGTGACTCCTTATAGAGAGCTACAAGGACAAGATGAACCTCAGCGATTGTTGACCGGAAGGCGAAAAACTCAAGACCTTGAAATGACTGATAAAAGCCATTTTTAGCATCTCATAGCTTATATTCACATCCTCATTCACAGCACATAACATGTTAAATGTGACAAATACAAGACAAGGAAAATTGATGGGGAATTTGGGTACAAGAGGCAGGAGCCCTTGATTGGATTGTGCAATTAAAACTTTAATTATTTGTGTTTTTGGTAAGAATAAATGTGGCTATGAATACAGATGTTTCTGTTTGTCAGAGTTGAGAATATGTTTAGAGAGGATATTTTTGAGCTTTTAACCATGTTCCTTCATCATTTGCTTACTCAGAGTTGTATTTTGATTGACAGATTCATGAAGGGTAATCCTGCTTTGTCTTGTATTTGAGACTGTAGGGCTCAGAGAGTTTAATATTTGACCAACTCCCTGTCCTCTCCCACTTAAGTGTATTTAAAATGTAAACTCTGAATAAAACATGTAGGGTTGAAAATATTACAAAGACATTTATCATCAGTGAAGTGAATGAAAATCTGCTGCTTGCTGTGATGAAATGTCACTTTTAACAGGCAAGGCCTCTCTTGCCCTTTGGAACAATTCTGAACAATGTTGCAGGTTACAATGAACTGTCAAATGTCAAATGTTTTACATATGTTATATTTTTATACAAAAACTCAAAAAAGCATAAATTGCCTATGTTTCCTATTCTGATGCTTTACTGTAGTAACAGCAATGTCCAATTATAAGCATGAAAAAATAGTGTTCTTTCTAAGGTTTTGTCAGGTTTTAATTTACAATAAAATAAACCAATTTGCAGATGTAAGATACTTGACAGTGTGTAACCTTGATTTCACTCTTAGATATAGTAATAGTACTCACCCACTGCACCAGACTATAGAGGGACAGAGGAGCTCATACTCCAAAAGGCTCCTACGGCTCCACTCAAACTGTGAGATATACAGGACTACTCTTTCATACTATATCCATACAAGTGTACAACAACTCACCCTTATGTAATAGATAACCCTATGTCCTCTTAATCATATCATTTTCTTTGCACTGTTTCTCCTTATGACCTCTTGTATAGAGCTGAGATATTATTACCGGTACTTATTTTCTATTTCATTTTTACCTCACATATGCATTTATATAATCATGCCTATTTGACACAAGTCTATTACTACTTATTTAGTATATTTTATATTTATATAACCATTTATATTTTTTACTCTTTGTTATTATAATATAATGTGATGTGTAAGCTACTGTGTCCAAGTATTTTCCCTTGTAGATCAATGAAGTTTGTCTAAGTCTACGTCTATATTAAAGTCATGAACACATAAATGATAACAACCAAGACTTTAGTCTGAGCAAACAGCCAAACACATTCTTATTTTAACTTGGACAAATTTTGGGGTTCATTGGGTGAGTTTTGTGACCTTGCATGAGTTAGATGTTTTCTAAAAATGATCCTTAATCTCACGTATTACACCTCAAACCATTTGTGATATTAATAATTATCTGTGAGCAGTCTCCATGTGCAGTGTGTCCAAGGAACAGGTCACCCAGGGCAACACAAAGCTCAGCCTCTTGTTTGTCTTTGCAACACAAAAGAAATGTGCACCATACGGAAATGAACAAGGCTACATGTCAATACCGCCCATTTGTTGTCACACTTGGCTTTTTCCATTCTGCCTATTGATTTATTCGACAAGGACACTGCTAATTAATCTGCATGACACATCAAGAACTACCTTGGAATGAAACAAAGTGTGATTTTGAGCTGCAATCCAAATACAACAGCTAATAACAAACAATTACAGCAAAAAAAAGAGAAAAAAAAAACATTCACTGTCTGAATTCAAGATGCAAAAATGATAGTTCACCTATCCAACCAGAAGGGGTCACAGTTGAGAGTTTGACCACACGCCCAGGTCAATGGTTCAGTCAACAGAGTGGCTCATGGACAAAGAAAATAGTAATATTATGCTAATTTTTCATTTGCCTGTTCACAATACTTGGATTCCAGATAGTAGTTGCCTGATTAGTCAAGAATTCATGCTTCTCCAATAGTGTTCATGTAGTGTAGTGTTACATATAGTAAACATGGGTTTGACTGACAAAAGGATTAGCTACTCAGCAACATGCATGGTTGTTCACATCAAAGCAAACATGGCTGCTCATGAGGAAAAAATAAAAGGGAATAAAACTTTGTGTAAAATATTGTGGATTTCTGTTCACGGTTAAACTGAGGCGAGAGAAGATGGATGGCTCATAAGATCCTCCGCTTTAAGCTAACCCGATTGGATGGTTCTGTTTGAATTTAGTCTGAGATGCAGAGGAAAAGATAGTGACCTGGGTTTTCAATATACAGAAAAAAAATATTCTGGAGCAATATGATCTTGCCAAGGCCTCGCCAAATTCAGAGAATATTGAATAAAACATGTTTTTGTGAGGTTTATTTGGATCAAAATTCACCAAGACCATTAGAAAACAGGTACCTCTGACCAAAACATGGGTAAAATAAATTTAATACAGAACTGATTACAAGGATATTCTCAATGTAAAGCTGACAACACAAAAATGTAAAAAAATAGCATACAAGGCTGTGTCATAGATTGAATGCTGTAGCTACAGTGTGTGGTGTAATAAGCCCCCAGCAGAGAGACAGTCAGGTTGGTGAGCCTGACAAAGCCCGATCTCATCCCCAGATTGGAATAAAACCTATTTTCCAGGGCTCAAGACAATAAAGCACAAGGTTACCCAACCCAGCACCCTGGACACCCCCATTTAGAGCCAGTCCTCAGACCCACATAAAAATGCATAACCCCAGCAGTGGACCATGGGGGGCTCTGACACCAGGCTAAGAAGGGTACGTGTGCGCTTTATGGTAATATAAAAACACCTCCAAAGGCCAGCGGAGTAGATCAAGTCAGGGCCAGGAAAAGGGAAGGAAAAGACACAGAAAGACACTGAATGCAGAGGGAAACGACACCAAAATGCATCCACTGCTGTAAGAGTAAAGATGCTGGCAGACTCCTGGGGAAGGTTTAGTATTGATACTTTGCAGCTGATGCCGTCAACATTTTTTTAGGGTGTGAAGCTAACGGAAAGCCCCACTCTGTTAAAAGCTCTTTTATTCAAGTTATACGTAATCTGATCTCTGTTTTCACACAATCTTTCATTTCATTTCATTTCATTTATTTTGAAACATGTGTCATTATGAAAATAATATTTCACTTCAAATGCTCTTTTTCGTACAGAGCAACCTGCATATCATCAACTTAAAGTGCACATGTTCAAAAGGGAACAGGGAGAAGCATAAGCTTATTGAGCCCTGCCCCACATTTACAAATCAAAAATGTGTGATGAACATAGGCTCAACATCAAGTCCAACCACTGTGGTATGGCAGTCTTACAACAGAAACACTCTTCCTTTTACACACAATGGAAGAAGAGGAGAGAGAGAAAAAACACATCATGGGTGAATAGTCACCTCTTCTTTACTGTATTCCTCAAGGCAATGGTTTTTAAATGCACTATTGAATTGCAGAATATTACTACATTGCTTGATGTTCTTAGGCAAGTTATTCCATAACTTTGTGGCCATACCGGCTTGTCAAAGCCTGATCCCGTCAGATCTCAGAAGCTCAGCAGGGCCGGGCCTGGTTAGTACTTGGATGGGAGACCACTGGGAATTCCAGGTGCCACAGTGGGGCGCCAGTGGCAAAAACTGTCGTAGTGTCCTTAGGCAAGGCACAGCACCCACATTGCCTAGTATGAAAGTGGTGTGTGTGTGAATGGTGGTGGTGGTCGGAGGGGCCGATGGCGCAGATTGGCAGCCTCGCTTCCGTCAGTCTGCCCCAGGGCAGCTGTGACTACAATAGTAGTTTACCACCACCGGGTCTGGAGTGAATGAATAATACTCTGTAAAGCGTCTTTGAGTGTCCTGAAAAGCGCTATATAAAACTGATGCATTATTATTATTATTATTATAACTTAACACCGCCGACTGAAACGTTAAAGCTCCTCATTGTGGTTCTTACACCCTGCGTTCTCATATTTTCTTGTCTTCTGAGATTGTATTTTCCTTCTCTATCTAAGAACAATTTTTGGAGATGATCTAGAAGTAGTTTATTTCTAGCCTTATACAATACTTGTGCTGTTTTATAGTTAATCAAATCAGCAAATTTTAGTACTTTCATCTGTAGGAATAAAATATTTGTGTGCTCTCTGTAAGCTTTGTTGTTTATAATTCTAATAACCTTCTTTTGCAGAACAGTTATGGGTTGTAGGTTTGTTTTGTAGGTGTTACCCAATACCTGCACACAATAGGTTAGGTAAAAAGAGCTGACTTTGTTGGAACTACAACAGGTGAGATGTTGTGCTTTTAAACAAGTCTCTCACACATAAAATTATTGTCACAAGATAGCTAGCATTAGCCAAGAGTTTTTCAGTTAGTCACTCTCACCTTTTTGTTGAAAATCAAACACCTAGACAAGACCAAGAAAGCTCAGTTTTAAGAGTTCTTAAAACTTTTTTGCCTGTGTGTGTGTGTGCATTGTGTCACCATGGAAACTGCTGAACGTTCTTCCAGTAGAAATGCACTACAGAAGACCCCCAGCGTGAGGTCATTGCAAAATATCAATAGGTAAATGAATGTAGAAGCATTTTATTTGTATTACATGATACTAAAATAAGTCAAGGGAATAGTTTATTGTGGAATAAACAGAGAAAACAATATAAGTATAATAAGCAGATAATATAATTTCATGCTTTCTCCAAATGCAATGTTAATATCCTTTTTTTATTTGGTTATTTGGTGCCTTAAATCTAGTCACAAAGTCTATATTAAATAAGTCCAAGCAAAGCAAAAACATTTTAATTAAGTGTTGGCTCTGCTTGAAATATGTGTGTTTGGTTCGTCTTAATGATGCCCCCTCATCGAGTCACATGATCATCAGGCCCCAACCACAAACCTTCACTCGCCCTAAAAGCACTGACCAGCAAATTGTATAAATCCTTTTTTTTTTTCTTCTTTTTTTTTTTTCACTTTCAGCAGAGCATAATTTTGTTTGCCAGATTAGATGTTTTGAGACGTCAAAGATGTAATGCCTTTGCTGGGAACCACTGTAACTTTGAAAATGTAAGCACAATATATATTTCTGAGCCATTTTGTTATTTATTTTTTATGTTTTTATTCAATTTCTTCTGCATTATAAGCTTTCAAACTCAAGTCTTCCTTTAAGTGTATTGAACTGCGCAATGCCAATATCAGCCCTAAAATGCCATATCACATCTATTGTAAATGCTGCGTATATGGTTGTAATGGAGGACAAGTGCCATTCACCTGTCAGCAGAACACGGGACGGGAGACAGAAGCACAGTTTATGAGAAGAAAAGAAAAACAATATCCATAGAGATAATAAGAAAAAGATATGGAAAAAAAAGACTATAAAATAAAACTCTATGTGTGTGTGTGTAGTTTTATTGCACTGTAAAACTTAAAACACATTGGGCTTGCACCTCCACAAACTTGGCTCTCATGTGGCCTGCTTTTCTCTGTGGAAATGTTGTTGCTCTGGCTATACTATCCAAGTATGATTTTAACTTGTTGTTACTCTGAAATTATGCAGGTGACGTGCCATCTCTAGAAAGTTACACATTATAGATTTAATTAAAATTTAAAAAACAAAAATGATAAAGACACAAAAAAAGATAAAGATATATATTTAAAAAAAGGTAAATAACATTGATACTACTGATGGGTTTTTTTATTTTTTATTTTTTTAATGTCTTTTCATAGTGTAACATGTTGACTATTTTTTCTAACAGTGACGCTAATTGGAGCGTTAATGAAGTGAATGTTTGGGCATGGCGGGGCATCTGGTGTAGTTCAATGACGCTAATTGCTAAGGTTGGGTGTAATTACACTATGAACTCTGCAGTTATTTACCATTTTGTAATCCAAGGGAAGACATACGTGTATGGCCCACACCCAAGCACCACAGTAGCCATAACCACTGCTCTTTGACTTGCTCTGCTAAATTAACCTTGGCATTCATGAGCTGTTTTAATAGCCTGGGACATTATAAAGAGAGGGCGAAATGTGCTTGTCTGAAAAATTATGTTATCTAATCTTGATTTTGCTTCTAAATCGAATAAAGCAAAAGTGGAAACAATGAAGTTATCTTGGATGAGTCTCAGATAAAACTTGGTTTGAAAAGGGACTTTAAAGATAGAATTGTTTGAGGATTTATTTGAACCCTGGAGCTAGAGATTTCTACACAGAGCAGTGGATGACGATGACCTGCTTTGCACCACCAGGGAGCAATATTCTGGATTAGCCAAATGTGCTTGTTTACCGCCATTTGAAGAAGGTTTAAGCAGCTTGTCATGTTGTCACCTCTTTATCCGATGAGAACAATTTAATCCAAGAACAATTACAAACTTGTTTACACTTCTCACATCTAGTGAGAGTAAGATTATTTTGTGAAGTTTGATTATTTTGAAAGTTGACAAAAAAAATCTATTGAATCATCAATTGCATTTTTTCAGGTCGATGCTGAAATTACCCACTCTTGATGTTTTGGGGGTGTATGGATATTATACTTATTCTTTAAGTGACCCATACAACCCCAGCACATTTTAATAAATAAAAAACAACTAACAAAAAACAGGAGACAAAACTAACCTTATATCTATGCTGGATTTCCTATTTCAGTATAATATACTTGGAGTGAGTGACACCATGAGGCATTTTGCAGTGTGAAAAATAGCTCCTCCAAGCCTGTTGTACTTGACAATGATGAAATACGAGCAGTGCATTTTCCTTCAGGTACCTGAAATTCTGAAACAGAAAACTGTGGGCAAATTCCAGTGGACCTTAACTTCACCACAGGCGGCAGACTGTAGAGGCTATGATCGCACGCCTCCAATAACATTGTGGTTTTGGAATTCTCCTTACACATAATATGTCTGGAAACACAGACACCATCCTATATCATATAACATCCTGTAGTGCTGTAAAGCATGCCAACATGCCATTGCAGTTATTTTTTTATTTGTTTGTTTTTTGTTTGATTTTCTAAAAGGTTAACTTACATACTTAATTGGACTTGTCACTGAACTCAGATGCAGTGAAAAAAGTCAGATGGACTACAAGTCAGTTAAAACCTACATGTTTTGTTTTGACCCTCCCTATCAGAGTAGGTGAAACATTGCTCCAGTCAGCCTGCATTGACAAAGATAGAATGTGAGCTGCATCTTTTCTTTCAGGTATCTGAGGCAGAGCACAAAAGTGTAAAAAGGCCGGTGGAGGCATTAGCCACTGAGCCTGGCGACATTCTCTCTCTGTGTATGTCTCTGCCAGTTCACATGAGTGCGTCTATGAGAGAGGGGCTATTGCTGTTTATGGTTGGGTGTGTTTTCTCCAGAAGCCCTTTATCAGATGCTGGCAGAGTGGAGCACAGAAGGATCAATAGAGCTTTGGCCCAAGACAGGGAGGCAGTACCTGGATCCGAGCCGGGCTCCAACCTTTCCTCTCATTGATCTTCATTACCTCGTGCAGACTGGAGCTTCAGGACGCAGTGGCCTGTACACACAAGTACACATATACAAGTCCACGTATGCAAGTACACATGAGTACAAGGACACACATGGCCCCACACATAATCCTGTCCATGCTGACTTTAGAGGACAAGATGGGACTAAGGACACTCATTACTGAAAGCAAGGTAAAAGCAAATACTCTCTTCTTCATGTAATGTAAAATTAGAAGCCAAGTTCAAGCTTTTTAGTAGAGCAGTGCAATCACATATATATATATATTTTTGTCTTTTTGAACTCAAAATAACTGTGTGTAGCCTACGCTCTTACTGTAATGCTGCATTAACCAACAGCCTCCTCACTCTCTTTAGTGTCAACTTCAATCTGAAATAAAGTGAGCAATGATGGATATCTTGTACTGTAACAGTCATCAAGCGTAAATAATATTGATAAATCTAACTACAACATTTTATTTCCTACATCACCACTATGGCTTAAGACTAAAGTTTATCTATACGCCCTTTACAAGCTTTTCAAAAAATCAAAACAACAAAAAACAACTGAGTGGTTTATACCAAATCAGACACGGCACTTAAAAAATCTGCCTTGTCTTATCAAATGTACACATCATGTTAAAACATATTTAATAGTTGGACCTAATTGACTTTTATGATTTCTGAAACTGCATCACTATCATAATGTCTTTTCAGGTAGTTTTTTCGTAGACAATTTCAATATCTGACCACGAACAATTGAGAATCGTCTTCTGGTTAATTTTGGTAAGTGTACAGTAATATTTAATAATGTACACATTTGTTGTTAAATAAAATTTAAAAATGCACACTGTTCTTTAGGTTTCCTCATCGCTGTCTCCATTCACCTTGTTTTTGAATGGGCTCATCTGATTGGACGCTTGGGGACCACTGTCAAAAGTCCATGAAACCAGATTGAAGTTGAAGCCAGTTGATTGAATATAAGCTCTAAGGTGCAATTCTCCCCTCGTGACTCCATTTTTAATTCAATTCTCCACCCTCTGTCCAGACTAAAGCTTTGTCTGGAAGCGGCAGGCATCAAAGTCCAGCCGGAAAACACTAAATGATTGTAACTCAATTGTAGCTGGCCCATCATTGATTGTTTGCCCGGGAAAGAAGTTGGATGAGAGACAGGAGGCTGATTTTCCCCACGCCTCTGACAGTTGGTGTTGGATGTTTGCACCTATAAACCGGAGCTGAGGAGCATCTGGGTGCTCCATGCATGTGTGCACGCTCTACCCATATGCACCCATAAAGCACTATAATGAAGTTTAGTCTGGAAATGTATATGATAAACAAATGGTTCTTGATGGCAGGCAGTGGGGTCGGTGTTATATAATGAAACAACATTGTGTAAGTATGCTAACATCAGTCTATTAAAAGTGAACATGGTAGAAATCTTTAGAAGGTTCTATTTGTGACAAGGTTGTACATGAGTGACAATTGTTGTTTGTTTTCCAATGTTTTTTGTTTGTTTAGTTTTTTGGTAATTTTGTATTGTGTGGAGAGAGGGAAGGTAAGATTTGGTCTTTGTTTGTTTTATTGTTATGTAAAATAACAAAATTTGGGGGAAAAAAGAAAAAAGTAATAGTGTAAAATCGGAAGTACAATTAAGATTCATATTTGCTGCATGTTTTCAATTCTTTCGGTTCCTCCTTTTGTTTTTAAAGATGGCAGATGGAAATGATCTTCCTGTAGAAGCTGGTAGCATCTTTCCCCCAAGCGTTATGTGGCTGTGTATTATCCTGTTTAATAAATGAAATAGCACTAGAAGCCTTTACAACCCCATACCTAATTCTTTTCTCTAGTAGAATCAAATACTTGACCATATTTTGTAAAATCAGCAGTGTGTGACAAAAGTGACTGTCCCATGCTTTCTGCATCGTAATATGAACCATTTTATCAATCCTGAATCCAGGCACATGCATTGAATTTGGTGGGTAACCTTTCTCATCACTTGCCAGCAAACATGCTGGGATTTGTTGCATATAAATCCAGGCACATAAGGGATCAGGATGTGTGGAAGAGAGCTTTAGACTGGATGGAGCCAGTTAAATTGGGTACAAGCCTTTTAGTGCTATTAAGGATAGTGCGTGATATATCCCAAGAATGTGATTTACAATAATGTATTTATTTTTTCAAAATGTGGAGAATTTTGTGCCTATGCCAAGCTTTTGAAACCCAATTTGAAATTGATTTTATTAGATGGCTTAGTGACTTTGCAACCATGGGCAGGTATCATGGGACTACTATTGCTTTAATGCCAAAAAATATGTCCACTCGTTCCTAAAACCTAACTCCAGTCTTCCTATTCTGGCTGAAAAATATGCATGCCCTACTTGTATAGTAAAATGGCCTGTTTGTCAAAGAGGAAAATCGTAAAGCAAATTGTGATAACACCATTTTTATATTTGGAAGAGGTTTCTTGGTAATGCGCAGTGTGTGATGTTGCACACAATCAGTTGCAGCTATGACGAAAGTTTATTAGAGCAAATATCAGCCTCCAGCTCTGTGTGGTAACACCTCCCTAATTACAATGTTATATAAGGCTAGTGCGCATGCTAGCAGTGTTTTTGTGTTTGTAAAAGTTTGTAAATGAGAGGGTTCACTCTCCAAAATATCAGACACACTTGATATCAGTCGTAGCTCATTTTTGGTCATTTGATCTTTGTCCTTGTCTCATTATAAGACATACAACCCACAATTTTGAGTTTCTATGCTGAAATCCATCTGATTCAAACCTAAAAGGACTCTCTCTGATCTGAATCATCACTATCTAAACCCCAGCACCTCAATCCTCAATCATGAATCAATGCTAGTGCAGCCTCTGCAGCTCAGTGAGAGTATTCTGGCGGTTCAGAGTTTTCACATGAGGCATGGCCTGCATAGTGAGAATGAATGTATTTGTCTATAGGTTAAGGCATTGGCAACCCATGTGCAGTTGTGAAGTGTAAGAGTTAAACCATGAAACAAAATAGCGCTTAATTCCAATCATCCTATAGCCCTGCACTAATCTAACTGTCTAATTCATCACAATTGACAGGTAAAAGTCTAGACTGTAATTGTTCTCAGAATACGGTGCATGATGAGATACTTGTAAAGCAATTTCTTTTGGACTTAAATCTTTTATCGGACTCTTTGATAAGTGGCTTGTCCGGGGGCAAGACGAAGACAGCATGGAAGCGGGAGACAAATCCAGTGTCACCTATAATAAGAAGTGTAGCACAGGTGAGAGAGATGCATTGTGGGTGATTGGAGGGAAAGATTGGAGGACACAGACAGAGGAGGCGTTAGATGCACAGGAGGGGGCTAGCCACCTATCCCAGCGTCTTCTGGAGGTGACAAAATAGCTGCAATTATGTGTGAGGCAGTTCTAAAAAGTAGCTCAGATCCATCAGACTCCCATGTGGACATTAACAAAACAATGACAGACACTTTGTAAGTTTATCCTCACTTAGAAATAGAGTGTTGTTAATTGAATGTTTTTCCATGTGTAAGTAGTTTATAAGAATGCATTATGTAAGAAAATGTATAAAGAACAGAAATAACTGTTTGTTCTGCCTAATGACAGGTACAAAGACAAGATTGGTTATCCAGTTGCCATGACACCTGTCAGGAGAAGTGGAGAAGTTGATAGAACAAAAGCAAGCCAGGAAGTTGTTCTCCAGAGTTGCATTATGAAGGCCATGGTCAGAGCATTATCAAATTATTACAGATAGTTAAGCTGTATATAAGACCCAAGGGTTGAGCAGACTGACCTTTGTTCAAAAAGCATCATACTATAATGTTTCAACATACTGCCTTTGTTTCTTTGAACTCACTATAACCAGTAAATATTGATGTGTTTTTGGGTCAGACACTACTCCCACCTTTTGGCACAAGTGATAGCACTGGTTTTGAAGAACCTTGAGTATGTGGAAGTACTTTATACTGCTTTGCCTTTGACTCATTGGGATTACATTGTTCATTTTGTAGTTTTAGAGATCAATTATGATATTTGTCCCTCCTAGCAAGTTCGTTTGTAATGCAAATAACTAAACTGAAACATAAAAGACATAACTTCTTTCTGTTACAGGTAATATAATGGTGCCCCACAGGCTTGTGTCTGCCCATCTGTGCCATCGTCCCCTCCAGCCACCACCAATATCTTTGAAACTAAGGTTGAGCGGATTTCATCAAGGAGAAATGACACTAAAATAGATATAGCAGTAAATTACAATGACTAAATACAGTGACTAATCTATATCTGCTTTTGCAAATTATCATAAAACCACCAGTTATTTTATTCCACAGTGTCAACAATATGTCATCATAACTTTTCAACACTGTATGAAATCAGTTCAACGTCTTGAACACAAGTTACATGCTATTTATCCAAGCAAACACTTGACATCTCACTCCACATTATCAATTCCTGCAGCGCGATTACTTGAAAGTACTCTAATTCTTGTTATTTTTCCCCCCTCTGTGCAGCTTCATCACATGCATCACATCTTGCTCAGTCATACAGAGCCCAGCAAATCACAGATGAAAAAGTCATTACCAAACAGACTGCAAAGAAATGAACTAAGTGGGACTTTAGCGGCACAACTCCTAGAAGTTGTGGCAAAGTTAAAATCCAAAATGCCTTTCTATCTGGAGCCTTGTATCATCTTTATCTTTTAACAACAGAAGAAAATATTCACCCACAAACATGAATTGTAAATATGTCTACCATTTGTTGCATTTGATCTATATTTTACAATGGGTTTGGTTGGAAGGACTTCTCTTGTTAGAAGCACTGGAAAGGTCAGTGCCATGAGTCAAGCTTCCCCACACCTTTAATAGCTCTTTGCATAGGCTGGAGTTTCATTCCAAATTCAGAATATATGGACCAGTCAGTCATCATTTATCCATCTTCTGTCTTAATTGAAGTTGTGTGTTAACAGTGTGATTATCCACATTAACTGTAATTGCTTTTGTTTTGCGTAGGGCTGCTTTTAAGTCTATACGCATGTCACTCTTAATGTCTTGGCAATTAAGAGTTTGATCAAGGTGTTTTCTTTTGTGAATGTACCCTATAGATTTGTTACGCAACGTTTCAAGATATATTGTAACTGTGTCCTGTGTCCTGAGTGTGTCCTCTGCTCCTGTAACTGTGTCCTGAGTGTGTCCTCTGCTCCTGTAACTGTGTCCTGAGTGTGTCCTCTGCTCCTGTAACTGTGTCCTGAGTGTGTCCTCTGCTCCTGTAACTGTGTCCTGAGTGTGTCCTCTGCTCCTGTAACTGTGTCCTGAGTGTGTCCTCTGCTCCTGTAACTGTGTCCTGAGTGTGTCCTCTGCTCCTGTAAATGTCCTATGTCCTGAGTGTGTCCTCTGCTCCTGTAACTGTGTCCTGTGTCCCGAGTGTGTCCTCTGCTGCTGTAACTGTGTCCTGAGTGTGTCCTCTGTTCCTGTAACTGTGTCCTGAGTGTGTCCTCTGCTCCTGTAAATGTCCTATGTCCTGAGTGTGTCCTCTGCTCCTGTAACTGTGTCCTGTGTCCCGAGTGTGTCCTCTGCTGCTGTAACTGTGTCCTGAGTGTGTCCTCTGTTCCTGTAACTGTGTCCTGAGTGTGTCCTCTGCTCCTGTAAATGTCCTGTGTCCTGAGTGTGTCCTCTGCTCCTGTAACTGTGTCCTGAGTGTGTCCTCTGCTCCTGTAACTGTGTCCTGAGTGTGTCCTCTGCTCCTGTAAATGTCCTATGTCCTGAGTGTGTCCTCTGCTCCTGTAACTGTGTCCTGTGTCCCGAGTGTGTCCTCTGCTGCTGTAACTGTGTCCTGAGTGTGTCCTCTGTTCCTGTAACTGTGTCCTGAGTGTGTCCTCTGCTCCTGTCAATGTCCTGTGTCCTGAGTGTGTCCTCTGCTCCTGTAACTGTGTCCCGAGTGTGTCCTCTGCTCCTGTAACTGTGTCCTGAGTGTGTCCTCTGCTCCTGTAACTGTGTCCTGAGTTTGTCCTCTGCTCCTGTAAATGTCCTATGTCCTGAGTGTGTCCTCTGCTGCTGTAACTGTGTCCTGAGTGTGTCCTCTGCTCCTGTAACTGTGTCCTGTGTCCTGAGTGTGTCCTCTGCTGCTGTAACTGTGTCCTGAGTGTGTCCTCTGCCCCTGTAAATGTCCTGTGTCCTGAGTGTGTCCTCTGCTGCTGTAACTGTGTCCTGAGTGTGTCCTCTGCTCCTGTAACTGTGTCCTGAGTGTGTCCTCTGCTCCTGTAAATGTCCTGTGTCCTGAGTGTGTCCTCTGCTGCTGTAACTGTGTCCTGAGTGTGTCCTCTGCTGCTGTAACTGTGTCCTGAGTGTGTCCTCTGCTGCTGTAACTGTGTCCTGAGTGTGTCCTCTGCCCCTGTAAATGTCCTGTGTCCTGAGTGTGTCCTCTGCTGCTGTAACTGTGTCCTGAGTGTGTCC
Organism: Odontamblyopus lacepedii; assembly: GCA_034769755.1. Taxonomy (NCBI): domain Eukaryota; kingdom Metazoa; phylum Chordata; class Actinopteri; order Gobiiformes; family Gobiidae; genus Odontamblyopus; species Odontamblyopus lacepedii. The sequence goes on along the minus strand of CM068362.1, from coordinate 29,038,338 downwards.
TCTGCTCCTGTAACTGTGTCCTGTGTCCTGCTACATTTGAATTTTCCCTCCAAAAGTTTGGTAGAGGGGAGTTCCGGAGGGAGGAGCTTCACCAGAAAAAACAAAGTCAGGTTTCATCAGTGTGATTCAAATACGCAGGTCTAACATCGACCACAATCAAGCACCTTTGTAAAACTTAAACATGTTGGACAGAGAATCATAAAAAAAAGTCATGTTATTGTTGTCAAATTTGTGTTTGCACAAAATATAACACAAAAAATTACAAATTTACATGAATATAAGAATATAACAGTGAAGGTAATTATCAGTGCAAAACAGACAAGTGCAAAAAATAAAACACAGGGTCATGTGACTGAAACTGGCAACTGGCAAGTGTCTGGCCCAAGGACAGGGCCGGCCCCCCCATTAGGCAACATAGGCAAATGCTAAAGGCGCCACTGCTCCACTAGGGGGCACCGAGCGCAAAAATCGGCGATGGGGAATAAAATCCTCCACTGTCTAAAACATCGTCACTATGAACTGTTTGATTTCTTGTGAGTATCTGTACTCTGGCAGTATTTATTTTTTTTTTGCAATCCAAGGGGTGCCACCTGAAATCTTGCCTAGGGTGTCAAAATGGTTAGGGCCAGGCCTGCCCAAGGACACACCAGCAATATTTTTATGAGAGTGAAAGATAGAAAACTCCTATGAAGGAGGTGGATTCCCATCTTGGTGATTGAGTGGCAGGTACTCTAACCACTCTGCCACTGCATTTTCATTTCAATTGAAATATCAATCTTCTACATGATCTTGGTTTATAGCGTTAGATTGCATTACGTATAATCTTTATTTAATTATGTCTAATTGATTGCACCATAAAACAATTTCCACCCGACAGATACCACATTAACAAGGTCAATGATTTTATTGTGAACATCCAATTATTAGTCTTACAATAATTGCTATTCACAGGACGACATCAGCCCATTCGCTGTTTAATCACTAAAAGCCACATTTTCTTTTCCCGGCTGACACAAAACAACACAATATAGTTTGATTTCACATGCAGCTCAGTAGTCCTCAAACACCACAGTCATTGTCTGACACATAAACAAGAGAATAGCTGTAGAATAACAAATCCTGACCCTTCGAAAGAGGCAAAAAGAACTAAATATTCCAGAGTGGTAAAGACAAATTTTCAGTGCGCTAACCCCATGACCTTGTTTCAGGAAGTGCTCTTTGGACAGCCACAAATGTAATGCAAAGATATTAGTTTCTACTTCACCCACCTACACCCGTCCACCAGGTCCACGGGGTCATGTGGACAAGCAGCCCATCTATAGCATAAATAGTACAATATTGCGTATGAATTTGAAACTGAGTTTAAAAGTTAAGTTTCAAGTTTGCAGGAGAAGGGTTAGGGGACCAGGTACGGCAACGGGAACAAAAATGTGAAAATGGTTGCGTCATCCTGCAGCACAGCGCGGTTGCAGCATTGATTGCATGCATAAACCATCCATATTTGGGTGATTGCCTCCAACGTTGCGATGGAGGAAGTATGGCAATGCAACAACTGGACAAATGCACTACAGATAGGTGATACTTGGCAATGGAAAGAGAAGCTGATACTCTGACAAATATCACCTAACCAGCCAGAACCACATAGTTTAACAAAACTTTTACAAAGACGAGTGGGTCTGGAGATTTATCATATCTCCCCGATTTCACTGGACATGATTGACAGGCAGTTTACCCAATCAGAGAGACACATGGTCAGTTTACATCAAAACAAACATGGCAGTTTACACATAAAGTGGAAAAAACAACATAAATGACTGAGAAACAACACAGATTTTTACAGAACAATTGAAACACCAAATTCTTATTTATCTCAGGTTACAGAAGTTGTATATTTTGTTCTATTTTGTTCAGCAGCTGTAGTTGAATCATCTCAAATCAGGACTGTGATTTTCACCCTCTATTGTCTGGTTTTAGTTCCTTCAGGAGTCAAACAGAATGAAGGAGGACTGGCTAGTCAGACAAGACAAATAGTATAACAAAAAGCATAATGGACTGTCTATTGTGATGTTGAAAAAAAAACACTCCACTTTTAACAGGCTTTAAGATAATTTTAGGCTAGATGAGTGATGAGGGAGGTGGCAGCTATGACGCCAGTTTTTGCAGAGTGGATACAAAGGAAGGCTCAGATCAGTGACTCCGACTGTCAAAATGTCAGTGTGTTAGGCTTTTGCAATCCAAAGCTGCATGTAGAAGAACCTTGAAGAGTTAGGCCTGGACAGTCAATAACTAGACTTTCCCCCGATTTTTATACAAATAAGTTTAAGTTAAGTTTTCTGTTATATGTTGTCAGTGCTGAAGTAACAGAGCAGTGTATTGAGAATATGTTTTCAGAATACAAATTTTGAAAGGGAAAAGAAACTGTATTCCAGTTACTTTTCTTTTGGTGGTATTTAGAATAAAGTCACTTTTATAAAATCAGTACATGGCAGTACTTTAGGCTTCAAACTGCACAGAATCAGTAAGAAAAATATAAAACACTGCTCGTATGGAGCATGCAAGTGTAATTTCAAGTTTTTGATCAGCAATAAATGAACGCATAACCAACAATAAAGCCATTTTAATCCTATGCTGCATGTTTACACTAATATATATAGTACTAACGGGTATTCAGTATTCTGTAACTATATACTTTATATTCTTCCCATCCCTGATTACAATCATATGTTCATTTCAGTTGGACATGTAGTGGAGACAGCACATGTAAGATATGAGATGCGATATACAGTCGATATACAGACATGTTTGGGCATTTTTGAGGTCAGAGCAAGAAATCCAACAAAAGACTAAAAAAGGAAAATGAATTGAATTATGTGAAAAAACTGAATGGAGTTTTATCTGTTAATATCTGCTCATTTTCCTACTAGATTTTTTTGGAGTTCTTCTTTGCCAAGCAGGAGCACCTATGGGGCGCTCTGGGACAGTTATCCATTTTATTATTTCCTGTGAATGTTGGTTAATCTGCGTGTCTGTTACGGACCAACGGTCGTTTCGCTGTTTGATTTTCTAACTTTCTGTTAGTTAAATCGACTATTTTGTTACGCCCTTGTGAGGCGAGTGCTGTTATGATTTCTCTATAAAAATAAATGGATTTGAATTGAACTGCATCCTTCAGTACATTCACCATACTATTTATTTGCACTTCTCAATCTCAAGTCTCAAATCATCTCATCTTTTCCTCCTTTAAGTATCAACCTTCAAAAATCTAGTACAACTTCCCCCTTGATACTCCCATTTCTTCGTCCTCCAACTTGTAATGTCTCAGCGCCATCTCTTAGCTCACAGATCACGTTGAAGATTGTGACCTCAAGGGATCCGGGTGACATCATGCACCTAGGCAGCACCCACACACTTCTGTCACAACACTGGGCTCCTGGGGCTGGGTCCATGTCAGCCATACTTGTCACTATAGGACGTGACCCGAGCGAATACAACCCCCCTGACAGTAACGGGACAGATCTGTGAGAGGGAGGGGGGCAATAGACAAAGGGGAGCTTAAGTGCGTCACCATGGATGTAAGCAACAACATTTACATCATATGAGAACTAAATGAAGGATTTCAGAGTGAAGATGAACTTCTTTTAGCATTGGGTTATTTCAGCGCTAAATTGCATTGTGAAGGAGTTTTATTCAGCTCATTTTTTGACAAAGGCAGCTGTTTCTGAGGGGATTAAGTGAGGTTATTGCTTCTTTAGAATGTTCCACAGAATTGTATTAAACATGTTATTTTTGATTTATTTAATCATTTGTATTGCTCAAAACATTTAACTAGTAACTCATTTTTATCTTGCTTTTTTTTTTTTACTTAATATTTAAAGATTCTGACCAACTAAGAAAGGGACTGAAGTTAAGGACTACTGGATTGCATGATTTGAGCAGTTTGTTTTTCCTGTATCCTAAATCTGGCAAAAGATGTTCCAGAGGAAACACTTGGAGGGAATGCTCATCTCATCACCGACTGACAACAGAGCATAAAGAAAGAGAGGATTAGAGGCTTTCCTGCCCCTGGACGCTCACAGCGATGCCCAGTCTGTAGGACACAGAGGAGGGACGCATTTTCCCTGAGAGCTGTTACTCTCCTCAAACTGCCCTGACACTGGATCTGATGATCCTACTGAGCTGCACTAAGATGTTTGCCCCTCTGGGACAAATAAAGTGATATTGATTGAAAATGTTTGTCCTTTTCATTTGTGAATATGGTACTTCATGGTGAAAAACAATATGATATGAAATTCCCTTTAAAAATGCTAACACTGAGTATAATTTTGTGTATTTGGGGATCAGGTAATTCTCCAATTAGTCATGACAAAGCCTAATTCAAGATGGGCTGAGGTGTATCGATGTGACTGAAGAATGGGTCAAATGCAGAGGACTACAGAGGTTTCTCTATGGGGACAATAAAGTATACATTACTCAAAAGCATCAGTGATGGATGCCACTCATGCTTCTTTCTAACAACTTTAAATGGTACTTTTTTGAGATGATAACTGCAAAATCAAGCTCTCTAAGCGTTGTTTATGTCAGTGCCTAGTGCATTCACTTAATCTCCCTGTCAGCTTTAAGGTATAGGCCTACCTCAGTGACTGCCACAGCTTAAGGTCACGAGCTAAACCCTCCAAATCTCTGCCAGCCTCACATTGTGAGTCCCTTTAAAGCTTGATACAATTGAGTATAAATGTAGGTAGTCAATATCAGTCACTTTGTTTGTATTGTTGTCAAAACGCGCCTTGGTCTGGAGTTTATCCAGGGTTAGACATGACTCAGGCAGATGTCAGTGCCACACAGAGGGGCCGGTTGAGGAGACCGTGTAGAATGTATGGTTCAGTGGGTGTATAGACACTGTGGAAATGTCAGTGCTTCTTCTTCACCATAAAATGAAAAAGGTATAAATTTGAGTGTCTATGAAGGTTAATCCAGGTAACAACATCCTTATTTCTAGGGCCACATTTACTCGGTGTTCACTGCTGTAGCCTAGTTGCAAAGGTTGGTAATTGTGTACATGTTTCTCCATTCAGCTTTGTCTGGAATCTTCCACAGTGACATGAACTTATTCAGCTTACATTTATGCAATTCTAAATGATCTAAAATATATATATATATACATATATATATCTTGAAAAACATGCATTCTTACTGTGGGTAGGGACGTCTCTCCACAGATCTGACCTGTAACTTGGCCTGGTGGAGTCACCTGATTCTGTCACCATGGACATTATGTTAATGTAGGAGGAATGTGGACCAAGGATGTGAAAAAATCCAAGTCCATGTTTTGAAAAGAATACCATTTCTACCAACTGAACATCAATTTAAAATAACAGTTTTATATCTGCAAAAAGTCGAATTGTTAAACCAAATAGAATTATTACTAGTTTCTAAAGTTTGAATCGGTGCTGCCAAGGCTTTTTGAAGTTAGTCCTGAATACACCATTGTTTTGCTTTTTCAAATTTTCTTAAATGCAGTTTGTCCTTGTTTTAATGTGAGAGATGAGATCCTATTTTCACTCTGCTTAACATCCTCTCTCTACTTCCACCTCTGCCTGGAAGCGTCAGACACCTCAGCTACACGATGGAGCATTAGCACCCCCTAGAGGCAGCAAGAAGGTCGCATCGCCCTCTCTGTTCAAGTGCTCTTTTATGTCTTCCTCCCTTTGATTGCCAGCCATTGAATATTACTGTGGTTTGTACGTCTAGATGGAAAAGAACCCACGGGCAAACATGTCTTTCTTTCTTCTATGACACACCCTAACTGACATTTACTTTAAATGTAAAAGTATGTATGACAAGCTAGATTACACATTTTACTAAAGCACAGTTTAAGATTTTACAAAACATTTCACTCTTTCTTTCCCAGTCTGGTCATTTATTAGGTTTTAAATTTTACTTCCTGGTTGACAATAATGATATTACGCTAGGGAATTCTGGACCAGTGTACTATAGTTGCTAGGTAACAGTTATGAGCGCCTTTATTTTGTTGAAATCATGTTTGAAGTAAGAACAATCTGTTTTGTAAGTATAAATAGTGCCTCATTTTTTTGATAGAATTCTCCCTAGTGTGATGTTATCATTAATAGATCTCCACTTCCTGTAATTTTCAACATATTTTTAAACTTTTCTTCATAAACTGCTTCTCAGGTGTAAAACTACAATTTATGTTTACAACAGGTATTATAGCAACAAATTAAGTATATGCACTTTAACTCCCAAATGTTAATAATATGTTGTGCACCTTAAAGGTATGGTGGCCATGTTGAAACAGTGACAAAACTGTAAAAACTAAGAGGACTAGGTGTTGTGACAAGGAACAACATCTGTGACATTTCTGACATGTATCACAGTGAGTCCTGTACAACTACATGGGAACAACCTTCAAGCAAACACTGATTGTGACATATTATCTCACATAATAACATAACTGGTTTCATGGGAGGACACATGCTGTGCCAATGTTACTATCATGGAAATAGATGCACCGGATGCCCTTTTTGTCACTGCCTGTAACATGAAATGAGTGAAGAGAAGTGTCTTGCCCAGAGACATAACAGCAGACAGTATCTGAGTGGCACAAATGCTGACCCTTGGTGACCAAACACAATACTGCACCATCACTGCAATATTGCAGAAAAAAAGACTAGTGCTACTTCTATTTACTAGTATAACCCCAGTTACAGCAATAAATATAAACACCAATAAACACATTTAGAGATTCATTACATAATGACAGGCATTTGTGCCCCTTTGTGCCGTTAATATTTGTGTTTCTGTTAATGCCACAGGCACTCTCACCACGTCTACATTCCATCTACATTCCATTTCTGAGCATCATACTGGCTTCTTGTAAGTAAGTTTGAGACAGATGAACAATAACATGCATCACAATCAAACTAAATGTAAATGACAAAGACTGTAACATAATTAGACCTGTAGACCAAACATGTTCAGAAATGCATGTGAGACTGTTAGGTTAGTATATATACTCAAATTGTGATGTCCCTGAATATGTTTAAAATGACTACTTTCAGTTGTATCAAATCCAGTTCTATTGCAATCATCGCGCTTATCAGAAAAATCTGAGATTTTGGCACTTGCCATTTGCAACAAAGGCACTACCATGGAGGAGTGTGATGCCACAAAAAACAGTTTGTGTTTGGTATGAGGTTTTGGTTTCCACATTGCTGTATTGGATTATATAATACATTTTACCATTACTATTAGTAGTTAGTAGTAGCTATAGTAAACATAATCTAGTATAGTGCCTGCCTGTCCATATTTGCATGACTTGTGCTATTTTGCATGTGTTGGCCCTGTCTCCTATATTTTAATTTTAATTTCACCAAACTAGTTCTACAACTATTTTACCCCACATAATAATGAAACCTATCATAGTTTCTCTTTTCTTTCTGTTCACATGTAAGCATGTGGACACACTAGAAGCCACACCTTTTTTCTCATCTCTAATGTTTAAGTAGCTCCACACCTCAAAGCCAGCGTGCTAAAAGCAGGCAGGTAACACGGACTGGCTCAGTTTTCCATACAATGCCGAAGAGGATATCCCCGTTCACACTGCCCTGAGGTAAGATCATTTAGCTCTCTTCTTTTCAACTAACTATAAATACAACCTAGAAATGTTGCAGGGTTTAAAAATACCTAGTTTTTATTCCCTGTCTTCATTATTGTGTGAAAATTGCAATGCACAGAGTAACAATAAGCCATAGAAACAGAACTTAAGTAAGAGTATGAGTCATAAGTAAATAGATTAAATAAACTCCATACTGTAGAGCCTTTTTTTTGCCATGCATAGAAGTTAGCCTCATGTTAAACCCATGTAGATTTTAAGATGCTAAATAATACTACAATAGTGTTTGTTCAAAAGTATTCTGACACTATAGTGATAAATGTTTTTACCAGTACAGGTCATGTTTACTTTTTTTTACAGTTTCGGCTAATGCATCCTTATGGGCATTTTGCATTGTTGCTTCAAACATGGGGGGTTTCCATGGTAACAGGTTTTGAAGTTACATCACTTACTGTTACTGCTAAAAGATATGAGAATAGACCAAAGTCAGCACTGATGTGAAGCACAACCACACCTTAATTTCCAAGCAGAACCTGTTGAGCATGTTGTGGTGGGACGGTTTACACACATGTCAACACGAACAGCTGAGTACATAGACACTGAACGGGAGACAAGGCAGAAGTCGGATTATGGGATTTGAAAAAAATATGTGAAAATTAAAGAGTGAGAGAGTACATGAAATGACAATATCGGATGGGCAGGAATATTTTTTTATCCACTATAATCCATTCTTCCTTGTCACTGCGCCGACCTTTCAGAAGAAGCCTATAGAAGTTTTGGTCGCTACAATACTGTTATATAAAACAAAACAAAAAAAAATCTGAATTACAATATGCTAACACAATAACAATGATCTAATAATTAATATATAAATGTCTGTTTTTATTACTGATCAATTAGTTATTAGTATTTGTTGTTAATTGTATTGTGCATCGGAAAATATAAGGATTTTTCCCTATTTAGGTGCTTATATTTGATTATGGCAACAGTCAAGCACCCAGGGCATTATGAAAGTGCTGCGCAGTGAGGCTGGGAAAACTTGATATGTCTTGTCTCTTGTTACAAACCACAGACTGAGGTGACTAAGGTTTCGCTTATACATTCTTGGAGTAGTGTTGTCTTTAGCTTGTCACTTAAATGTCTGTATTTGCACTGGCTTGGTTCAAATGTGACAATATGTCTGTAAAGTACCCAAAGAAGCACCTCAACTTCAAATGCTACTGGTAATGCTGCTAATGTCACTGCTGCCACCGCTGCTGTTGCTACTACTACTACTACTAATACTGCTACTACTACTACTACTACTACTACTACTGCTGCTACTACTACTGCTGCTGCTGCTACTACTACTACTACTACTACTACTACTACTACTACTACTACTACTACTACTACTACTACTACTACTACTACTACTAGCAGTACTCCTACTCCCATTGCATTGTATTTTTATCACTGCCATAAAATAAATCAGAAATCATGTCCATTCTAAATCTTGCTAGTCTTACAAAAATAAAAAAATATTGATATTATATATTGATTACAAAAATGTTATATCAATAAACGTCTAGTTCAGTGACACAAAGAGCATTAAAAATGTACTCTTAAATAGATAAAAAGTAAAAAAAAAAAAAAAAAACAATATATGTGAGAGCTCAATATCTTGGGACTCAAGATGAAATGTTGAAGGAAATGTAAATACAGGGATTAGACAAGACAAGAGCGAAATGGAACAGTGGGCATGTGGCTGTTATATTCTCCTGACAGGCTGAGCGTATTTCAGAATATATGTTTAATACTGTGTAGTTCTGGAGACTGAGGAAATATTAACCCACACATTGGAGGACCCTCCCTATGCCTATATTACATCTATCATGTGTCAGAAATGTCAAGGACCCTTATCGTAGCACTGACAATCAATGTCTCTCGACATCCCAAGCACATGGGGTAGAAGCTTGAAATCAAATCGGATTTAAATGCAGGGTGCCATATAGAAAAGCAGGTTGGCAATAATGATCCCATATCATTCTGGTTTTACATATATTATGAACAAATCGGAAAGCATGCGGTAGTGATAGCAAACATAGTAACAATAGCAGCGGTTTGAGGTAGAAGCCTTGTAGGGGTGTAGTCAACTAAAGAGACAACTCCGGCCGATCGATTCATCGACTAAAAAGAGGGGGTGGCAAAGGCTCTCAGAATGATTATGTATCTCTGTGTATCTGAGCCAAACTGTACTCACAAGACTACACCTACATAATAAACTATTTAAACAGAAACACATACTAGGAAACAATATATTTATATAAAGATTAAACTTGTAAGGTTTTTTTTTTTTACATATAAATGCCAAAAAATACAAGCTCAGCTCATTTACTCATCAACCTCTCTTTTGTGCTGTTCTCCTCATACATCCATATACTCTAAATAAAATCATTAGTCAACTAATATAAACTTTGATTGACTAAGACATTATCATCAGATTAATTGACTAAATAATTAAAGACCTACAGCCCAAGAAATAAACAATAACAATAATGATGATTATTATTACTTTATCCCTATTAACAATGAGCACATTTCCTCCAATAATTTGTTATTCTCCATGACAATTACTTTTTCTAGATTGTACTGATTGTGAATTATGTTTGTAAAGTATTCTAAACATAAATATGATATTGTTGAGGCCTTAAAAATAAAAATCTTTCCTAACAAAATAACTGTATAAAACAGGTCTTCCTCTTCCTCCTCACAGAACCGGCTATTTAGATAATGATTTTTTTGCAGTAATTTTATTTTTATTTTTTTTTAATTGCTGAAATATTCTGGAATAAGAGTCTATTGTATTATTATTATTATTATTATGAATTCTTTCCTTATGGATCTGTATTTAGTGTGAGTGGGTATTGATGTGATGTGTGGGTGGTGTTTGGTTGAGTGTGAAGCCTGACCTCCTTACGTTGGTCAATAATATAATAAAAGGGAAAAAAAATAGATGCCAACCCAGTGATAAACAAGATAACATTTGAAGTACTTAATCATGATGGACACATTATATATTTCAGATCACCATGGAGATCCTTATGCAACTCTATAGACCCACGTACTTTTTATGCTGATGGCACTTGTGTCTGTGTGTAGCGCATGTCTCTAATAACATAGAGAGTTTAAGAAGGAGGGTCAAGTAATGAGTCACTTGGATGAATCACTCTTCAAAAGGATATGGAAATGGGCTGAACCGGTGGCAAATACAAAAGAAGAGATATTATGGAGATTAATATATGATCAAAACGCATTTATAATCTACAGATGGTTAGTGATAGAGGAGTTTCAGACTGTGGGGTGTGGAAGAACAGGCTGCTGTAACCTCAAAGTAAAACAATCCCTTAGTAAAAATGTGCTAAAATAAGCATATTGCATATAGTGGGACCTGAATGCATAAGCAGTAGCTGCAGTAAGAGTAATGATGTAGCAGTGGCTGTAGTACTTCCCAACAGTACTGCAGAGAGGGTACTGTAGCTGCCCCTAGTAGTAATAATAATATTGGAATAAGCTGTCAATGTAAATGTAGATAAATGTCATCTGTATTGAAGGCAGCTTTTATAATCAAAAACTAACAAAGTCCTCCTCTTCTCTATCCAACGTGTGGGTCAATAATATGCTGTCATTGATACAAAGAGAAAAATTTAGATCCCTACAGACCCGCTCACTGAACACTATTTTCAAACATTTGGAATCCATTTCTTTCTCACCTTGAAGAAACAAAATTTGAAGAAAAGTGTACCCACGCTACAGTCACTTTTCTACCTCTCTGAATTTTCTACCTCTTTTCTTTTCAGAAGCACCTGAGCCATGTTTTTTTTTCTTGCTCCTATCGGGACATCACCATTCCACTCACACTTGGTTCTACAAAATTCTACATATTATTGTGATATTATGATTTTATGATATTATGATTATGATATTGGAAAAACAATATTAAAAAAAACATGGTATGATTTTTCTCAAATAATCCAAGTTTTACATCTGTAGTAAATGTTTCTTTGTGCTCCTATAGAGACATCATCACTCCAGTCACACGTGGTCTCCTCCTGTCCCTCCACTGGCTCCATAAACCTCTACAGTAATGAACTGGTCTGCATTGGAGGCCCTCATCAGTGGGGTCAACAAGTACTCCACAGTCTTTGGGCGAGTGTGGCTGTCTATGGTTTTCGTCTTCAGAGTGATGGTGTTTGTGGTAGCGGCTCAGAGGGTGTGGGGGGATGAGAGCAAAGACTTTGTGTGTAATACAGCGCAGCCTGGGTGTAACAACGTGTGCTACGACCACATCTTCCCCATCTCCCACATCCGCCTGTGGGCTCTGCAGCTCATCTTTGTCACCTGCCCGTCCCTCCTGGTGGTGGGACACGTGAAGTACAGGGAGAAGAAGGACATGCAGTACACAAAGTCGCACAAAGGAGGACATCTGTATGCAAACCCTGGGAAGAAACGTGGAGGGCTGTGGTGGACCTATCTGGTTAGGAGTAAATACTACTGTTCCTAGAGTAGTGATTGGTATATTAATACACTGAACTGACATTGCATTCCTGGTGATGAGACATGAAATATAAATCAATTCTTTTAGTCAGTGTACTTAGCTTACCATTTGCTTCAGGTCTAAAATTAGACAAAAGTATATTATTTTCCCAAATCCTTTCATAGGTTGTGACAACAAACTATGTATACACTTTCAAATCCATTTACACAGGATCTATTCATGTATCCATTTTTGTGACCAGCACCAAACGGCACCGTCTTCTGAACCACCAAGGTCATAAACACGAAGATAAAACAGATAAAACACCAAATAACACACTAAACATCACAGACTACTTTGTTGAAGAAGACAGTTAACTTTTCTGACTATTTTTTCATGCATTGATAAAACAGCTGAACTACATTCTCTGTTCTCTCTTTCTGTCACCACAGGTAAGCCTGGTGTTCAAAGCCGGCTTTGACGCAGGCTTCCTCTATATCCTCTACCACATCTATGAGGGCTACGACATGCCACGCCTGTCCAAGTGCTCGCTGGAGCCCTGTCCTAACACAGTGGACTGTTTCATCTCCCGGCCCACTGAAAAGAAGATCTTCACTCTCTTTATGGTGGTGTCCTCTGCTGTCTGTATCTTCATGTGCATTTGTGAGATGGTTTACCTGATCTTCAAACGTATTATGAAGTTAATTAGGAGGAAGAAAGAGGCAGAGGCGAGGCTACTGGCTGAAAAAGATGAGATGAAACCACTAGCAAATCCAAAGTCTGAGTTTATGTCCAAAACTTCAATCCAACGAGTGGATCCAACTGTGTCTATCCACAGCCTTAATAACATCGAAGAAGAAAATCTGAAAGACGTACAGAAAGACTAATGCACATGACTTAGGCCTATGCTGCGCTCATACAAGCAAGTGCTCAGTTTTCCTGTCTGTAGCAGGAACTGATGTTTCAGGTACTTTTGAAATAAATGTTATATTTAATATATAATTTTATATTTATATTAATGTATGGCAAGGTTTCCTTGTATGCACAAATTTGCTAGTGTAGCTTTTTGTACTACATTTTTATTTTTTGTAAAAAAAAAAAACGCACTAGCTGTAGATCCTTTTCTTAGCGCTTAGTATAGAGCAAGCCATAGCAATGTGATTTTATGTAAGCGGTATGTCTCTGAGTAGTCTACCATCTGATCAATACAGGTGTGGAAAATGTACCATGTTGTGTCAAATAAACTAAAGCACAAGAGAATTGTGACAAAACCTGTCTGTGCTCTCCTGCTCTTTGTAGTGCTCTGAACCTGCATGAATGAAACGTAGGTAAGGTTTGTGTAGGAAATATTTACCTTTCCATCAGCTGCATCGAAACCTCTGCATACATCGTCATGGCTTTTCCACTGGCCTGTCCAATCAGCAGCGAGCGCGGAGGGTGCGGCTTTTGACGGACCCGGAAATGCACCAATAACTTTGAGCGCAGTGGTACTGTGTTTTACGCATGGATTTACGCCTTCGTTTACTAAGTTTATATCGGCTAATATGAGTTTTCATTACGGACAGGTATGGTGCATTTGTCATTGTTTTGTCCCTGATTTAGAAGGGCGATCTTCTTACGGATGTTAAGTTTGTCAGAGTAAAGAAGTCCGTGTGCTAATGATGCTAAGTTGTGCGCAGTCACTGTAAAACATCGTGTTGAAAGAAAATCTCATTTTCATTTTAAACCAGTGGTATTGAATAGTTTTTAACAAAGATCCTGCAGTTAAACTTACGTAGTTGTTGACCTCAATTGATTGCCCGGCTTTGGGTGTGTCCTCTTCATCCTTTTCTCTACGGTCTCCAAGGGTTATTCCGGAGGCAACAACCCGCCTGGCGCTCCGTACGGCAGAGGCGGTGGTCCCTATGCGTCCCCGCCGTCTCATGCCCCTTATGGAGGAGGGGCACAACCACCTGGGGCGCCCTACGGTGGAGGTTACGGTGTTCCGGGACAAGGAGCTCCTTACGGACAGGGACCTCACGCTGCCCCCGGTGGACCCTACAGTGGGTATGGAGGACAGCCCCACGGGGGACATTATGGGCACCATGCACCGCAAGGTAACTGCACAGACTATCAGGGGACAGTCGACTTGATTGATACTTCTCTCACATATACTTTTTCATTTCTAATTATTATTTAGGCTACTATTAATTTGGTTTCGTACATAATGTAATCATGCCTGTTAAAATCCAGATCGCTGGTGCCTAGTAAATCACAATTAGGTGAAAGAAAACTATATATTAATACATAAGCATTATTCACAATTAATAAATAGTCTTGTGTTTTGTATATTCGGGACTCATAATGTGAGTCATATGTCAAGAACTGCAAGGTTAGTCACAAGTCATGGTATTCCTCCATCACTCACACTCACCCATTTCTTAGCTGTGAAAAGTCCAATAGTCGCTTTCATTTTCTTATTAAGGTATTCACTGGTGACATACTTCAGGGCTCTGTCCCTGAGGTCAAAGGTACTGGACTTTTTATAATTACAGTGTGGGATTGATTTGTCTGTCAGCAGATTTTTACCGACTAAGCACTAAGGCAAAATACTGACTCAAAGAAATATGTATTATTTTGTGGATTTTCTGGCTGACCGTGTTTAAACTCCTTCAGCTATCAAACCTTCTAGTGATTAGTTCTCACTGTCATTTTATTATTTATTGTATTGTATGTTATGTTTTACATTCCAGACATTTTACTCTTGACATTTTTATTTATATCTTCTTTCCACTATGTGCGTAAAATCCCTCAGTCGTCCAGGTAGAATCCATGGTAAAGGATTCATTGGCATTTGAATTCTCTCCTTTGCTGTGTCTTTCTACTAATATTCTCCCTCTCACAGGTAATGTGCCCCCTGGTATAAACCCTGAGGCATACCAATGGTATCTGACTGTAGACTCAGACCGCAGCGGCTACATCAACATGAAGGAACTGAAGCAGGCACTGGTCAACTCCAACTGGTCTGCCTTCAATGATGAAACCTGCCTAATGATGATCAGTAAGTCATAAACTACTGGAGTGTATTCTTGTTTTATTTATGTATAGATTACCTACTTTGCACTAGAAACACATAGTAATGAGCAAAAGTATGCATGCATTAAAAACATTTTGCTTTGTTATGGAAAACAAATACATGTATCCATTTCTTTATAACAAAGCCTGAGGATAGCTGCTGTTGTGAAAATGAGATTTCTGTCATGACTCCTTGTGTAACCTTGTGGGTTTCCTCAGGAGAACTGATTTCCAAATTGCCACAGATGATGTGTTGGGTGTTCAGGTGTTCTTCACTTCATTTTTCCTGCGACTTAATAAAATATAAACACTAATCTAATACAACATTTGTTTCGTATAACATGTCTGTTGCTTCAAATAGTACATTAGATTAACTAACATAATCTCTTTTTTGTTTGCCATTGAGACGCAGTTATGTCAGGCTGACTTGTGCATGTTGAGCTGTGGGTTAGTTGTGCAATTACCCTGACATTCCAGTCCATCAATGACTAATGTTTCAGTAATGACAACTCCAACTGACTTGGGCGATGAGATTAATCTAGCGATTTACATCACAGTACAAACAAGGCATGATGTTATCAACAAGTATATGTCTATTAGGCTGGAGGCTGAATACCAAGAAGTCAGACAGAAAACAGAAAGAAACATCAAAGGCCCTTAGATGACAAGGACACCACAAACACATGTACATGTTTTAAATGGGAGCAGAAGCGCTTAAGCATCTGTTGAAAATATTTTTATTCATGCATTTTTTCAGACATGTTTGACAAGACAAAAACCGGACGCATCGACATGTTTGGCTTCTCGGCTCTGTGGGACTTCATGCAGCGATGGAGGGCACTGTTTCAACAGTATGACAGGGACCGGTCTGGGTGCATCAGTGGAACAGAGCTATATCAAGGTATTTCAGCCTGACTTTTTTATGTAGATGTTATTATTCTGCCTGGAATCTTCTACAGTATGGCATTAAAATGTTCTATTTTGCATTTATTCAATTATAGTTATAGTTTTTATTCACAAAAACATCCTTGAAAAGCATGCATTCTTAGTGTACAGGGGTTTGTCACACAAATCTAACCTGTAATGTGTTCTGGTGGGGCCTCCTGGTCATCTCCGTAGCGAAGTTTAATGCCTTACTGTGAAACAATCTCGGCAAAGCAATAACATTTCCATGAATACAAAGAGGTGGCAGAACCTTTAAGTTGTAGTGCATCTTCTAAAGAATTACTATCCCAATTCTCTCACATTTAGGCAACTGGAACTGGATATTTCTATTTTTGTAATGCATTTTCATAACATTGTATTTATATATTTTTATATGGTTTAGTTCTGATCTGACTTTTACAATGCAATACAGCAGATTACAGTATGACTAATGAATTGAAATTTGGCTAATTAACCCTATTGCTTCCAAATATGTGTGTGTTTTCATATATATTCTTTCTTTTAATATATATTTTTGCCCCAGCTCTTGCACAGATGGGCTACAACCTAAGTCCACAGTTTGCAGAGACGCTGGTGCGGCGGTTCAGTGTTCGTGGCATGCGGCCTGGGATTCAGCTGGACCGCTTCATTCAGGTTTGCACCCAACTCCAGAGCATGACCGACGTCTTCAGGGAGAGAGACACCAACCGCTCTGGCAACATCCGCATGAACTATGAGGACTTTTTAAGTAGTGCCATTACCAGGCTCATGTGATCATTCCTGAAGCTCAAAGTTTACAGTCACAGCGATATTTGCTGTGAGTGACAGCATGATGCTCTAGGTAAAACACATATTGCCATGAATTTGCACATTTCCTATTCCAGGATGCCAAATAAGGTCACAAGGCCATTCTCTTTTACATTAACTAGTTCAGTGGTTCCAAACCTTTTTTGTTTTAAGTACCTCTTAGCTGTGTCTCGCACCCCTAGTACCCCTCAACTTATGCACTAGGGCGAGTGATTAATTAATTAATTATTTAATAAAAATTTTTTAAGGATGTCCAAAGTCGTGTTGTATTCCATTTCAAATACTGTTAAATTTCACTGTCTTTTAAATTCTGAAACCATTCCAAGTACCGCCTGGTAAGTGCCAAGTTTTTTTATTGCCTGTATGATTTCTAATGTAATGCTATACTTGTTTAGCCATATCTCTAGTGAATTGTGGGGCTTGTTTGGCTGTAAAGGGTCTATGCAATATGCCTTACTTTAGAAATATTATGTCCATTCGGTTCCTCTCTTTCATACTTGAATTTTGTATATTTGTTTTGTTACATCTTCATAAAACAAGCTATGCATATGGAGAGTATCTTATACAGTTCAACCAGCCAACCTAATTTACATATAAGAATATATGTGAACAGTATATTATATTATTAACAAATGGATAGCTCTTGTACTGAATATGAATTAAAAGACCATGCTTTTCTAACCTTTGCCTGTTGCCAACATTAAACTAATGCTTTTTGTAATCATTTAGCTACATTATTTTTGTAAGATGGACAATAAATCATATAAATCTATGCTTCGAGTACTGCCAAAGTGTCTTCTTTTTTTTTTTTTTTTTTTTTTTTTTAAGAGCACCCATTTTCTATTTAATTGTATTTTTCAGTTCTAACCCTCACATGAAGGACTGTGTGAAACCGGTAAATAGGAGAATACTCATTTATTCACTGAAAATATGTCTCTACCTTGTCATATCTCGTTCAGTTTAAATATGCGTTTTTATGGCTATTTACAGATGTGCGAGGTACAGTTGCGCTTTAAACTGACATTACCTCACTTTGGCCACCAGATGGCAGCATAAACAAACAGGAGAATGTCACGACAGCAGAAGAACTTGCTTAAACCAATCACCGAAAAGATTAAGCGGAAGTCACGTCGTACCGCAAACTGCTATCAACGTGCTTGCGGTAAAGGTGAGGAGAATTATAAATAACACGAATTAAAAGTCAGGATAATGATGATTGTCAAAATGTACATTACAGTATCGACAGGGCAGGTGTATTGCGTGATACTGCGTTGAGAAATGGCTTTGTCCTCTCACTGACTTCTGTCTCAAGGACTGGAAATGACTTTGAAATGCTTTGAACATAAAGACACGTATTTAATATCGAATACTTAGATGCTGTTGTAAATTGGTAATATCTGCTACTAATGCTTTTGGCCCCAGCTGCTGTATACCTTGGAATATGTTGGATTTAACGTTAATCATTAATGCGTCATGTTTAGGGTGACCAGATTTTCGAAATAAACTAGGACATTCCTGGTTAGGGTTGTAATAATAAAATTGTGAAACAAGTGCGTAATTTAGGAAAATTGTTCATATTCAAGTGCGTAATTAAGGAAAAAGCGAATGGCACTTTACTGTCTTTACTGTTGGCAGGGATCAAATTGGTCAAAAATTGGGACATTTCTTGTATAAAACTGGGACAATTCACTGGTTTTTGGATAAATCTGCTGGGACTCGGGGCTCAAAACTGGGTAAACAAAACTGGGTAAATAGGGACACTGGTCACTCTAGTCATGTTACAACACCCCCATTAATTAACAGTTACACAACTAAGCCAGTAAATCTCTTGTAGTGTTCACTGATCTTTAATGGCTAATTTTGTAATATAATAGGATAATATAATAGGGTTCATAGGTACAATAATAATGTATTATCTCGTATTTCTCCAGGTGTCAGATCTTTCTTCAAAGCAGCATTGGCCAGGCAGGATCTGAGTGCGCAGACATGTGGCCGGTGTTGTGGACAGCGATGCGGACTTATGCCCCATACATCACTTTCCCAGTAGCTTTTGTGGTTGGAGCAGTGGGCTACCATCTAGAGTGGTTTCTCTCGGAACCACCTAAACCTCGAGAGGAGAGGGCCATTCTAGAGCTGAGAGAAGAGAGGAAGCTGCAAGAGCAACTTGGTAAAGACAGCACCCAAGTACTGAGCCTAAAGGAGAAACTAGAGTTCACCCCAAAAGCGGCTTTAAACAGAAACCGATCAGAGGAGAGCTAACTGGGATTCTCGTATAGGCTACTGGACGCTGAGATGGTACACTGATGATGGATAAAGACTGAATGGACCACATTTCCATCTTGACTTTATGAGCTACAGGCGACTGAATTAGCAGTCAGAACTTGTGCTCCTGAATTAGGTGTTTACTGTCATTTGTGGCTTTCATACAGTTTTAATAGATATTAATTAATTTTGTCAATATGCTTCAAATCAGCAGTTAAACTTGATATTTACAGATTCTTCTTAAACACATCAAAATTAGTTTTCAGGATCAGAAAGGAAATTATCATAAAAACTTTAAAAACTACATAGGGTCCTGCTGTACAATGGAACAGATTTATGTGTTGTGGAACTATTCATTTTGACCATGCAGACCTTATTTAATGGCCTTTTCATTTTTCACTCTGTGCTTTGACTCCTTAAATATGAACATGTTGTGTCTTTTACATGACTATGGCAATTGAGGATTTCCATGTTTCGTACCAGTCATATGTTTCCTTTCATTTCAGTGTACTTGGTATTGTTCGCACATGATCGTCAACATGAAAGTGAAGCCTGTCTGACAGGGCTTTGTTCTTGTTCTTTTATCTCAATGCAACTCCTGCTTCTGGAATGTGAACTACTATGGCCTCAGTGTGGGAGGTCTCAGGAAGTTTAATCTCCTTAATGCCATTGTCTTAGATTGACACCCTACTTTTATTGTACAAAGCATGGTATTGCACATTGTAGTATTTAAAAGCATAAAACACCATTTGCTGAAACATTGCTTAGTTTCTCTGTTTGATTTGGTGCCAAGCTGGGCTAGAATTTTAGGAAGGATGAAGTGACTTTTCAGGAAGCCTTTAAAAATGAAACATACAGTGCGGTTATTAATGAGTCAGTCATTACACTTGAACTCTTTGACCAGAGAGATGTTTTGGCAATGGGATATGAGCTTTTGTTTAAAGGTTGTAGTGCTTCCCTGAAAAGGTGGGATTCATTAAGTTTGACTGATCATTGAACTAGTCATTTGTGTAATGATATATTCAGGTTTTTTAAGCTATGGCAGTGGCCATCTCACCCTATAGCAATTAACCAGTAAAATCAAAATGTAGTTCATTTTCAGTGGGAAGTGTTCTAATGGAGGAATAATTTGACTGAAACCCATGAATACTGTCTGATGTTTAAAATGAAGGTACTTCTTAGAAGAGTTTACTTCCCTGTTCCTGAGGGATGATGACACTTATTATTGTATACCACTACTAATTAAAGCTGTTGAAAATCATACTTTGGGTTTCAAGGCAGAAGCCTCTGTAGTAGTAGAAACTACATACAAATAATGGTAGTAAATAGTACTGCCATTGTTACAATATACATTATGGGCAATTATAACTTATCATTTTAACTGATTGCAATGAACTCACCATTCAACCACTCAACACCATTCAACATACAGTAGACATGCGACAGTAGCAGGTTTGTGTGTGTGTCCCTCCTGAGAGCTCAAACGGGACAGGACAGCCTTGCAACAATGGCCCAGGACTGGTCAGATCTGGACAGCAGTGTGGGAACCAAACAGAGAGGCTCCTGGGAAAGGAACAGGGATGTTGTGAGGTGAGCCATTGTTTTTGTAGACCATGTTCAAATGTCGGGTGTGGCTGATGCTCAGACTTTTAAAGGGTCCACATCAACATCCTGAGTTGGCCAAGAGGCGACGGACTTCGTCAGGTTGGTGGCAAAAGATTATTAGGCAAAAATAAAAAACCAAAGAAGTAGATAATCCCAGTATGTTTTAGGCATGCTATCGCATAATAAGAGGTAATCATTTTACTGTTTCACCAACTTTACACAGCTTTGATAAAGCAATTTGCCTTATAACTTCAAATAGCTTAACTAGAAATACTTAATAAAGGCATATTTTTAATTGAGTGATATCTAATGAAGTCATAGAGACATGCCTTCACATAAAAACTATTTATTATGCCACGTTTCCATAAGTTTTAACATGGCATCGCACTGATAAAGCAATTTCCTTCACAATATGATTTCAAATGGCTTAATTAGAAGTAGTTAAAGTAGCTGCTACTGTACTTACTGTGCTTTTTATATTTACTCAAGTAAAAGTAAGTTATGACTGATAATTAATCCAAAAAGTCTTTGATCTCTAATTTCTGAGTTAATGTTTGGAAATAACTAGCTAAAGTAAAAACAGTGTGAACAAAATATTTTAACATTTTCTGAAATTTGTGAAGAAACACAAACAGATGTACATTAATTTAGTTTCACACAATCGGGGTCAATTAAACAATTCAGAATGTATCTTTCTATAAATGTAAGGCTTTAATGTTGAGTTCAGGGCAGGTTTTGTTGACACAACTTTTCTTTATGTTCTTTTTCCTGTAATGGTCCTAATGTTTTCCTTTGTCCATTTGTTTTCTCAGATCGCCTCAAGTGATGGCATCCTCTTCCTTTACAAATCCCTGGACTACAATAATTCCATATGCACTTCCTGTACATCATATCACCAAGGATAGGTCTGTAGTTTAAAGGGGCACCGTGAATCTTCTAGAAGAAGGTCTGCCTCCTGTATGGCAGTATGGCATTAAATTTATCTTTCCCCTTGGCAACAAGCAAATGACATAGTCATAGGTCAGATCTGTGGAAAACCAGCTCTGCTGGGATTTAGAAAAAGAAGTCTTGTTTTTCCAGATACTTTTGAGCTATACAAAACACTCATAATTGAATTAATGCAAGATAGTTTAGTTTAAAACTACTGTGAAACATTCAAGGCAAAGGCAAGTTTATTTGTATAGCACAATTCGGAAACATAGTAATTCAAAGTGCTTTACAGAATAAGAAATACATTAAAATCACAATACAAATAAATCAAAACAGAAATAATCATAAAATTAAAAAGAGAGAGATATTAAATGAGAGATAAACTTTATGCTACACAGCTAAACAGAACTGTTTTGAGCCTGTATTTAAACTGCATCAAAGTAGAGTCTGTCTCATATGTTCAGGAAGCTAGTTCCAGGTTTTAGCTGCAGAAAACTGAAATGCTGACTCCCCGAGTTTAGTCCTGACTCTGGGCACCAGCCAGAGGCCTAACATGGCACTAACATGTCAGAGATGTACTTTGGTGCTAGGTCATGGAGAGACTTGTACACAAGCAGAGCCGCTTTAAAGTCTATTCTCTGAGCCACGGGAGCCAGTGCAGAGACCTGAGCACAGGACTTATGTACTTGTACTTTCTGGTTGGAGTCAGGACCAGAGCTGCAGTGTTGTGGATGTTCTGCAGCTCTCACAG
Source organism: Odontamblyopus lacepedii (assembly GCA_034769755.1). Taxonomy (NCBI): domain Eukaryota; kingdom Metazoa; phylum Chordata; class Actinopteri; order Gobiiformes; family Gobiidae; genus Odontamblyopus; species Odontamblyopus lacepedii. The sequence goes on along the minus strand of CM068362.1, from coordinate 29,015,859 downwards.
CTCGTTTGGAGAGGCCAGTGAGCAGGCCGGGGCACCCCACAGGTCAGGGCCATGTGATCTGAGACACAGAAGGCAAAGGCAGTGACATCTCCTTAGAGACCAGGAGGTCGTATACGACCAGAAAAATTGCATAGTAAATTAGTTGCTAAATTTTAAAGCTTATGGACTCCACCATCTAGGATTTCTCTATTCTTTTGATATCAGGGGAAATGGTGCCTTGGTCGTACTCGTGATCCAGTATTTATTTTCACCTATTTGTGTTTTTTTATCTCAATGAATATGTTGTGTTTCAAGTGCATATTTATCCAATCAACCCTTGAACCACAGCTCTTAAGCTCTCCTCACTGGTCTATCTTTGTCTATTCCCTCATCTGTCATTAATCTGATATCAGGCTCAGTGCCACGAGGGAGTAGGCACTAACAATGTAACAAAGCCCACCGCAGTCTCATTGTCAGTTAACAATCCCAAGTGACTATTCCCCAGAGAGCACAATATTGAAAGAGGAAGCAGATACAGACCCACTTCCTGTCCAGTGATTATATTTAGAGGCCAGTCAAAGCATTCTGTTATTCACCAACACAAAGAAGCCAAATCAAATACTGGGTGCCCATTATGACAATGTTTTGGTTTCAGACTGAGTCGTGTGTCAGCATTGTGTAGATAATAATAATAATAATAATAATAATAATAATGGAAATAATGGCACTATAAGCTTGAAGAGACAAATCTATTGTAAAAATGATGTTGGGTTTGTAACTATGTCCTAATTTAAACATGTACAAATGCACAATCTTGTACATTGCTGTGTGCACTGAAGTGATTTCAGATCTGATAAATGACTTTCCCAGTGATACTGTGGGTGCCTGGTTTCTGCATTGCAAGTGACAGAAAAGGCATTCGTTGCCGTATAATTAGTAGAAAATGTGCTACTACAACTATGGGATTGCTACATTTACCTTTACTACATTAACATTTACAAGTTACAAAATTAGGCCAACATCATTTTTCAAGGTGGATAGGGATCTACAATGTACAGCAATCATTATGCAGACATAATGACAACAGTGAGATGACTGTATTTATAAGACTATGGCCTATTACTGTGTGTAATCAGCACCATGCTGCTTTAGTACACATCACATCACCAACAGAATTAGGAAATGCATCAGCAGTGACCTCAACAATGCCAGGAAAATGGCTGTGATGTTGGTTGAAGTTGTATGCGCGTCTCTTCCAGACATGGTATACTTATAAATTTACTTATAAAAGCATATTCTGCTTGCTGTATTGAGTTTTTATAAAGTGGTACAAGTAAACCTGCCACCATAGAAAATTCAGCTTTGAATTGCCAAATGTAGTATTAAAATGACTTAAGGTAAAAAAAAAAAAACCAAAAAGACCCCCTGCCAGCTAAAAACCTCATTGAAGCAACAACAGTGCTGTCATCCTGTTCCAATGTTGTCAGAATGTTACACCAAAGGGCACTGAGATTGGCTAAGACTTGGTGTTCCATGACCTTCCTACTTGAGAAAACACACACTTGCTATCACATGGGCACCAGAGGGCCCATTTTGGGACCCCACCCACTCAGACTGTCGGCACACAATCTACAATACAAAACAGGCAAGTGTGTGTGTGCTTATAAAGTGCAGTTCCAGCCAAATCATTCTTTCATCACTGTTAGCCAATTTCTCCTTAACACTATAGGTGGCCCAGAGCAAAGCCAGAGTGAAATCTTAACTATAAAACATCTAATAGGGTATATTGTACAGATGTTTCATTGTTGCCCATCAGTTTTATTAGAAACCAACATGCTTCTCATTAACCACCTTTTTAACATAGAAATGACTCATAACTATAGAGCTTGTTTAGTAAACTAAACAGCAGTAGATTTGCGGGTTTTTTGGCGAAGAGGACTTTGAAAATGTCTCAGCTGGTGGTATTATTTTTCTGGATTCTATCAAGGGCACTCCACAAACCAGATGAGATTTTTTATGTAACGCCAACATGAAATGTTGGCCTAATTGACCTTGTTTGAACTTGTACAGGCAAATACTAGATCACTCGAAACTTTACAATCAAAACACATGTGTAAACAGCTTATAAATGGATCAGTTCCATTCCTTGATTTTTTCCACTTACCAGGTTGTCAACATGAGGCTCACTGGTGCACCCCTCTGTATCCCTGCTATTTCCAAACCCATTATACTCGTGAGTGATTCAGTGCCTCAGCAGAGTGACAGTATTAGAGAACAATGTAAAGTGGGATACAACCTGACATCTGGTTTCCTCAGCAAACCAAAAGCTTTTTCTTTTTCAAAATACTGCATGCGACAGACATTATTTTGTTTCTATCTTCAATAATACTACAGTTTGCCACATACCTAATATTAAAAAAATAAGAAGTTTTCCCTTTTCCACTACCTCATTTGTTTTGATTTAACTTAAAGGGCCCATATTGTGGTATTTCCTGATCTGTTATCATCATGTTTCCTCATCAAAAACATACTTGGGGTTGGGGTTACTCCAACATGTGTGAATGAAACAAAACACAACTCCAGGTATGTTTTTAATGAGTTAACATTATAATATGGCTTAAAGATCACAAGAGTAAATTTTGTGTGTTGTAGAACCTTTAAATTTCACTGTGAGGTTGAGAAAGGTGTACACCTTTTATGTGATGAAAATCAGATATGGATACATGCTCACACAAGAGTCATTTATTTTTTGATTTTCAACATAATAAATATAGATTATTTACAAATATATATCTTAAATACAAGTCATACAGGCATAGTTTATAGCTTTTGTACCTTATTAAGTCCACCTAACACACTGCATTGTTCATTTCCATTGTCTTTAGAAGAAAATTATGCAATGACTATTCTCACTTGGTTCCATATTTCTCTGGGTGAAAGGGGACACATGATTGTGAGTGAGCATGCATGCATGCACGCACTCATTAAACAGTACGACAGGGTCCAGAGCCTACTGGGACATTCCTCTGTGGACACAAGAACCATGGGAAAGAGGGGGTTTAAACTACAGTGCAAGTCTCACGGGGGCTGACTGCTCACTGTGGAATAACAAAACAACAATAATGACCAGGCCATTTGATGTGGTCATTTGTCCAGACACAGACACTAATAAGTCCCGCTGCTGTTCCAGTCTGAGCTTATATACTGCGGGTAACACTGAGATCAGATTAGAACTTTAGGGTTGGCATAAATGTAATTCTATGGCATTAAGCTGAATGCGTTAACATTCTTTTTCTTGTAAATCAAGAGAAAGCACAATCAATAAATTTTTAATCGAGTTCGAGATTTAATTGTATAATTACAATTACAGCCAATCCTCTGTAGGTATATAGAAAGTTTTTTTTTGGTAGTAAGGATAAATTGGACATTTGTTTTGTGTTAAATTGATCTAATGTTTATTTTTGGGAAATCAAAAGCCTTTTATTTGCTTTTAATTAGACCAAATAAAATCTGTCAGTGATTATTTATTGTCATATTGTCCAGCCATCCAAAAGATAGTCCTCAATACATAGTTCATGTTGGGGCAATTAAAATAAAAAGTATAAAAGTTATTCGGAACTTTGTAATTTTATCAACTGGAAAAAAGTCTCATCAAGATTTTTATTGTTACCCATGGCGATTATAATTTAAGGTGAAATGCTGTCTCAAAATAGCACAACAAAAAAACTCACCACTATTTTATAATCCAATATCCTCTGCACCTTCAAAGGCCGTCCTCTCTACACATCTTTCCACTGTCACATTCAGCTCTAAAAGCCATTAAATGTAACATGAAAACATCTTAGGACTGCAATCTTCTCCCATTGGAGCTTATTCCATTCTTTGCCTTGGGGAGCCTTCTTAAAATGTTAGCTTTGAATAGGTCCATTTATCTACTAAAGGCATCACTGAATGCCTGCCAGCCTGTGGGGCATCCAGCTTTTTCTTCATTTCTCCTTCCTCTGGAGCTCCAGGCCTGTGGTGATCCTCCAGTGTCATGTGCACCATTTATAAGTGAAGTGGAACGCTCCGAAGCAAAATCAAATATCCAAGTGAGATTCAATTGGGTCAATGTGTAAAATGTAAATAAAAACAGGATAGTAAAATGCCAAGCTGTTTGAACACAGTTTTTTCAATGATTTAAATTATGAATTAAATGAAGTCGATTTACCTTGTAAAAAATATTGACAACAAAAAATTTTTTCTCCCCATTAAAATAAAAGTAACAATTAGACAGTAATACACATGTATTACTTTGTATGTAATACATGTACAATACAATTAAAGGGGTTTTGATTGCTTAAAAAAATACCTTAAAAAACTTTATGTCTGTAGCTACTTCACCAGATCTGATCTGTCACTTGGCTTGTCTCCATGGAGTCAAAAATAAGTATAATTCCATATTGTGGAACATTCCAAGTTCTAGACCCTCTAACAGAAAAGTTACATAGTGCACCTTTATTTACATTTTACACATTGATCCAGCTTTCCAAATATTGGATATTGTACAACAGAACTGTGTGCATCATACATAATGCTTGTTCTTTGAATTTTGTTTATTGGGATGCTTCCTGTCCTTCCTAGAGTGGTTCAAGTTTTTCTTCGCCCGTGGTGAATGGTTAGTTCCCATCGCTCCCATGCAGTTGACATAACTAGGAAGCAAATCCCCAGCAGCTTCCTCAGGACTCCAGTTAACCTCAATACCAAAGTCGGTGTAGCTCTCACAAGAGTTCTGGTAAAAAGTAGCACCACCTTGTGAAGACAGCACATCACTATGTGACTGAGTAGGAGAAGTTTGAAGTTCTATCTCTTCTTGAGCTGTAAGGTGCTTGGGTTGAGGACACCACTCACTTTGCTTGGCCTGGTATTGTTTTTCCAGATTGTGAGTCAAAGCTCTCTGGAGAAGATGAAAGAGTTCCACCAGATTGAGGATTAAAGAAATGACAGCGATTACCTGAGTATATATGGTGAAGATAGATTTCTCAGTAGGGCGTGATACAAAGCAGTCCACTGTGTGAGGGCATGGTGGTCTTGTGCATTCAAATTTAGTTGCTATTAGGAAGCCATCGTAGAGGAACCAAAGTCCAACAATAAATCCAGCTTCAAGGATGACTTTGAGTAGAATGCTAAACGTATACGCACACAACAACCTTCCCTTGAGCTTTGGAGTCTCCGAAGGTCCCTTATCAGATTTCTTTGCTCTTTTATCCTTTTCCTCATTATCTTTTCTTTTATGTTCAATCACAATCTCTCCACCATCTTGTTCATCCTCTTTGGACTTGTCCGTTCTGGCCCGTACAGCCACATAGCCAAAGTAGAAGATGGTGGGTGTAGAGACAAAGATCACCTGGAGGACGAAGTAACGAAAGTGCGAAATGGGGAAGGCCTTATCGTAACAGACCGCAGTGCAGCCGGGTTGGCGAGTGTTGCAAACGAAGTCGGCTTGTTCGTCATCCCAGGCGGACTCTGCAGCGGTTCCCAGGACTAGCATACGGAAGAGGAACAGAACTGTTAGCCACACACGCCCAATGCCTGTTGAGTACTCCTGACCCTCCTCCAGCAAGTGCTCCAGGAAGGACCAGTCAGCTCTGGACATCCTCTGCTCCTACAAGACACCAGAGTGAAAAGTCTCTACAAATGTGACACAAATCATACAATCCCAGTTTAATCCAACAGATTTTATCAAAAAAGTATCCAGCAAAAACAATTTAAACTGAACTGAAGTATTGGAATGTATGTAACCATTGGATCACACGAGAGGATTTTGTGTTTATGTTTCTGATATAGAGAGATAGGGCCTTCAAATACGGGACATGTCTTATCTTTTGTCAGTTAGCTATGGTTTGTGCTAAAATTCCTGATCATGCCAACATGAATTAAACCAGTGTTTGCATTACTTTCATGCTAACTCTGCCAACATCACAAATCACAAATATTAAGATTGTACACTTTACTACCCGTATTACCTATATTTTGAATTATTGTTTTCAATTATTGTTTTTAACCCTACTTCTTGGTATAATATTGGGTATACTGGCCTGTGAGATTATTGTAACTGTGTAGAATATATTTTCATGTGTACAAAAAAAGCATGTCATGTATAATTTTCCAAGTCCAGATTTTCAAATTATGTGCACAGACTTTTTTCTTTCATATTTAGCCTCAAAGTGTATCTTTTCTTTTTTTTGTTCAACCGAGTTGTGCAAAATACCTTATTAGTATTCTTGTATTACCTATTCTGACAGCTTTACAGCTGATCTATAAAAAAATACACAATTTACTCACCTTTCATTGTGTTCTAGGGCATTTTATGTACTGGCTCAGCTAAACACCTAAAATTAATTAATTAATCATTGCATTTATACAGCACCTCTCACAATACCCAAAGTGCTTTACAGATCATTATTATTCACTCCACACTCGATGGTGGTGAGCTACTATTGTAGCCTCAGCTGCCCTGGGGCAGACGGATGGAAGAGAGGCTGCCAATCTGCGCCATAGGCCCCTCTGTCCACCACCAACACTCATGCGCACGCCACGTTCATACTAAACAATGTGATGCCTTGCCTAAGGACACAACAACAGTTTTTGCCACTGTGGCACCTGGATTCCCCATCTCATTCCAAGTACTAACCAGGCCCAGCCTTGCTTAGCTTCTGACCAGATTGGGCTTTGACAAGCCGGTATGGCTTGTCTGTAATAACTTCATGTTATGGCCAATTCAGGATTTCATTACCTACTGCAAGTGTTTAATAGGTTTCTATACCCCACTTTTGGAGTGCTTTCTGTGCCGGAGTGGGACGGTCTCTGTTTTACTAGAGTGAGTTACATGTGTAAGTCCTTATTAGTTCTTCCATTAGCTCAAACAGTTCTCAGAGCAGAGTCCAAGTTTTCATCAAAAGACAAAGACTCTATACAAACACTTACCATAAAACATGTCAATTGGTTCCATGAATGTTTTATTTTCCTTGTTAAAGAGTTACTTGTAGAAGAAATAATCTGTATTTGTACTAGATTCGTGTTGTAGTAGAAATAAAAAATACCACAACTGCTACTATAAACTGTTCTTGCCAGTTCCATCTCTGCTGTTCGTATGTATTACTGAGACACTGTACTGATGTTGTGTCTACTTTCTTCTCTTTATAAAATCCAATTAATTTTATTATTACTTCATTTGCTGCTAAAATGCTATACTAGTACAAGTGGTAATGCCTCTAATACTGTCATTACTACGGCTTCAACTAGCCTACTTCTACTGTGACTAATCTACTACAGCTATTACTATCTAGTATTACTACCAGTTAGGCCTATTACAAAACCACTTTGCCACTAACATAGGATAGTATTAGTATTAGTTTTAGTCATAAGAAACTCCAATTGGAAGTTGTATTTTTTTTCTGAGTCAGTTACTATTACTATGTAAAACTGACACTGTAAAGTCAAAGGTTGTTGAGTTGGAGCACTTCATAAATGACAAAGTGGCCTGTTGGGAGCTCTGTCATCTGCATAAACATCCGGTGCCACTTGCACAGGACGTGTTTGGCTTATTTCTGTTTTCTGTGATTTTTCCCCTTTGAAATAAGAAAACTGAGTAGGCAAGTATAACCATCTGACAGGATGAGACAAGACAATGGACTAGTACTGACCGAGCAAATAAGTGTGACAAATGCCAGTGATTTTGTATTATCTGTAGCCTACTAAAACCCTAAAACCCTGGCAAATGTAAAACCATGTTTAGGATCTAGTCGCATTTAAAATACTGTAGCTATAGATCTAGTTACAGTTAAAATAACAAAAATGAAATTAGAATGATGTTAATAAATCACATGGTTTATTTTAATGAGACAATTTGTTTCTTTGGGTAATGGAAAATAAATTTAACTCTTAATAGTTTATAAGCTATAGATATCCTTGTATGTTAATGTAAATGTAATATTTAGTGGACATTTCTTCAGTAATTTATCAATTTTTGAGCAGATTTAGCTCAGCTTCATTTTGGCCAACGAAACAGCAGTTAGGCTAATTCCATGGATACTTACTTTCCTTCAGATTTATTATGGAATAAAAGAAGAGTCACAATTCAGTAACATCCTTTTCTAAAATAGGATTTAACAAACACTGACCTTTCTCTTTCTGAAGTTCTAGTTCTTCTCCTACTTGTTGGGCTGTCGGTTTGAGCGCTCTCTGCTCTCACGTCCCCTCCTCCCCAGAAGCTGAGACCTCTACAGCTCCACTCACTTTGTGCTTTCTTTAAAAAGAATCGATGTAATCGGAAAAAGTGGGGAGAACTTTCCCATGGATGTTGGCCCTCCCTCACGAGCGCGCGCCAGGAAATGGGATGGATCAAGCCGGAGCGGCGCTGCTTTACTTTACGCACGGAGGTAAACGTCCCAAATGCACTCGTCAGGCCACTTCACTGTCCTCATTCATTACATCGGAATATTACCTCTTTCCCCTTTAGCGGCGGTGCGTCTTTTTCTGAGGGTGTGTAAGCGGAATCAATGCGGAGACGTTGTTGAAATCAGTTCGATTACTGTTCAAGTAGAAAAGTAGGTTTAGGTTTTATTTTATCCTCATACATTAACATACATATGTGACATGACATAACAAAAGACAAAAGAATAGAACTGGACGAAATATCTGCACAGTTTGTTCAATACTTTTTATGGCTATCTATCCCACTGTATTTCCTCCCAGAATGCAGCTCTGTGTGTTGAGCAAATGAGAGGGATCTCTGATGATCTTCAGAGATCAACTGACTGTTCAAAGACGGTCTGTAGGCAGTCAGAGACTCAACCATGATGTTACCAGCCAGGTTAACCTTTTAAGGATTTGCTCTTTATATTTGACATTCAGGTTTCCAAACCAGTACTGCTTTTGTTTTTTTCATTCAAAGCTATAGCCGATTTGTTTCCCTCGTTGCTGTATTTATTGTATTGGGGTTAAACAAACATAACACCTATAACCACCTGACGCTTCTAATCAATTAACAGGAGCCGCTATATCGCTCTCATATTGTGCAGTTTCGCTGTGTGCCACACTATGGCGCCAGTGACCTATAATTTTCCGTATCGCGTTACAGCTCCACACGTTCTTTTTACTCAGCTGCAACCTTCATGAATGAAAATGTCTAGTTATATATTCCTGTTTTGATTGTCATTTATTGTTCTGTCAGTGAGGACTGGAACCTCTAGTGTATGGTCTTTAGGCAGTTAAACCTCTGAACAGTGGGTAAGCAAGTACTGGAAACGCAGTACTTTAATCTATTAAGTATTGTTTTAATTGAGCTGCAGTGTCCTTCATTGTTTTACATGCAGGACTAGGAGAAGCCTAGAGTATAGAGTTCCCAACAACAGAGAGATCAGCATTATGATAGTGACATGCACCATCGACTTGGTAAAATACATTTTGCCTGATACCCTGATGATAAATAGTAGTATTGAAACTCATACTAGAAATCTACTAGAAATCTGAACCACAATAAATAAATAGCAGAATTAAACACTTTAGTTAGTTCAGTGTGTAATAGCTTCATTCATTTAACCCGCTTGAATCTTAGTACTAACAAATAACAATATTGACCGCCAAAATTGTTCCATTGATCATTTATTGAACAATAAAGTGATAGGCTAGTAATTATTCTGACAGGCCGACCTTTACTGTACTTCCATTATAAAATCTTCCAAACACCCAAATTCGCAGAAATACATGGCAGAACTGTACTTTCACCCTTGTATATGTCTACATTTGTCCATTCCATAACCTGGTATTTTTCTATGCATTTCCTTGCTCTCTATCCAACCACATCCTTTAAAACTCTGGTTAAATTGATGGTGAATCACCCTGACAGAATAGCGTCTTGTTCTTTTCTTTAGTCATTACATGCACAGATGAATGGTGCGGAGAGGAGGGAGGAGAATAATGGGAGAGTTTCCGTTTGGAGCCTGTGTTGTGTCACCCTCATGTCTGCTGCTGCGTCCCTGCTGCCACTGCATTTATCACACCAACTAATTGCCTTTTTTAACTTCAATCAATTCATCACCAATGGACACAGTCTTCCACAAATGATTTCATTCTATTACTTTTTAAACAGACAGGAGCCACGGGTGCACTAAATTGGGTTGGGTTCTAAGGTTATAGGCTTGAAGGGGCTGTACCTCACTTATCTAATGGTAAATGGGTAGTTTTTTCAGTGCTTTTCCACCTTCAAGGCACTCAAAGCAAGGAACCACTCACCCATTCATACGCACATTCATGCACGCAGACACTGGGGACAAGGTGAGTTAAGTGTCTTGCCCAAGGACACAATGACATTCATCTGTGGGAGCTGCAAATGCACCAACAAACTGTGGGTCAGTGGATTTGACCACTCTACACTGCCAAAAACAAAATTTAGTCAAGCTAAAATGACTTGGATTAAGAAAGTTTTACCATGATTTGAGTAAATTTCACTTGGCAAGTAAAATGATCTGCCAGTGCAATAAGATTTGTGTACTTAAAATATGAAAATGCATCTTGCTACACTTAAAATAAGAAAAATAACAACATTTTGCACTTAAAATAAATAAAATCAAATGTTGCTTGTATTAAGAAAAAAACACTTATTCCACTGGCAGATAATTTCACTTGTCAAGATGAATCTACTCAAATCAAGTCATTTAATAATTAAAGTCATTTTAACTTACCTAGATATAGTTTTTTCCAGTGTACCAATTATGTTTATGTTGAGAGGGATTCAAAGTGCCAACCTTGAACCTGAATCGATTACCTGAGCATTCTTCACAGTGATGAGTTTCTAAGATTGTTTCTCAACTTTCAGGGATTAGAGCAGAGTTTTGCCATCACTGTAGTAACAACTTGCATGCTAATTGTGCACTTCCAGATTCTCAGACAATAAAATGCTTTATTATTAGATACAAACAGTACACGCTGGACATACTAGAACTTTGACCTCAAAAGTGGCTTATAAATTATATCTGTGCTGTACAAATTTTAACCTGTAAAGGTGCACTATGCAACTTTTCTGGTAGAATCGCTGCCATTTAATTGTCTCCATCCGTTCCTGGAATGTTCCAAAGTACGGCATCAAATCTTAAGGCATCACCAATACCTTGAAAATCATGCATATTTACTGGAAGTTGAGTTGTCTCTTCACAAATCTGCCCTGTAACTTGGCCTTGTGGCACCTATGGACAAAAGCATGTGCTAGACCCTGCACTTGTTACATCTTTAAAATAAGGATTTGAACAACCATACCACCTCATACCAGCAGGAGAGATGCAGTGTCTTGCCCAAAGACACATCAGCAGTATGTGTGTGAACTCTATCATATACCTTAATGGATCATGAAAAACAAAACAATGTTATTTTCACCTCCTCCATTCAGTTGATGGTAAACTTACTTTTATAAGAAAATACTGACAGGCTACAAATCATGCCGGTGTTTGTGCCTTTTACATGAATAAGTAATAGGAGGAGTGTTAAATCAAGCTTGCTAAATGATTTACTGTGGCTCTCATCAGAGGGAAAACAAGCTTATGCACTCTACCAATCTGCCTCCTGCATTTTCAAAGTCTTCCCATAGTGGCATTTTTACATCGGCTTACATTACTGCTTAATACTTGAAGGTTTGATTTGCTGTAACACTAAAAGATTGACAGAGCAAAGACAAAGTTATTTATTATTATTATCATTATTTTTAATTATGACATACTGAATGGTCATAGTCATCATACTGACTGTGTTTTATAGTAACTCTATCCCAGTGCTAAAGAAAAACAACCAGGGGAATTTCAGTTGTAAGTGATTAGTTTTGTCGTGGATCCGGACGGACTTCTCACACTGTAAGTAAAGAGGCCATTTCCTTTACTGCCCCATTGTGGCTGGCAGAATATTTGTCTATTTTAAATGATCATTTCTTTCTTTCTTTTCAGCTGACTGGATAACTACAAAGACTGTAATGATTTCTTGTGGCCAGATGTGTCTTTTTTACAATCATCAAGGATTTAAAATATTTGTTTATATGAATAGTTTTGAGTATTTTAAATATATTTAGTTTGACTAGATGCATGGACTTTATATATATATATATATATATATATATATATATATATATATATATATATATATATATATATATATATATATATATAATTATTATTATTATTATTATTATTAACTTAATCACTCTTTTTATTTTGAATCCCATAAATATGACAACTGTGTCCCCAGATATGAGACACGTTCAAATCAAATATAGTATTTACTGTTAATAATTAATTTGTTCATTACAAAAACAATAGACATAATGGCTAAGTTGTTTATGTTAATATGTGTTTTGGTTTTTAAGACGGTTATCCAATCAGAAAGAAGAATGAGTCTCTCATTTGGGTTTCCAGGTTCAGTGCTGAAACCCAGTTGACTTAAACCTAAAATCATCATCATATCTTTGACATGATATGAATCCTCACTACCTAAACCCCTGCAGCCAATGCTAGTGCAGCTTGTGCAGCTTGGTGACTGAATTCTGGAAGTCCTACGCTTTTTACGCCCAAAGACATTCAGATCTGAGTTTTTGTATGTACTGTGGATATTCCTTTTCTGCTGTGAAAGTTCAACCCTTTGTAGAGACAGTCACTTATTCCTGCCAATGAGATGACATGACACTATATGGAATAATACAGGAAGTACTTTTACTCGATGAAGCTAACAGTAAATGTGCAGTACACGGCTCTGATGTGTAGTGCTGACTGTTAGTAAAGATGTCACAGCCATTTGAGCTATGGGCTCTGCAGCAGTGCATGGTTTTGATGAAATATGCATGGCTCTCGCAAAGCCATGGATCATAGGAAAGATATACATAGAAATACAGTAAACATGATGAAGATTGTAGTGCTGTATACAAGCTGCAGTGCCTTTTCTATTGTGTCACTAACTCGAGCTTGCCCCAGAAACTATGGGAGTGTTTTCTGGTCATAGGGTTCATATGCAAAACCATTTATGAGTGCTCAAATTTCAATCATGATTACAAAAAATGCTCAAATTAATTACAAAAATAGTCAACACTACAATTAATTAGATGTTCTGAAAGTCATGAGTTTGTCTAAAGTAGTTTTAAAGCATGGGACATAAAGCATCACTTCACTGATTTATGGCCCAAACTGTTAATGTGATTTAGGGTTTTCATAATTTAGTAGTCCTTATTCAGTTTCGTTTCAGTTTCTTTTTCTTTTTCCCTGACGATTTTTCACCAGGGTCCGATCAAGCCCCCTTTTTACTGGTGATAAATCAGTAAAAACAACATCAGTAAAAGCACTGATTGATAGTTATCTGTCATCTGTGAGCTGTTTGTTGTTCCTTTCAATCAAAAGTTTCTTGATGCAAATGGAGCTCCTTTGCATCTTATTTTCATGTTGTATGTGGAGCCATGTCCCTGCCTACACTCTACTCTTTAGATTCAAGTCACTGATTGGACCTTGTCAGGGGTTTTCCTTATATATTTGCTGGTCCCAAAGTTCGCATTACAATAAGGAAGAGAGACTGCATTTATGGGATTGATTAACTGACTACAAAATAAAAACTAATGAAATTGGAACTGTAAGAAAGAGAGAAATTGGAAATACACCCAAAAAGAATAAAACTAGATAAATCTGGCCTTAGTTTGGAAACTGACATTTTGCTGCCAACCAAGTCAGCTTCTTCAGGGCTTATATTGGTTATTTGGGTAATTTATCTGGTCTCAAGACCCTGTACCTCCATTTTAATATATTATATAAGTCCTCGAGGTCAAACTAATTAAATTCAATTCAAGTTTATTTATATAGCACATTTAAAACAACTTCAGTTGACCAAAGTGCTTCACATAAAAAATAACAAAGATCTGTCTTTGTTATTTTTAGAAACATGTACATATACAGATAACACAATGTGAGGACTATAATAAAAAACCAAGATAAACTGACTAGCTAGTATTGAGGGCTTAATAAGTCTTCTGTGTGCTACCTGCATTTAAGTAGCATTTTACTGATGATCAGGAAGTGCACATTAGCATCCTAGAAATTGTTAGCTTTATGGCGGCAAACTCTTCTCTGGCCTCTGATAGTTGTGAAAAGTGCTTGTAAACTCATCGCAGTGAATAATTAGGATGCTCAAAATACATGAGGAATAACTTTGGACTACAGTTTTTCACACTTTTTTTAAATACAGAAAAAATCAGGTCCAGTGCCTTCAGTTGTAAGAAATTCCTGGTTCATGGTGTTCCCGTTCTTCTCCCCTCCTGTGTTTGTTTGCCTGCTGTTAAATACTTTGCACCCAGCTTAAATGTCACCCATATTGGCCCAGTACTACATTTCCCATGAGTTTCTTAGGCTGACAGACTTTATTGATCCGGGTGCACGATCAAAGTTCCCATTGGCAGCAGACGACAGCTTTATTAGGGGAAGAGGACACCAGATCAGCAGGTTTTCACTCACCACACACTGTCCAAAGGGGTTTAAGCACAGACAGAGCTCATCACGTTTGCTTAGAGATCAACATCCTGGTCCTTTGACCAGCCGCAATCAATGCCCAAGCCAGACTGCAGCAGGAAAAGACTATATAAGGTGACTGACTAAACTGACTGCTAATTTATTATAGGCTAAAAAGGTAAAATAGGCTTTATGATGTTAGAATCTTCATTATTGTTCATCATTGTGCTTTTTATATTTTCTCTGTTCCTATATCAGCATGTTATAATCCATGAAGCTCTGCTGTTTTTAAAAAACAGATAAATCTAAAATGGTTCAGTGATAGAAACGTATCCTTTGGCTTTATGTTCAGAACTGAGAAATAATTGTTTTTAGCTTTATACAAACTTCCTTAACATGCTGCAGGCCAACATTACTCCCTGCTGGCATGAGTAGACAATTTTTATGCAACTAGCTTTGAAGCATTTCCAAGACACGACAATTAATAATGTAATGTAAGTTGTACTACAGTAAATACCAAAGCTAAGGTGTCCAAAGTAGATTTACAAGCCAAGACAATGCATAGTATCAGCCCTTTCAGTGTGCTGATGTAAAGTGAATGGGTCAGGTATCGGTCCTAATGAAGATCCAGGCGTCTCCACCTCCAGCGCAGAGGCAGGTGGCACAAGGCCAAGCTCCAAATGATTGTTCTCTGGAGATGGATGCCCTGCCACATACATGAGGCCCAGGGAGCACATTGTGTCCAAGCGAAAATTCGGATATTACACCTTGACCTGGTGAACCCATAAATATTCATCAGCCTGCTTCTATCAACAGAGCAACGGGTAACATGGTCAGAGTGTGTTCTTTGAGTCCCGTATACAGCCAGAGGAGGGTGATTTTGTTTGTGTATTGTTAGATGACGCTTTGATGACCAAGAAGGTATTTTTTGCATCTTTGAATTTGGACATGACTGATTGCAGTAACCAATCCAACACAAAAATTGTTTGTATGCTGCATGAAGTTTTTGTTGTTTTTGATCCCAGTTTCAGTTTCGGTTTATTTCCCATTTGCAGTATAATAAAAACACATTGGAATAAAAGGTGCAAACTCAGGGTGCACAGCAAACATTCATCCATTCACACAACACATGAACATGAAAACCCAGGCTATATAAAAAAAAAGATCACAAATGCAAGACAGTTATAATTCATAAAAACAGGCATTTAAATTGACACATAAAGTGCCTGTGTAAAGCTTTATGGTATCTTATGAAAAACACATAAATATATTTTTTTCCCTCTAATATATAAAGCCCTACTTGGCTATACAATAACATATTTCTAGTCCCTGTAACACAAAACAGTCAGATTTCTTCCTTTTTTATTGACAGGATTAGCTGTATAGACTCAAGCATATCACTGACGATTAGAAATGAATGAACCTTGATCTTGATTGAAATTTGGTTAATCAGTCCCACTTAAAAGTAAAAACAACAAAAAAACAAAACAAAAAAAAAACTTTAAGATCTAAAGATTTGTGTACAAGAATTGCCTATTAATCTCCAATGTATCACACACACACAAAGATGTAATTTTAACTGTTGACTTTCCTTTTTTGACTTTCCCCTTGTGGTGTCACTTACTGTGGTGCTGATACCTGAGACTGTAGGGAGAACGGAGGTAGTGACCGTATGTCCACATTGTCCTCCTTCAAACATCTGCTGCTCTAACCTTGGCTCTGCCGTTAGCCCTAATAAATGAATGACAGCTTTATTATGTGCTCTCATCTGATGTGTGCATGTCCTCTGCATGTTATCATATAGGCAAATTAACCCTAATGAATGTGAGGGAAAGTGGTTGTCTGTCAGTGTCAGCAGGAGCCCTGTAACTAATATGTCATTAAAGGAGACGTATTATGCAAATTTGACTTTTAAATTCCTGTTTCTCCTACCTCTATGCATGCCCCCTGTCCTTTATTCAAATTTCAGGTTTGTTCCCCTTAAACGGTTATACACGTAGGATTTGACAATGTTATGGCACAAGAAAAAATAAAACAAAAACACTGCTTTCTAGAGTGTGCAGCAGCTATAGGCAGGGCTGTCCGCATGGTCCAGCAGTGCAGCAAAACTGTTGTGATGAAGTTACAACAACAAGCAGATATCAGTGCTGTGGTTTTCAAATGCAAGTCAGTGCAATAGTTCGTTTTATTTCAATATTTTAGATCAGTTTTGCTATTTAAAATGCTAGGAATTTAAAATAATGATCCCTTCTGCTTGGACTTTGCATGCTCTGTGTGTCTGTTACCCCAGGGCGCTCTGGTTTCCTCTACCAGTACAAATGACAGGGTATAGGGTGATAAAATAAAATAATTTCAAGTTTATGGGATTACTACAATACCTGTAGAAGGCATTTATTTCTTAGCCGCATTATTAAATAAAAATGGCAAAATACCAATCATTTTAATAGCTTTCTTTGTAAATTAAAGTCTGCAGTCACCATATTTCAACCCCTATGAAAATACAGTTGAAATAACAGTTTGGCTAATCAAAAATAAATGAAAAAGATGACATTGTTTTGCTGATGATAACTTGTTCCAGACCCTCAGTTCGCACGTCACTGCAATGAGTTTCTTTCCCTAGACTGGATTATTCTAATTGGTTCATGGTCATTCTTATCAATCAAAATCTGTATCAATCTCAACCCACCTGTTATTCTTGAGCATGTTATCTGATGCTGTCCATTTGACTGATGTACACTCGGGCCTCACCCAATGGGAGAGCTCACAGTAAAATGAAAAACACAAGTAGGTCATTATTTTCACATTTGCTCCCAGCCAAACACACATATCATACAGTGTCCTTAAGGCCTATTGGAAAGCACTTTTATTTCCACCATTCCCTCTCCATCTCTCCATCTCTCCATCTCTCCGTCCCTCCTCCTTGACCCATTTACAGTAACATGGTGTAAGAGGAGAGCTTGACGTGATGGTGTAGGGACTGGGAGGAATTGGAGGGGTACATTACATGGTGAGGAAGGTGAGTCACCAATATACAGTCAATTAGATCAGGGAGCTTCAAGGGAAAAGGCCACCAACCATGTACTGCATGAGTCACCGTATAATGACAGAACGATAAGGACTGTTGTATCTGTTGTTTACTGTTGTGAAGTCATTGGTTTGTACAGTAAGCGACAATTCATTCAGTTGTTTTCTTTAAATTGTGCCAACCGAGCCAAGCAACTCTTGGTCTATAGCGTCGGGGCTGATAACAATGCAAATGGCCCATTAAAGATGTAGTATATAACTTTTCTGGTGAAGAGTCAGTACCGCCACCTGCCTGTCTCATTTCATATGTTATTACTTTGCCTAGAATGATCCTCAGTATGGCATTAAACATATCCATCTCCATGGAGACAAGCGGGTGATGCCACTTGAATGAACTGCAGGTCAGATCTGTGGAGAGGAGACGGAGCTCACAGTAAGAATGCAAGCTCTTCAATGAATTTTTCAAGCATTAAAACATCTGTAACTGAATACATACAAGATATATGTTGCCAGACTGTGGTACATACACAAAGCATTACCATCTCCATGGAGACAAACAGGCGGACCCCTCAGCAAAAAAGTTACATGGTGCACCTTTAATACAGAGGGACCTGTTCCTTATTCTTAACCATAATTCATACTTGAATATGAAATAGGACTTGTAGCCTATGAATTGCATATAAAAATCGGTACGCGTATAAATGTTTCTCTTTTGTGGTTTGTTAAGTCATTTTATTGGTAAGACGAGAGGAAACAGTAGCCTCTTTAGAGACAGATCCTTTCGGGAAACACATGCGCCTATTTAAACCGCTAAAGTCGCAGTTTTATTTGATCAAAACTGTCTTAAGCCTGCTGTGCTTACCCTAAAATATCTGTGAGGAGTTGTGTTGTGGGGTTACCGTGATCCCGCTCCACGAGGACACGGGAACGCACCGCCACTAAGCCTGTACATGATCTTGTTCAGTGAAGTGCAGTTTTCCTCTCTGTTTCCATTGACACGGTGCGTAAAAGGTGGACTCATTTACGTTGGCCACGCTGCTGCTTAGTTATCTCTAGCCCCTCCTAAAAGTGCCAGTGAGAATCCGTTGACCAATCGGCTGCTTGTAATTTTTCATTTGGGAAGCCCTGCCTGTGTGACTGTGCGTGTGCGCGCGTGTATGTGTGTGTGCGCGCGGTAAGAGGCACTTCTGGCCGCTCTCTGCTCCCGTGTCTCTATCTCGTCCATCTCTACAGCGCCCGGGAGCTGCGGAATAGGCATGTGCTCACGGTTCCTACGGTGAATGAGACGTCCCGCTGTAAAACGCACCTCTTCATCAAAGGTAAGAGAGAGTTTGATGCATATGTGTGGACAAATACGCACGGCTATTGTCTTTTCGGTAATGCGCGCGTACTATGCGCCGGGTTTCACTGGTGCAGTATTCCATTAAACATCAGCTAGCTCGGCTGTCAGTGAGCCAGCCGCCGGCCAGTTGTGGCAGTTTGAGATGGTCCAAAGGGGTAGAAGTTGCACCATTTCGCAGGACAACCCGTGAGTGTGGTTCATTAACCAAATTCGGAATTCAAGAAATGACAAAACCTATGTTTAAAACAGCTGGACTGAACCAAAAATGAAGCTACAATTGTGGTATTGAAAACGCACAGTATGTAATATTACTGATGCACATGCATGTGATCTGTGGATAGGCTGTTTCCTTGAAGCTCATGGGAGAGAAACCGAAATCAATGTCTAAAACATAGCCAATTGTACCTGGTAAGCCCAATCGTTTAGTAAAGGGAAGAAAAGGAACTGAATGGTAACTAGGCATTAGTCAGAGAATTAACCATTTAATCCACCTTCAAATCCACTGCAAACCAGCGCTTAAACCAGGTCCTCACCCTTTCGCACATAGCAGCTAATTGTCCCGTCAGACAAACAGACATAAATCGTGTGTGTGTAGTCTATACCACTTCCATCTGTGCGTAAATGTTTACTGGTATCCACTCCAAAGAGCAGAAGCGGTGCGGGCGGTGTGCACAGGTCGCGTTTCGAGTGCGTGTTGTCCCGAAGAGGAATAGGCGCAGGTTGCAGCTTTTCACAGCGCACAGCGGAGGTGCACAACTGCTTAATTAATCACTGGAGAGGCGTAGATGCGGCCAGGGCGCTCCGAACTCAAGGCACGAGGGGGGCAGCGTGATTTCAGTGGACCACCTTGCTCTACCAATCTCTCAGAGCTGTCTCCCACCCCCCTCACCAATACTGTAATATCCTCACCATTTGTCCAGCTGTTTTGATACAATCGCCCATCCCAGCTACTGCAACGCTCTCCCATATAGCATACAGTGGATATGCTAAGAGTGCGCAGGCAGGGTGCTTATTAAATCTAGGTGAATGGGATTGCTGATGATGTTGTTTTTGTATGCGCGCTGAGCTGGGGGTGTATCAGTGGAGAGTGTATCTATGCTGAAGCTTTGATGTTGGGTGCAATGTAGCCTATGTTATGTTGCAGTCAAGATCCTTGGCTGGCTTGTTTCTAAGGGACGCAGAGAAAATGCTGCTCAAATTCAAATGTTTAGTCATTTAATAAATTGTAGGCATTCGTGGGTGTCAGCTTCCTGGTATATGCAACATTTGAGGACTTATTCCCCATTCAAAAGCTGTAATATTTAGTTTTATTGTTCACTATGGCAACAGTCCTATTGTTTAACATGCTGATGCTTACGGATATACAGAAAGGATAGCCCGCTGTTGCCTGTATGTTTATGACTGACAGCTGAAATCCTGTTCAGCACCAATCACGTGTGTCCCAAAAAACACAATGACTGGTTAAAAATGCATTTCCCTTTAAACAATTAACACTTATAACTCTACATTTCTATTGAAATGCTTATGCTTAATTGAAGTGTTTCCATGGCGACAAAACCACCACTTTTTACCCCTGACAGCAATTGTTTATTGGTTTCAAAGGACCTCCTACTTTGCTTTGAAGCCTATAGTGAGTGTAGCACCTGCTCCATTCAGTAACCTCAACTGACTCTTGAGTTTTCGATTTTTGTGTAAATTGCATTAATATTTATGTCAAAACAAACTGAAAAAGATTACATGTTTAATCTGTTATCTTTGGTGTAAAAAGGGCAATCATGATTCGTCTGACCTTTTTTACTTTGGGGATAATAGTGTTTAATAGGAGATGGGTGCAAATTGTTATGTTATTCGACTGAAAGAGCTATGATTTCCTATTCGTTTCTGCTGTAATAATTGTACAAGATGTAGAGTAGGAACTGTGTTATTGGTGTCAGTGTAACAAACTATAAAAAGAAAAGTAGGCCATTTATCCTCTGGGTTCTGTGCTGTGGTGTGTCTGCTAAATGACTTCCTGATTTATAATGGAGAGTATGTAGCATTTGTAGTTTTCTTGTGTTTCTTCGTGTCCACTTGTCCAGCTTGCACCCCCTAATTCACACAGGGACTATTACCCAAGCGTTTTTTCCAAATTGTCAGTTTGGTCTGTAATCAAACTGTCATGCCCTGTCCTCCATGTTGGCAGACAGGTTGAACAACAAAAGTAGACAATTTGGTGAGGTTTAGTCCATCTCAAATTCTTCAAAAACACTAAATATAAAATGAACAGAGTCAAGGCCTGTAGTGATGTTACAGTTATAAAGTCAAAATTCTGGTTGTTAGTTTGGCAAATGTGTGATTCTCCAAAGTTTTACACACAAAAAAAGATAAATGTTTTTGATTAATTTCCTATACAGGTGGTTTGAATGGAAGGTAGGGCATCCGGGATAATGGTAAGCAAGCAAAGAAGTTGGAAGAAACAGATTTGCAATGCTGCACAAAAACAGTGGCGAGGAAATGCTAATGAAATTGATGCAATTTCAGAAGTGACATGGTTTACATAAAGGATCTAAAATAGGCCATATATAGCAGTATCCACAAGTAGTACAGCAATTAACTAAAACTTTATTCCGGTATAAAAAGAAAACAAAAACAAAAACGTAACCACAATGAGATGTATCAAAGTTTGGAGCTACACATTTTCTCTCTTCTGAAACAGGACTCCATTTCCAACAATAAAACAATGGAATTAAAGTGTGATTCACAATATTTAATGAATTTCATCAAATCCACTGATGGTGAAAAAACAACAGTGTAGATTGACTTGTGTGCCGTCAATGAACCCTAAAATTAATTTTCCACCAAAACAAATGTTGACGTGGAAGAGACATTTAATGCTTGATGTAGGGTAGAAATTGCCAGCACTCATTTAGTACGTGTACACGCTTTGCACAAATCCCATTATTTCTTTTCACTCACACATAACAGGCTCAGTAATATGACGGCATACATCTTGATGGCCATGTGGATTAACTGTTGTCCTGGCATCTGTTTAAATGCTCAGTTTTCACAAAGACACAAACCAGACAAAGAAATGTACGACTTCTGTTGCCTGGGATACAGACTACACGTCGTCTATACTTTACAAAAATGTGCGTCTGTTGGTTGTAGCTACCCAAATTCATTGTCCTTCCGGAGCCAACAACTATAACTGCATATATGAGGTAAAAGAAAGGAAAAAGCATAACACGATGGACTCAAAAACACTGGAGATATCTGTGGAATCATTGAGCAAAGATCTAAAGATGATGTGAGTCACGATAACACATTTTGAAGTGAGATATATCGCTGAAAAAATGTAGACAATAAATGTTAATATTGAAATTACTTTATGCCAGGAACTCACTGACCATTAAGTTGAATAATCCATCCAAACTGTTCTAAATGTATAATAAAAATAAATAAAAAATGCTAACTGCAATAAATAATAAATAAATATCTGAATGAGACAGTGGAGTAGTTAGCTTGTATCTAGTTAATTACGGGACCATCTACAGCTCAAATCTTATCGTACAAAAAAATAACAAAAAGACCCCCACTAGAACAAAGAAAAAGCACCACGATAAATGATCCTCAAAAAATATTGTATATATCTGTATAATATATTGAATGATAACTCGATATAGGAATTACTGTGACAGGCCTAGACCCATGTGCTCCTTTGTTTCCCATGTGTCACTAAAATAAACTAATCTGATTGCACGGTAATGTCTGGATGTGGCTCGAGGCGCGATGAAGGGAGCCATGATCAGACTGATATCCCTCTGTATAAAAAATACTGACAGATATTAGTCTGGACTCAACAAGCAACTATTTCGGTAAAATTATTGTTTTTAAATTGTTCTTTGGTGAAGACAATTGGAATTCTATTGTATTAATCTAATTGTTGGAAATCATCACCAAAGCAGTGAACCATCAAATTAATATTGATTGGTGGATCTTGAAAAATGACATAAACATTCAAAGCTATAATTAACGTTATGAAAGCTCTGACCCTTGTGTTAGATAACAGTGCTGACTGAATTAAGGGCTTCCTGTTGACATTTTTGTATACAAGTGCTGTGGTAAGAATATCAATGTGACACTATTAATACATGCACACAGCAAGGTTGCAGGCTAATTGGACCAAGGACTACAGCAGGAAGCTAAATTGTTTCATTATATTCAATTCACATTTGCTGTAGCTCTAGTTTCATCACAGGAACTTTTTTATTGTCTTGTCTTAATGTCATTACCTGTAAGAGATCACACGGAAAGCATTACTTCCTTCTAAATATAGTAGCCTGACTTGTTTCTCGTGATGTTTTGGCTGTGGGGCATTGTTTTATATTTGGAAGCACTCCTCTGGGGAAAAAAAAGAAAGAAAATAACTCTATTGAACTGGACACTTGTAGTTACAAGTGACCTCTCTATCCCCAGCAGTGCCAGAAGTGAGAGCCAAAATGGGTGCCAAGCTCTAATGACGACAAGATGAGCTTTTAAGAGAGTACAATGGAAAGGCGTCCCCTTTGTTCTTCAATTATCATCCATCCCTGTTGGTCACTTGTGTCTTCTATAAGGTTGGATTTGGATATTAATGAAAGCTATACAGAGGGATTAATACAGACGTGCCCAATCTTTAGCTTTAAAGATAGCCACACAGAAGATCACTTTATATATAAAACTTTCTAAAAAATAAAATTAGTTCACACAAAGAGCAAAAGGATTTAACTCTTTTACTTTTTAAATTTATTTTACTTTACTTCTGAAACTTCCAATGATTTTATTTTTAAATTCTTACGATTATATTGTCACCGCAATAGTTACAATTATTGGGTTAACCAAATAATCTTGACATATCTATTAGAAAATCACAACAAGGGAAATGTTAATACTGCCTACTTTTCAACCAACATTATTGCTAAATCATTGAATTACTAGTGCAGGTGGACACTACACTCAATCTACTTTCTATTGGAACACATAAACAGCACATGTAGTTGTCAACGCTACTCATACTATTATATGCAGAAAAGTGATGACATCGAGCAGCTCATTGAGTCCACTGCAGTCTTCTTTGGCATGCCTTGGTGTTTGTTGCAGCCCCATTGCAACAACACTCTTTGTTATCACTGCAGTGTATCAAAGCTTGTGCTAAAATATTGTAGTGGAAGTGGAAAAAGTAATAGCAGAACACGCTGCTATGGGTGATGAGCTGAGGGGCCCTGAGTGTTTCCAGGCACTTTAAACCAGGCCTCTGCTAGTATACGCGGGTCAGCCGAGGTGCCAACAGTGAAAGAAAAGCCTCTCCATGATACATTCATCTCTATACTGAACAAGTGGGCAGCCATGATTGTGTCCAGTTTCCATTTACTCCGATATATGCTAGCATTCTTTTAGCTCTCCTGCTTTGCCCTGACAAGCCATAAAGAGGCTATTCATATCAATAATACTATCCAGCCGTATGCTATAATGTTTTATTGGACATTTGCAGTTGAGCGCTAGAGTAACGTAATGTCTTTTACTGCCTGAGATTTGGAATAAAGAGGCCATGATTCCAACTTTGGTGCATTATATAATCTTTTTTTTTTTTTTTTTTTTTTTTTTTAAATCTGTGGCCAGTAATATTTATTTAAATATGCACTGTTTAACTTTTTTGGTGAAGGCCATAGGAGCGAAATGTCTGGAATGTTTTAGTATGGCATAATACTTAGCCATCTCCATACAGACATGCAGGTGACTGACCTTATACAGCAAGATGGATTTGTGAGTTCACAAACTCACAAGAATCCATCTTGACATACAGTACCTCTGCTGGTGCCATAGGGCCCAACAGGTGGTTGGTGCACCAATATACACTGGTAAGCCTGTTTTTTTGTTGTTGTTTTTTCAAATAAAACCCTGTTTTAGGCAAAGCAATAACATCTTCATGGAGCATGGTATATATAGTACCACCTATATTTTACATGACATTCACAACCAATAGATCAAAGACCTGTTAAATGGTAAATTAATCATGAATTTGATATCTCTCCTGGTGCACCCATATGGCTCAGAAAACCTCACTGTGACTGAATCCTGATCTAATCTGTCTTGCAAGCTAATATCCTGTCAGTAATTAACAATATAATATTTACCTTGCAGTTAATCAGAGCATGTAGGATGTGTCACTCGAAATGTTACCGTCTGCAGCTGCTGGACTGGTCTCATGAGGACACACTGGGGAAGATTACTGACATTAGCAAACCCAGACAAGCTAGGAGAATATTATTGGATGCAGCTTCACGCGTCACTGAAGGTTAAACAGGGAGCTACGGCTTGGATCTTTTCGTCAGCCGGTGCATTTTATTGACCCGTAACCCAATTTGCTCAAGGACTTTAGGTAACTTTGGTATGATGTGACAAAAACAAAGACAAGTCATGATAGATGTTTTGGAGGCACTGTCAGAGAGGCCAGATGGAGAGGCTTGGACAGAGGGTGGAGAGTGAACATGATTAAGCTAGTTGTTCTCAAACATGTAATGTCCTTTCTTAAACTAGGGCTAAACCCGGTCTAAAATACTTCACAATGACTAAACAACTATTTCTAAACAAAAACTGATGCCGAAATGAATTGAATTGATACTTAAATTAGCAAATGTTATAGGAAAATGTGTGTCTATGGCAAACTGAAAAAAATGTGATCTCTTCCTTGTGGTGATTTGCTATTTTGGTAAAATCAGCTAATTATGATTCAGTAATTATGTTAGTTTTGAAATTCTGTGGTCAAACATGGATTGAGCATAGTTTCCCCACCCAGTCGTCCTATTACCTTCGTCGTGCCCTGAGTGAGTGACAGGTGGGTTTACAATTACATCCAAGTGTGAACTGTCTGATCGAGCATATGCACATGAATCATAATAAGAAAATAAGAAAATAGTAAAGAGAAATAGCTTTTTGGCACATCACCCACCCTTGCATACAATACCACGGTTTGGGAGCCACTGGATTAGACTTTCCAAGAAGGATGGTCATACAGTAGATTCATGGATATAGTGAAGGAAAGGGCTATAATAGAGAATAAAGTTAGGTGGATTTGCGTTTACATTTCTGGCTATGTCCAAAAGCTGACAGCTAAAAGTGTGCTCTGAATGATATTATGCATATGGATGGAAATGTTTTTAGGCAAACTGGACCAGTCACCGGAAATTATAATGAATTTCAGTGTAGTCAGTATAATAATGTGATTGCCTAGTACTGTGGATAAATGAGGGTTAAGGCTGTTTAATTTTGCATAAATACTAGTTTGACTTTTCTTAAGTGTGATTGGACTAATGTTAAAGTTATGCTCAGGGCACTGGCAAAGGCAGTTCATCGGGATGTGAAAACGAAAAGGTTTTCAAATCAGTCGTACCTTGAAACTAGAGCTACTTCAGCTAATAGCATGATCATGGGTGCCCCTGGTCAGCTCACTCCTCAGTAAAAGTGTTATGGGTTTTGATTGCAGGATAAAGGTTTGCATTTTAAACAGGAAAAGGACAATTTAAATAGGCACAATGTAACTTTTCGGGTGCGAGGTCCACCAGCTGCTTGTCTCCATGGAAATCATATTGCGTTGCCCAGAAAGTTCCACAGTAGTCATTAAACTTGTCTAACATTTACCTTATTGGAACGATTCCTGTTGAAACTGGTTAAGAAGAGGAGGTACTCTCAGTTTTAGCCAATCACAGATAAAAAAAATAAATTAAAACTGACCTTAAAGGTGCATATTGCAACTTTTCTGGTGAAAGGTCCATCACCTGTTTGTCTCCGTGGAGATGTTATTGCTTGGAATGTGCCGTGGTATGACATTAAACACATATATCTAGAGTGTATTCATTATGGGTGTTTCTATTGCACAAAAATATAGTTCTCTCTGTGAATAGAGTTGCCTTTCCACAGATCTGACCTGTAATATATATATTGCTATATACTGCTATAGTTGTATCTCTTGAGATAGATGGGTTTAATCTATCGCAGAACATTACTGACAAAGCAATAACATTTCCATGAAGACAAGCAATTGATGGACCCTCCACCGTAAAAGTTACACAATGCACCTTTAATATAACATAGCCACATTTTTAATAATTACAGATAATAGGGAATCTGACTTATCTTAGCTCTTTGCATTGTTCCATGCTCTGAAAAATTGAGCTTTTATACATCTTCAGAATGTACATATCTTTGTTAATAATCAGCTTCACTGTGTCGTTTCAAAACCTCCATTATAGCAGTGATGTTGCTTCAGTTCCATAGACATTAACCTCTATTTTGACATGTTTTTTGTCCAGTAATGAGTCCATAATTACAGCTGCAGCTCTCACCAGTTGATAGTAGGTTGACCCAACTCCTAATCACTATCCTCCATACAATACATAGCCACCCTGAGCCCCTCGTCATGTTGGTAGTGATGTAACAATGAGAAAGATGTCCACCCAAGCCCCGTGAGTGGAGCTGTCAGAGGGACTAGAGGAGGTCTTGGAAGAGGGCGGGGACGAGCTTAAAAAGATGCTGTAACCTATCTATGTGGAAAAAAGTATTTGTTCCTACCGCACACTTCTCTTGTGCACTTAGCCATGAAATCGGTCACCTTTTCGATCCAAGAAAGGCCTGGCCAGATATAACAACTGCCCATATGGAAAGGTTGAAGATTGTGTGTACTTTAGATTGTTGTGTACTGTTTTGAAACTACTGAAGTTAACATTTATTTACAAAGAGCATATTTCTGGTAGTTTACTGGTATTTATTGTCTGCCATTGCATCTTCTGGTTACTATGACAGCGCCATTTTTCATGCATCTTCTGTGACCCAAAGTTACTTTGAGTATCGTTTTTATAATGGCACAATAAATGTCCAAAAATAGGTCCTATATTACACAAAACTGACTCAGTAGAATGTTGTTAACTAATCAAAAACATACCCGGAGTTGTGTTTTGTTTCATTCACACATTTTCCAAAGCTCAAAATGCTCTGTCCTTATGATGTCATCTACTGGTAGTTTTCAAGTTAACAGCTGCGTTTAACCTTTATTTCAGAAGAGATTAGCATCTCCGAAGCTGGAATCATCCATTTGATTGTGGTGAAGGTGTTTAAAAACACAGTGGAGCACTTGTTATTGATGAGGAAACAACATTATAACATAGATGAGAAAATAGCTTAATATAGGCCCTTTAATGCTTTCTGATTCTTATGAGAATTGACATTTTACTAAAATTAATTCATTTGAGGCTGAACTCCTCCACTGGACGTGTGGGTGTTGAACAGCACAGAACACACTAAATTACAACACAATTATCAATTTAATTTTATTTCATCCACACCTAGATATGTCAGCAGGTACTTAAAATAATTATGGTTGGAAAACTTCAGAATCAAAATAATCAGTTGTATTTCTAGAAGGGCTGGGTGAAATTCATTCATTTATAATCAGTAATTATATGTTTGGGTGTTTGGGTGAGAGGTTCACAGCCAATCTGCTGCCAGTAAAATAATGTGATTTAGAGCAGAGGTCAAACTTTGGAAGAAGAAATTGGACTGTGGCACACATTAAAACTGTTAAGTTTATGTTCACGAAATCAATTCTCAAAGCCCTTTTTATTTTGCTTTTGAAAAGAAAAATAAATAAATTCAAAAATCAAGATTGATCAATATGAGGAAACAACTTGATGTGACGATTTGTTTTGCTACATTGCCCAGCACCTATATTCTATTGAAATTCACATTTACCAATCTCTCAAAATCAGCCTCTGACCAGACCACTGAACAGTGATGTGCAGTGGACTGTACTGCCTATATTTGTGTTTGCTATAATGATCTGTGTCCATTCTAATGTTTGTTTGTAGGGGTAGGGCGGGGGGGTTGGAGAGGTATTGGGGTGAGGGCTGTCAATTGGCTTTGTCTATGTGAGCAAGTCTCCCAGTTATAATTTTAAAAAATGAAATGTTGACAATATTTATACTATGTCACGTTTTGCACTCAAATATTGTATGTTAAACAGCAGTATTACTTTATTATTATTATTATTATTATTGTTATTATTATTATTATTATTATTATTATTATTATTATTATTATTATTATTATTATTATTTGTTGAGAATACTGTGGACAACAGCACTTATTAGATTAGATGTAGGTATGTTTCTGTAATGACTAACCACACCACCACACACGGTGGGATGGACCTTTGCATGACATCATAATAGGGTTTACCCATGGTGTATCTATGGGGCTTCGGTCTGTACATGGCTGCTTGATGGAGATCTGCTGTTTCCATGAAAACATAACTGGATGAGTCACTGAGATTCATGCTAAATGTGCCCTAATCATCCAACGGAAACAAAATTGTTGTGATGTCTCATGGTCTTCTGCACCTATATGTCATAATGTGTTTGTTGGAAGTTAAATGAGTTCAAATTAGTTCATATTTAAATGAGTTAGGAAGTAGACTTTCTATAAATCCAGGCATCACTAAATCATTGTAGGATGAATTGTAGGATTTACAAACTGAAATAAGTAAATGGCAGTGGAATAGGAGATTTGTTCACTACATTGTACAGATGATAAAATAATTTGAGGCAAATTAAATTCATTTTGAATAGAGGTTACAATTGTTGTATTAAATATTCAAAATTATAACCCTAGTATAGTGGCTGGTTAAGAAACTATTTAAACTGGTGGCAAAAACAGCTAATTAAGAAGGAATTCAACTGAAAATCAGCTTCTAACTTTTCTAGCAAGGGCACAGTGGTACTTCTGCAGTTCAGTTTACACTGTATTCCTCAAGTGCGTTTTAGCACATTTAGAATGTATTGCCACAGTATTATTTTACATAAAAAGACATATAATATAATATGTCTTATATAATTATATGTATTTTATACATATATTTACGGGTTCGATCCCCGGGTCGCCCGGGCCTTTCTGTGTGGAGTTTGCATGTTCCCCCCGTGTCTGGATGGGTTTCCTCCGGGTACTCCGGTTTCCCCCATCAACCCAAAACATGCCTGCACCCCTATGAACTAACATCAAGGACCATGTTGTCCACCCTCCTGTGGGCTCACCACCTGCAGAGGGGTTCATAGGGCATAGGGGGGGGGGGTCAGGTGCTATGAGGACTGGGCAGCAAACTGCCCCCGCGACCCAGCTGGATTAAGCGGGAGAAGATGGATGGATGGAAGGGGCATATAATATATATATATATTTTTTTTGCCCATATATGATTTTGAATGTCATATGTACAAGGCATCAGAATTACAGAAATGCACACAGAATTGTAGGGCTGTAGTTGTGGTTGACTAAAACATCCTGTCAAACTAAAAAGGGGGGCATGGCAAAAACTCTCAACACTACAACTGCACAGGAGTTCATGCAGAATGGAAAAGTACTAGGAAACATATTTATATGTAAAAGAGTGAACTGATGATTCACTCCCAAATCTTCAGCTCATTCCATACCCTTAACTTTCTGCTGTTGCTGTGCATTTAAATCCAAATACAATCATTAGTCGACTAAGACAGATTTTGATTTACTAAGATACCACCGACCAATTCATCAACTAAAGGCCTACAGCCCTTGAGCGCAGCAAGTGGTGTTAGCTAAATTATTTCTATGGGCTGGAAAGGCAGTCCTGGGAAAAGACTTAACCTTGGGATGAAATAAACCTGACATACCTCAGACTTTAACAAATTTCCCATCACAGTCATTATCTGTCAAAAACATGTATATACGGTTTCACTGACCCTTCCCACCAACCCCCACACATCTTTAGTCTAATTAATCTATTTGTACACATCAAATAATGAATCTTGGGAGGTCGGGTGACAGTTAAAAGACCTGCTTCTTGGTCTGTCTCCCCTCATTTGAGCATGTGGTGCTAAATGAGCAGCAGAATAAGAGGGAGAATCATGGCTTATTCATGCAACATCTCTCCAACAAGTTGATTGATTGGTGTTGAAATCTTATACTCCCCAGTGGCAGGCGGACGGGAGTAATATCTGCGATCTTGTATCTCAGATGAAATGACTCGTAAAGAGGATGTTTTCTCTTTCGTTTATGCCGCTTGAGTTTTTTTTAAAACCCGAAGAGCAGCCGTGAGAGAGTAGGTGGAGATAAAACACTTTGGGTTGAGGGCCTAATGGCTTGGATGAGCGGGTGATGAACGCTTGATAGGAGAAAGAAGATTTGAAGTGACGCAAGGGCACATCGCACAAGCAGTTTGTTTTGGTTAAAGGGCCCATATTACGCTGTTTTTATCTATGTTATAATATTGTTTCCTCATCACAAACATACCTGGAGTTGTGTTTCGTTTCGTTCACACGTGTTTAATACACAAACCCTGCATATTTAGGCTACTTTATTCTCTCAAACAGGAAACACAGTCAGCTGGTAACACAGGAAGTGCTCCACTGTGTTTTTAAGCTCCATACATCTTCACGAGAATAGCTGCTAACTTGAAAACTACAACTGCATGACATCACA
This sequence comes from Odontamblyopus lacepedii, assembly GCA_034769755.1. Taxonomy (NCBI): domain Eukaryota; kingdom Metazoa; phylum Chordata; class Actinopteri; order Gobiiformes; family Gobiidae; genus Odontamblyopus; species Odontamblyopus lacepedii. The sequence continues at coordinate 28,984,494 of CM068362.1, read as the reverse complement.
AAGTGGAACAGAGCTTTTTGCGCTTTGGAGATGTAGACAGACTAATAATAAAGGGTTACTTAGACATGTGCATGCATATGACCATTACCGGCATATGACATGTTAGGGTACTCATTATACTAAAACATGAATTAGCTTTAAGATTTTACTAAAAAAAAATACTATCTATTTTTTAATCCTTAGTGAAGTTTATAATTTGATTTACTTGTTGGACAAAGGCTGCAGTAGTGGCATACACAGAGGTAACGCGATAACACCTAGCAACCATAATGTTGCCTAACCAAAATGTGTCTAAATTGCACAGTAGTGGATTAGACTAATTCAAATAAATTACCTTTATTCTGTTATATGTTTAAACTGCCAGAGAAATGCCTTCTTGGTGAGTAAATAACCCTAGCATTGTGCATGAAGTTTTGGTGTTTATGACATTGATAAATTAGAACCACTACTTCCTATATTTCTGTTCTTGTATTTTCAACATTTTTTCCACAAACCCTCACTAAATGGATGTAAAAACTATGATAAATATTTAACACAGGTACTATCCCACCAAAGCAAGTCATAATTACAAGAAATGTGTGATTTACCTCTTTGTATTTCAAAAAAGTCCTCTTGTATTCACAGTTTCAGTCATTTTTTGGTCTAAAGGTTCCCTAGCGTTTCTCATTACGCCTTAATTTGAATCTCACCAGTTTTCTTCCGCTCGTCTGTTCAATCATCAACTTGCTCGACATAGTTGGTTTATTTATCCCTCCGAGGGAAAATTGCAGTTACAAGCACAGATTCAAAAGATGATGAGGAATACAAAAATAAAACCCAAAAAGAGCATTTCCTCCAAATAGAAAACTAGACCGTAAGGTTCTAGATTGAGTTGAATTTTGTTCATTTAGATCAGTGGTTCTTAACCTTGTTGGAGGTACTGAACCCCACTAGTTTCATATGCACATTCACCGAACCCTTCTTAATTTGAAAAATAATATGTATTTTTATTCAAATTCAAAATATAGGCATATATATTTTATTGGTGCACACATGTGAATCCATATTTGACATATTCGTCCGACCACTTTCTTTTTTTGCTCGACATAGTAAGGGAAAATTTTAAGAAAGAAATTACACGACACCATCACGACAGTCACAAGACTATTGCGCGCACAAAATGTCCTGCAGCCAATAACGGCTAAACGGGGCGTGTCATCACAAATCATATGAGTTGGATGTGAGTCTGACCACTGCCGAACCCCTGAGATTGACTCACTGAACCCCTGGGGTTCGATTGAACCCAGGTTAAGAACCACTGATTTAGATATAACACCGTGTATTTGCATAGTGTCATGGTATCTGTGAGAACAAGATATTAATATTATATATTTTGCACTTATGCTTCAGTAGATTGTTCTATATGGCTTTTCATTATTTTAAGGCTAGACTAATATAGCATCAGACATATTAAATAGAAGACAGCTAAAGCTAGAGTGAATGAACACGAAAATTTATATCATAATATTTTACTGCTGATTTAGTATGGAATTTAGACCTGTTATAATACGGTACTTACTACTCCTACTAATTATTACATTGACTTATTGTTCAATATATGATAGCCGGAATAATATATTTTGGGCCTAAGTATTTATTGTGGGTACTTTTTCTTTGCAATAGCGAGGAGATTTTTGGCATCTTTATGTGATAATACATTGTGTATTGAAATTCGTTATTGTGGCAGGCCTAGTGGAACTGGATAGTTAAACAGAGCTAGAAGAGTGAAAATTACATATTTTGATGTCTGGAGTATTGTTACAAATGCTTAGCGGCACAGGTTGCGCTGCCTCTTACCGGGGAGGTTACTGGTTTGATTCTCTTGCCCACCGTATACAGGTGTTCAGCTTCTCTTGGTCCCTCCTCCACTTTATCTGGCGCATATTTCCCTAATGCCCTCTTAATATGTACTTCCATCACTCCTTACTCCTCTGTACAGCCTTCCTGTCGTGCGCTAATAGCCATCTTGCTTAATTCCTCTCCCCCTATGTCCTTATCTTCCTGTGACCGCCACCTCCCTCTGACCCCATTCCCCACAGAAATCGCACATATCTCATTCTGAATCTATATATTTCCTATGCCAGTCTTTTTTCCTTTGTACCGCTTGCAAAGCAGGGCAAGTGGTGCTGTGACTAAATGCTTTGAGCTTGCACTTGGATTTAAATAGATAATGGCAGAGTCCTAGTGCTTGTTGGGCTTTTTGAATAATGTACAAGATCCTGAAGCGTTGTTGCCAGGCATTGCTGCTGGTGACATGCATACGCCAGTCTGAAATATTGATATGAGCAGAGAGAGGGGCTCTTATGTGCTAGCCAACAAGTTTACAAGTTGAAGACTCATATTTTACTAGCATTTACCTTGTTATGTTAACTTAACTTTTTATAGCAATCCAGGGAAAATGGACACGCATGAAATGAGCACAAGTTCTTGCTCCTGTATTACGCACTACAGTATTATCGCTGCTTATGAAGCAAATATAATAATGAAGGGATTTTGTACACTATGTTAAAAATGTAGCTGGTCATATTCTCAGTTTTTAGTAATTAAAGGTGAACCATGTAACTTTTCTTGTGGTGGGTCCATCTACCTTTCTCCATGGAGATTTTTATTTAGTTTATTGCTAGGGCCCGACTGATATTGATTTTTAAAAAAATATATAATACCGATAAAATAGGAGTTGGAGCTGCCGAGAGCTGATATAATTGCCAATATATTGATATAGTGATGTAAAAATTCACTGTAAATCTACAACTTAGGGCTGGGCGATATGGACCAAAAAATATATCTCGATATATTTTGCTATATCTCGATATACGATATATATCTCGATATCTTTACAGGAAAAAATACAGCCCCCACAAACTACTGCAAAAACAAAAAAACAAATTTTATCTGATTAATATTCATTTAGTTCTGCACTTAAACACTCTTGACACCCCTTTTTGGACCCTCACCCACAGTTTAAGAACCTCTTCTTTAAGAGGACTTCCACTGACACAAAACTGCTTCAAAGTGAATAAAGTGTGTAGGATTTTTAAACCTCTATTTTCAAATTCCAAACTGGAGTTACATTCTCTTGTTTTAAAGTGGTATTTAGTCTCTGCACATTTACCAAATCAAACGCACAGTGTGACAAACGGATTTATTTGGCATTTGGCACAGGCTGCAGAGAGAAGCCCAAGACGCTCCCGCGCTCGCCTCAAGACTCGACGCTCCGCGCACTCCCGCACACCGGGATGAGTTTATTGGCAACAGCAGCGGCAGTAATGAAAAATGACCGCACTCAGTATTCAGACCTTGAGTTCATGACAAGACCGAGTCCAAAGGCGCTCGAGTCCGAGACAAGACCAAGACCAAAGTCAAAGCTCTCGCTTTGTCCAGCGGCACGCTGGTGTCTGTGAGGGTGGGGCAGGTGTGGGTCCTGCCGCGGGGCTCGCTTAAGGGGCGTGGGTGTGTTTTGAAGCGGAGTTTGTTCGTGATATCTGCACACACGTGGAGCTCAGACGCTGGGCCTGGCGCGGTCAGAGGTGTCATGTGGTTGCGCCGCGCTGGGAAACGTGCATTTAGAAAGTTTAACTCGTCACGTAGTGTCCAGTGCGCAGCTCCTTATTGTAGCTGCAGAAACACTCGCACAGATGCGCCTGTTTGGTTTTCCACGTCGCACGACGAAATATTTGCTCGCAAATGCGAGTGAAATGGGCGCACTTCAGAGCCCTGGTCCTAGTCCTGGTTTAGTCCGCGGCCGAGCCCCGGGCTTTGCGGCCGCGTTTAGTCCTGGTTTAGTTCTAGTCCTGGTTTAGTCCGTGGCCAGCTCCGGGCTCCGCGGAGGAGCTCAGGGGACAAAAGCAAGAGGCGGAGGCGAGCGCGGCACAGAGAAGGCGAAACAAGCGGCGAAACCAGAAGTAAACATAAGCATTATAGCGATATATCGATATGTCAGAATTCATATCGAGTTTCAAAAATATCTCGATATATTTTAAATATCGAGATATCGCCCACCCCTACTACAACTGATTAAAAAACTCAGGGTTGGCTCTATTGGATTGTAAATTGGGTTTATTTAGGGTCTATTTGCATCATCTGTAAAGACAGTTGGTTGGCCTAATGGCATTAATGCATGACATTCAAGTTACTAAAGGAAGTACTGTAAGTAAACTACTGCTATTCGCATTTAGCAGTAAATACCCGAGCGCCGCGGTGAGTTAATGACAGGTTTAAATGCCAATCATTCACACCTCTTTTCACAGCTAATTTATGTATCAGTGCAGGTCCAGTAACATGTGTACAGCCCCTATAGTCACTTTACAGGAGACCGATATAAGAGAAAGAGTTTTTGTGTGGTAGCTTACAGCACCAAAGTGCTAACCAATGAGAAAGAGTAAGCTCCAAAACCGACACATTTGCAACACTCATCGCTCACACAGCCTCCTCTTAAATCACAATTCTTCACAAATAAATGTCCTTTTAAGTTTTTTTTGAGTGTGTTCCCTCTGTCTATGGGAGAATCCTCTTTTCCCCGATTCGCACTTTTATAAAAACAGTTTTTTAAAGTTAGTATCGTGGATCAGCGCATTTAAAGCGGCGCCTCAGTGTTCCACACATGGATCTGCGCACGTGTAAACAAGCGCACGTGAGTGACGTGACTCTGAGAATGCGTTCAGGGGCAGTACGGCCTCACAGACACAGACAAATTACTCTGCAGATAAATACTGATACGCTGCCACATATTAGGGCATTTATCTGTCTGTAAATTGGATTAAATGGACATAATATAGAGTCTATGCTTTATAATGAGGTATAACATGCCCACATGGACTATCGATTTAGGCCGATAACCGATACTAGGCCCTAGTTACTGCATTGTATGGATGCTTCCACAGTTTGGCATTATATATATTTATCTTGCATTCATTAAATTGCAGGCGTTCTTAATACCCATCACATAGATCCATGTATTTATCAAAATGACATAATAATAAAAACATGACCACTGACTTCTTTTTCAAAACAGCTGACAGCAAACAGATAATTATTTGCAGTGTTTTCTTTTTTAATGACTCCACAACGTTTTTAAGCATTTGTGAATAACCCAGGGCCTGCTGATTTTGCATAATACATCTTAAAACAAAATAAACTCATTTTAGCAAGTAAAATTTCTTTGAATTGCTCAAAAAAATTTAATTCTCCCTTTGGCCACTCACAGTAATTAGACCTAAAAAGCCAATGGCAACTTTCATTACATAAACAACATAAGGAGGACACTGCTCTTCAGTTACTCCCCCCATCCTTTAAGTGCTACCCAGTATCCCCAGAGTACGGAACATGATCAATAAATGATGTCACAAGCTCTAGGGCTCATGTAGAGAAAATACATGCATTAAAATAGGATCCCATAGAACGATATGATGTCCACTCCGTCTATCTTATTTCCGTGGTGATTAGCCAATTCTGTCATTTGATCTAATGTCATGCTCCAGAAGGCAATTGTAGACTGACCCGTGTCTGTTTTGCACACTGCACGCTATAAATACTCTGTCACGGTGAGGCTATTGGCCCTGTGGTCACATGGGCTGCATAGATTCGTGCTAATCAATGGCGTTTATGAGTATGGATCAAAAGTTAACTGTTTGCAAGTAAGTGATGGGTTTGTCATTTTTAAGAATATCTTCAATTCTCTGGAGGTGAATAGAATTATTTACAGTAATTTCTGGTAAGAATTGTAATGGAGTGTAGAAAAAAATAGCAGCTTATTTGGTTGAGGGTGTATTGTATTGCTTTGGACTCTATTGTGCCATGTCCAGTGAAGGTTAAAAAGACAATATAATTTGTGTGAGTGAGCTTTTGAAATGTGTTTATTTTTAAGGTAGCTGTTGATTGTGTTCAGGTTTTGAAAATGTAAATTGCTGCTTCACCTCCTGTGTTAGATAAAAATACATTAAACCCTCTAAATGTCTGAAAATTAACTAATAAAAATGTAATGAACAATGACTTTATGGTGTAGAAAATGCATAGCATTGGTGGTTGATGTGTCCATACTTGATGTGTCTTATAGTATTTGCACATATTGGTTGGACTGCCTCTTAATGGGGAGGTTATTGGTTCAATTGTCATGAATCATCATAAACCACAATTCTCTTATCAGCTTATTACCAAGCTTTCTTTTGGTGACAGCAGTCCTCAGAAACAGTCTATCCAAAATTGCACGCTGACCCGTTGCTTGTGTAGCACTTAAGGTGCTTTTGGTATTAAAGTATTGGTAAGTATAAGGGAGGGAAGATAGGCCAGATCAGAGATTTTAGGTGCACAAGAGCCTGAGGGTATAACAACAAAGGACACTGTAGGTCAAGGTGAAAAATATTTATATTTTATATTGGTTTAAGAATTATTTTACAGAAACAAAAACAGAGCGCTCATTCCCCCCCACAAAAAAAAAACAATATATGTAGAGTACACAGTAGTTTTAAAGTCTGTCCTTTTTAGTGTTTGTTTGTCTGTCAAATGTTCGTCTAACTTGGGCTGGGGCTCGCCATCCAGTGTCAGAAGATGATCTGTTCTCTGCACGTCTGCAGGTCTCAGCTTCAATCCCAAGAAGAAACCTGACCTAGGGACAAGGCCAGAAAAAAGTAGCTCAAAATAAGGCACTATATTTCCATACTACTGTTGCTACTGTTTGCATTCTTGTCAAACAATGAATATGTTGTACAACAATTGCATTCACAAACATTCACAATTACAAAATTACCATATGACTAAAGAGATATGTGGTAAAAGAGTAACTGTTACTTGTTCCATTTCTTTTTGTGCACGGTCAATACACCTTTATAAATACAAAAAAATAGTCTTAAAGTGCATTATAAATACACTATGGCTTTTAGTTTTATTTACATCAAAATAATAGAGTGCAATAATGAATTACACCTGACTTTTAAAAGTAATATTTTACAGTGCCCTGAACCATGTTAGCAGCATAGAATAACACGTGCCAAAACCAAACTAAGCACAATTAAAACATTTTTCCATAACCAAAATTAAAAATAGCGTGCGCAGAACTTTTAAATTACATAAGGGATTCAATGGAACAGACCACAGCTAATCGTTTTCTTCTCTAAAAAGGACATTTTTAGTGAAATCAGCTAGCGGCGGTTAGCATAAAGCTAGCGGAGCTTAGCATGCTAAGCTAGCATTTTCCATCGAACTCACCAATGCAGGCAACATGAGCTAGGAAAAACCACGGGGTTTCCCAGGCTGGCGTGGGTTCTCAGCATTCAGCACCTTAAAAAGTATCAGCTTTTGGTCACAAATATGAATTATCACTATATTTTAAGTAGTTTTTTTTAGCAGGGTTATTAGCAGGTGCTTACCAATCACAGGAATTTATTAGCAGAATGCCGAGTCACCACGTTCATTTCACCACAACACGATCAAGGGTAGTTCTTTTGCCAGTGTCTGCCGAGAGACTGAGCAACGCGCCAGAGCGCAGTACCAGGCTTCAGCACTGACCCCATTGGCTAACACCATCACAGACCGAATTGCCACTGGCTGATCAGTGCGTCTATCAAAAACCTTTTAAAACATATTTTTACATTTTAACTTTTTCTAAAATTTTACTTTTTAATGCTTTTTATCATATTTAATGAACTTTTTAGCTACTCATATTTAAATGTTATTTATGAATATTTATTCGCTTTTAATTGCATTTTTAACACAGGGTTTAATTTCTTTATATAAAATGTGTGCATGGATAATTATACAGAAAGAGTTATGTTTACCTGATGCCCATTGGCCTGTGCAATATCAGCCGCTGTTTGTACCTGTCACTCAAAACATTTGTACTAAAGACCAAGAGATGAGTTTTCACTGCAGACACTGATAGAGACTGCTGTAATCAAATATCAGGTTTAAAGGTGCACTGTGTAACTTTTCTGATGGAGGGTTTTACCTCAGCTGACTAATTATACAAACAGCTTTCATCTACTCATTACAAACCCAAAGACTACAAAGAAATAGTGATAAGGAGTTTATCATAAAATAAGTGACAGCGTGAATACTGTATTGTTTCCTGGCATTGTTTCAGAGTTGGAGGTAAAGAATGGAAGACACAGAGGAGAGCGGTGCATTTGTGATATCTTCTTGTTTTTTTCTGTTCCTTTGTTGATACGCACTGCTGCTCCTGTGGGTGCTTCTTACTTTTCAAGAACTACAGGCCTGGTCCCTCTGGGGGTAGGTTTTGGGAGCTGAGTGCGTGTGGCAGCCTTTCACTGTCTGTCAAAAGAGAGAGGGAGAGAGGAGCCAAGGAGATGGGCACAAAAGAGAGGATTTTGATCAACGAGGTGGTGAGCCAGACTGGGACAGGATAGAGACATTTGGAACAGATGAAGACAAAGAAAAATGAAATGACATTAAAACCCCCATAGACTCAGCAGACTGGGGTTGGCGTGATTAAACATAAGAGGCCTGTGAGATTCGTCATTTTCAGTGCCAGTTTGATGGATGCGCAGGTTGTGGTTTGGGAAATTTCGGTGGAGTCACAGATGATTAAACAAACTTTAATTGTCAAACTTTGGGACACCGTATCGCTTACTTACTGAAGTCAATTTTCTGGTATAATTTCATAGCAATGAAAGTTTGGGGAGAGAATCAGTTGTGTAACTCAATAGTGATAGATACACAGGGTATGGGATATTTTCAGTTAAACCAAATAAACAAACAAAAAACGATTTTTGGGATTATTGTCAAGGCAAATGTATGACAATTTATAGGAATGTCTTGGTTTAGGTTCATGTAACCCACAAAAATGGATTAAAATGCAACTAAAGATTATTCAAGTAAGCTAAAGATAATTCTTTCTCTTTCTATTTGTTTAAATTACAAAAGTGAATATGAGATTTTTAATATATTTGACCCAGATGAAGCTAATGTGTATCGCTTGAGGACATATTGAATATTGGTGTAATTCTTGCTTTTTCTGATCATATTTATGCCTATGCCCCAATGCTTACACTTCAATCATTTCAGTAACCTATGCCTTCAACAGTTCATAGAAGACCTAGAATCTCCACGGTGGATTTGAGAAGTACCTGGATTCTTTTCTCCTCTACCTCTGTGTGGCTCTTTGGTGGTCTATGTGTGAATCAGATGAGGCACAACCCTGTCATACATTTCACCATCCATCAGCACTGTGCTTTGTGACCACTGCTCTGTGTGCCTCTGACAAATGGGGGCCCTAAAAGCTCCACTTTCACATGTGTAACAATGGGCTCTCCATGCAGCCATCTCCTGTAGCCTGTGGGATACATCACAGAGTCACTCGCAGACGCTGTACCTGTCAAGAAAAACAGGAAGGATGAACAAGAGTGCTGTGTGAGGGAGCTGTGGCACTGGATCATACCAACACTGTGCATTTGGTGGATGGGAGATGTGGAGTTATGGTGACAGCAATGGGAGAATGTGTTATATATTTGATGGTGAATTATGGACAGGGGAAAAGGATGCATGGTGTGTGTTATGTCAAAGCTGGTAGTTTGTAAATGTCTTAAAACCATAGACTGTATATATAAATGGGCATAGTTAACCTGCTAGTTGCCACGTTCCAAACAGGAAGCGAGCATGAGGGCGCGTCCAGCTCCATTGACTCCAATTGTCTTTAAATTGAAAAACTGTCACCCCTCTCTATGTAACTGCTGCTGTGAGGCTTGTCATTTTGGTCTTAAAATGTTCGTATTACTCCGCTCTGCATGATTCTGGTGTTTTTATTTCTCAATTTTGTCCGTACATAAATTCTTTTTCCTAAATGGCTCCAAATTTGCTCCTAAATCTACTAGCCTCGTGAGCTTCATTCGACTGAGGCCGAACTCTATGGGTGATGTCACACTTCTTTATACAGTCTATGCTTAAAGCCATTGTAGTTTTGCAGGGTTTTGTAACTTCTGATCTGGAGCATTGGAGGTGGGTAGAGTAGCCAAAAATTTTACTAAATGAACTAAGAGTAATGTTACTACAAAATAATATTGCTCAAGTAAAAGTACAAAGCAGTAATGCAAAAAATTACTCAAGAAAGTATTTGGGGAGCTACTACTCAACTAAGAGTAACTTTAGACATATCTTACTTTTGATGTTACCTAATAGACAAAATAAAATAATGCTCCTTCTGGTATTTCTGAACAACAGACCACAACAATCTGCAAGACTAAATTAAATCTGAAGGTGCGGCACAAGGAACACAAAGTATTCTATTAGAAAACTCTTACTGATTACTAAACACACTAAGTCAATTATTTAATTAATTGGCACACAGTGTTTTAGGGAGCTTGAATTCCATGCCACTATACCTCCAATGTTAATTTTGAATTTAAAGAAAGTTTAGATAGACCTTTTTGACTTTAGGAAAATTAGCATTAATTGGTGGCCTATTGCTAGACCTTTGCAAAGAGAATTGAATTGAGAAGTTTATTATAAAAGATGATTAAACATGCAATAGACAGAGTTTTGCAGTGTTCAGTAGCTTGTAGCTCACTGATCTCAAATGTCCTGGCTGCTTTCTGTAGTTCAATAGGCGGATACAGAGGATGTCCAAGCTGCTCTGTATAGCGTCTTTCCTGTGTGAAGAGGATGCTTGGCCTGTAACCTCCCCTTCCTATTTCTGCTTGGCTTCCCACTCTTCTTTGAATCTGTATAAAAGCACATAGATCAAGTTGATTTTCTTTGTCTTGTCTCTGCCTTTAGTATTCATTCCTGCCCCACCGTGCAACTTTTTAGTAAAAAAAAAAAAGTTTTATATTTTCATTTGTTTTTATTGCATTTAAAACTAAAGAAAACATGTGAGTGGCTTGCATTTCTGCAAACCTGAACCTGGACCTGGAGACTGGCTTTAGTCTGTTCATAGAAATGCTATAATATTCCACAGTATCGGTAAAACTCATCTATCTCCATGGATAATGGTCTGAAGTATGGTTTTGCTTCACTGGATATTGGTGCATCGTAATCACTCAAAAATCAATTTCTATAAAAGAACATTTATGTGTTTACACTAACACATGGGAAACTCTGTTATTGGAGGCATTATTACCATTATCATCTTTTTTCTCGCTTATTCTACTTATTGCAACAAACTTTTTCTCTTGTACTGAATTGCCACTTGATTAAAGCACCTAAAAACATATTGGCATTTAACTGTAATCAGCCTTTTAGAAGAGAGTATTTTTCAAGTTCAGATGCCATAACCCTGCATAAGGCCATTCCAGTGTCTATGCAGATTGGGGCCAGTCTGGGTTAACTGCGTCCGCACTGGATGAGGGCAGTGGGCAGGGAGGGGCTGGAGGAGGGTCCCCTGATGCTGACCTGCCAGAGAATACCATGAGGAGAGGTGATGTGATACAGAAGCGGCTGTGACCTCTGCTGGCAATGTGAGGACCACTAATGAAGAGACATGATTCAATATGCATAACAATTAACACCTAGAAATCTAGTGAAAGTTAAAATAGGACTGTTCTTTCTATTGTGTCATGATGGTGCAATATAAAAGCAAACACAATTATTTCAAGGTCTGTTTCTTTCAGTTGTATTCTCTATTGAATTTTGTAGGAGTCAGAAGTTCAACAGCTATTCAGATAATACTGCTCAAATGGAAATATCTCTATAGAAAATGGTAGGACATTTCTCATGACATCCTGTATTATTATTTAAATGCTTTTTAGTTGTATCACATAGGGTGTCCACCACTTGTTTGTCTCTATTGCTTTGCCATTGTTTTCATTGCAAAGGGATAAAAATCTTGAAAGACATGCATTGTTGAAGTGAGCGGAGTCATCTTTCCACAGATCTGACCCATGATTTTTTCCTGGTGGTGCCAATTGCTTGTCTGCATGGAGATAAATAGGCCATATGGAACATTCCAAGGAAAGTGATGCATATTTAAAATGTGTCTTCCCTTTACTGTAGAGCTAATATTTCCCCTGTTCTTCCATTACTCTGTTTTGTTCTATCTCCGCTTTGATACTGTTATTTCAAAACCAAAAAACTTCAAGCGTATATACCCTGTCCTATGGGAGTCTAAACTACAAAAACTGCAAGATATAGGATTGGTAATGTGGTCAGGCCCCTCACAGTTCACATCAAGCAAATAGCGGAGTTGCCAGCAGGTGGATAAACAGGCAGAGGTGAGCTTTCCAGGGAGTCATGGAGGCAGTGTGTGACAGCCATAGCGCTGGGCTGCAGCGCTGAGGCCATTAGAGACTGAGCACAGTCAGGGTCCTGCGCTCATGCTGCTTTACAGCATATTTATGGAGCTGTGTTTTCATAGAGAAACTGCACCTCAGAGTCACCCTATAGATCTGTCTGCAGTGCCATATTACCACAATGTACGCGGAGCTTAGTATTTGCATGTTCTCTACTGGTTTGAGCCACGCCCTCCCTCTGCAGACAGACCGGCACTGATTTACACGACTGGCGTATTGCAGCATCATTGGATTTAAAATATATTCTGAAGTAAGAAAATTTGGGATTTTTGTTTAATTGCATTTGAGAATTTAAGGTTCTAATTAGCCAGTCAGACATACATTTTTTTTTTTTGCATAGTGCAGGGTTATTAGTTAGAGCTTCCCTGCCCCCCAGCAAAATTACGGCAATCTCAATGTAGTGTTTGGAAGTGACTGAATACATGTATGAAGAATACTTATTCAGAAAACTAATTTTGAGTATTCAGGATACTTTACATATGGAGAGGTATTCAGAATACTACAGTTACTACAGTATAATTACAAATCAAAAGAACACATTATAGTATTTAATCATGTAATTTAGACTTCAAACAGCACATAATCAGTGAGAAAAATAGAAAACACTGTTCATGTGGTGAGTGCATGTGTGATTTTTCCGTCTCTAGTTTGTGATAAATAAATGCATAACAAACTGTGAAACAAACATAAAGCTGTATTTAGAATACAATAGACCAGTTGGTCCATGTATCAGAATATGTCACAAAATACATTTTAATGTAGGTATTCAGTATTCTGTAACTAAATACATTCTTTCTATCCCCAAGACTGGTGACTGAAAAATAATGATTGAGATTTAATCACAATCAAAGACTCATTCACTGGATTACACAGCCAAAGACAAACCCGTTGAGTGAACTCTTGGAATTGTATTTAAGTTAGGTTAACAAGCAACGCCGCTGTGCTGTGGCAACCTGTCTGGAGCCATGGTCACAATGCAGCTCCTGACTCCGCATGTTTGGTCAGGACTACCTGGCTGGAGGACTAGCCAATTGAACATTTTCTTTCTTTTTTTTTTTACCTTTAGTTACCCAGGAAAGTCCCATTGAGATTACTAATCTCTTTTTCAAGGGAGTCCTGCCATGCACACATCACTTTCACAGGGCTCTACGCTAACTTTTTTTTTCAGGAGCACATGTGCCCCTAAGTTAAAAATTTTAGGAGCACAGAAAAAAAAATGGGGGCACAAATAGGTTTTCATTTTGAACGATTATTACAGAGCAGAACTTGCGCACACCAACTTATTTGAATGAATTTAATACAAAAAACAAAAGAATTATGACTGTACTTTTCCTGCATGATCGCAGTGTTTTTATAAATATATCTTCATTTTATCTGATTAATATTTAGATTTAAAATAAGCCAAACAAACTGTACTGCACTTGAACACTCTGTGGCCCTTTTTGGACCTTCACCACAGTTTGAGAACCTCTTCTTTAAGAGAACTTCCACTGCACTTTACACAAAACTGCTTCAAAGTGAAAAACATAAGTAAGATTTTTAAACCTGTATTTTCAAATTCCTAGGTGAAGTTACTTTCTCTCACTGGTTTTACAGTGGTTTTTAGCCTCTGCACATTTACCAAACTAAACGCACATTGTGACAGAGTTATTTGGCATTTTCTTAGGCAAACTTCAGCCCACATATCGCCTGCTCTGTGCTGTGGGTCTGCTCTGTGCGGACACTGACAGAAAATTAGTATTGGCGTATTTGACGTGAGGCGGAAGGATAGGTGGGATGCTTAACCTGCCCTGTGACGCACGTTGGTACACAAGGGTGCGCGCTGTGGACAAGCCGCGCGCTGCGGAGCCTGTGCTGACGGGCCGCACAGTGTCTGCGGGCTCCAGTGCACAGGCCGCAGAGAGACGTCCCGCGTGGTCACGCACACCGGTACAAGTTTATTGCAGCGGCCGTAATGAAATATGATCACACTCAGTATTCAGACCTTGAGTCCGTGATAAGACCGAGTCCAAATGCGCTCGAGTCCGAGACAAGACCAAGACAAAGCTCTCGCTTTAGCGGAGAAGGAAGGGCGCGGAGAAGGAAGGGCGCTCCTCGTTGAAGCTGGGCGTGGGTGTGTTTTGAAGCGGAGTTTGTTCGTATGAGTGATATCAGCGCACACGCGGAACTCGTACGCTGGGGTCAGCGCTCGCGCTGGGAAAGCGTGCGGCGCTTTAGGGGCTCCAGGCTTGGGCACGATTCTGAAGTCCTAGTGTGAGTGCGCCCCTAATGTTTGATACATTTAGAACGTTTAACTTGTCACGTTACGTCTGTGCAGCTCCTTATTGTGGCTGCAGAAGCACTCGCACTGGTGCGACTGTTTTATTTTCCTCGTTCGCACGACGAAATATTTACTCGCAAATGCGAGTGAAATGGGCGCACTGTAGAACCCTGCTTTCATACTTTCATACTAGGCAATGTGGGTGATGTGCCTTGCCTAAGGACACTACGACCGTTTTTTGCGACTGGCGCCCCACTGTGGCACCTGGAATTCCCAGTGGTCTCCCATCCATGTACTAACCAGGCCTGGCCCTGCTTAGCTTCTAAGATCTGATGGGATCAGGCTTTGACAAGCCGGTATGGCCAGATGCTTTAGTTTTTAGAAGACATGATTACTCCATCTGGAAAGACTGGAAATTCTGGGAAATTCTGATTCCCTTTGCTGTTTCGTCAAATCTGATACAGGTTGACTTTTCAGACCGTTAACCTTGTAATAGATTACCAGTCTTATGATTTTACAGTCTTACCATTTCCCTGACACGTGTCCTTAGAGCAGCATGGAGTGAGTGATATTGGTGCACTTTTAAAGTTAATCCCAATGCTCAAAGCTTTACCAACTCATATGAGCCCTCCGTCAGTCACATCTGACATTTCCTATTTCCCTGGACTGCATTTACTTGTTAGCCACAGGGTCGGGCCACACTTACAGGCCGCTAGTCTGCCAAAGCTCAGGAGCAGAGTGTACAGGAGACCATGTTTAGAGGGGGCCCCTTCTCTCTATGGAGAGCAAGAAACAAGGAGGGAGGCAATTATGACTGGTGATACATGTGAACACATTGGTCTAAATATGTTTGAGCAATATGAACTTAATGGAATCACAATTAATTATCACTGCAGGCATGTAGAATGTTGCTATTCCAAAAAGTTTTGTCTTTTGTTTCGTAACTAGCAGCTGAAACATATCAACAAGGTAAATACCATCAGATCAATGCATCTTATAATTTTAAAAGTATGATCCAAAATCAAGTTGGACATTTTTGTATCAAGACAACACTATGTACCTCTATGCTATTTAATATCCATAAAATTTGAGAGCTAAAAGTGTTTTTTTATCAATTGGCACATGCACAATCAAATCACGTTCTACAACTTATTATCCTTGGTGTGACTTTCAAAGATATTCTAAACACAAACAGCAAATAATCTCAGAAATGGGCCACTACCACTTTTCCCTGCAGTGAGATCTTATGGTAATTGCATCTGCGAATAGATTCTCAAGGTGAGTTCTTGCCTCTCCCTGTCTGCTGAAATGTATATTGTGCAATGTTGTTTCTTTGAAGTAGACCTTAACAGCATGCGTGTGTGGACTATCCAACAAGTGTCTCTCAATCACAATCACCGGATGGTTATGATGAAAGTTAGTGTCTCCACGGCAACATAAAGGTCATTTGTCCTTGCCTCTCCTCTGCCCCTTTCTTCAGTATATACTCTCCCCTCATTGTGTATTCAGCGAGAGCATTCAGATCACTTCTAATTACTGGGGGAGCAATTGGAATTGGCTTTTCAATTTTTGACACCACTCTGGTGGAAATCGCAAAGGTGCCGTGGCGGAGCCTTGTTCCACCCCTCCACAACCCAGCCCAGCCCATATCCTCAGGCTGCAGCTATGACTTAATATGCTTGATACATTCACTGCACCAGCCCATTGCAATGCAGTGTGGGTGACTTGCATTGTTTGTGCGAGAAAGCGAGCTATACAGAAAGGGGAGAAAGAGTTATTATAAGAAACCACTACAGTCTAAGATGTGTGTCAAGGTGTGTTTAGTCTAATGTGTCATGTCAAAGCACTCCACGGGAAGGCCTGTCAGAATCATCAAAACCAGCAATTAAAATTAACACAGCAGCTCAGTTTTACAGAGCTGTTCGACATTTGTGGTATTTGGATCCGATTGCTCCCTTTTGTGCTGCAATGATTTTTTTTTAACAAAGGTGTACGAGAGTGATGCTTTTCTGGTCAGAGAAGTTCATTTGAGGGAATCTGTGAAGTAATTCTGTGCATTCCCCAGCAGTATATTTGGATCACAGGATTAAAAAGAGAGACAGTCATAGGCTCTCTTTCAGCTTGGTTGTGGTTATGAAGGGAGATATGCATTCTGAATATCACCCAGTGGCATTTAACGGTTTGGAAATCCTGATATTAAAAAACATAGAAATGACTGGTGTATGGTTTTCAAGGGGATTATGACAACACTATGCTGTGGTTGACTGCTCCTTTCTTTCCCCAGTGGCACTGAAGGATGGGCCAAATTCATAGAACAAGTGGCATTATTGAAGAAACAATACATCATTATTATTATATGACTTTCGTTCAGTCTTGTGGCTTTCATATTGTGTTCATAAGAAAATATATGAAACTTTTCTAGTAGGGAGTCTGCTACATTCTTGTTTCAAACATATCTTACACAGGCATTCTTCACCTGTTGGGGGTCACATGTCCACAGATCTGACCTGTAAATGACAACATCTACTTGCCACCATTTAGATATGTAATTATTTTTAATGCCAGACAGATGGCAGATCCTCTACCGAAATACTTTGCACTTTAAAGTCATTCAGATTAACTTGAATAATACAAATCTGACATTATTATAACAATAAAAGCCACTCATTTTAAATTCACTACACAGGCATAGTCTAGACAATCCTCACCAACGTTTGCTCCCATTATTTGCTAGTGCAATACAGTGGGCGAGAGGGGTAAATGCAGGATAGATCATAGAGAGTGGACTTGTTTGGGAGTGGTGGGACAATTCTCTCCTCTGTCTGTGCCTGGGTCCACAGTGCTGGAGCCGAAGAAAAGATTAAAGTGTAGAGTCTGCTTTGAAGTTACACACACATCATCTTGTTTTGTACTCTTAAGTGAATACTGATGCACTGCTTTGATTCAAACTGCTGTTTTGTGATCTCAAGTGATGTGTACTTCACCAGAAAAACATCATATTGTATTTGTAGACTTAGCTGTTCCCTAGCGCAGGGAAATGTGCCCTCCACATCTGACCCATTCTCCAATCATTCTTGGTCAGGAGTGGATGATTACTGTGCATGTTTTGAGTTGATGAGGGAAATCAGGACTGCCCATTGGGAATTCACCCAGACACAAGTAGGGGTATGCTAAAATATCAAAATATTGATATATTAAAATGTCTTTGGTTCTTAAAAAACTGCAACAAATCACATCATATAGATTATTGCATGAATTGTCATATATCATGATAATACCGTATTGTGAGCCATGTATAGCGTATCGTATCAAATCGTGAGGGACTGTGTGATTCCCAGCCGTAAACACAAGCATGAAAGACAAACTTCACACAGAAAAGTACCGCCCCATCCAGGAAAAGCACCCAGGACCTTCTTGCTGTGAGGGGAGTCTGCTAGCCACTGAGCCCATGTGCCCTCATGGTGAAAAAAATATAACAAGGCTGAAGTGGTGCAGTGGGTAAGCATTTGCCCTCAAAAAGTATCCTAGTTAAATCCGGCTGGTATGTATCCGTGGGTAAAATATTTTGTCCATTGTTTAAAACTGAACAAGTCAGAATTCTTTGGTGAAATTTTCTGTTTAATTGGCAGATTGCAGACTTGTTGACCTGGTTTATGGTTAATATTTCTAATGGGCCCAATTGAGAAGACATAAGATTAATATGGTACATTTGTGAGTCCTAACAAATGATAAGTCCATATTTATGGATTTTATGTTTGGATATTTCTTTCAAAACATTGGATCTCCCTTAGAGAACATCATATTATAGAGTGTGAATGCAACCTATTCTTTTATTTTATTTTGCAGCCAGCTGCTCAATGTAAATCTTATAAATGACACAGTTTCTAAGACATACAGTTTATACTTGTGCATGTGCTGTATTGTATCTATTGCTTTGGTGTAATATTTGACAACTCTACTTCTCTGTTTCTGCAAATCACCAAATGAGAACAACATGATAGAGCCTTAACTTGATTAAGTCCTTTTCAGGCTGACTGTGGTGGAGTAGCTGTGTCCACATAGATAGTGAAACACCCACTTGCTATCAACCGAGCAGGGGAGCAAATTAGGGCTGTTTGCAGTGGTTGTAAATAAGAGGATTAATGGACCCACTTTGAGTGGACAGACACACACGCACTGGGATCCTTGCACTCCGAGTCAAGCCCCACGAAATAGGCCTAAATATGAGTGTGATGCAGAAATGTCAAGAGGTAATTGTGGGAATAATAGGCTGAGTGGTGAAATGTCAGTGCAGCCCTCCTCTGCAGCCCTCACCTGTGTCCGTACATAGCCATCAAATAAGTGACCTAAACCATCAGTGTGCTCAGTATGGATTCAGCAAAGTGGTGTGTGTTTAACAATAGCATGTGCTCAGGGTTAAAGGTCATCACCAGCCGATTTACAATAATAATGTTTTCTATAAATGTGTTTTTCCCGGACAGTTGTGAATAAAAGCAGTGTGTTTTGTTCTGCTCCCTAATGCTAAATATGTGTGCATGGGTCAACCTGCAATACAGGTGCAACCTCACCTGGCCAGCCAGAACCACACGCTTTGGCGAAACTTTACAAAGATGAGTGGATCTGTAGCTGTAGCCTGTCTCCCTGATTTCAGAGGGTGTGATTAACAGGCGGATTAACCAATCAGAGAGATGCATGCTCCCTTTGTGGCTGCTCACACATAAAAAAGGAGAAAAAACAACATAAAGAACTGAGAATCAGCATGGATTTTTAAGTTATCTTAGGTAAAAGAAGAAGGTATGTCTTTTGTCCTGAATGAGAATTTTCAAGATCTTATTAGATCATATTAGCAGCTGTGGTTGGACCGCCTCATGGAGGTTTTTCATGCTATGTGGTCTGATTGCAGACCCTTCTGGAATTGACCAGAATGTAGAAGGGACTGGTTGGTCAGGTTCAACCAAGGAGATACCATTGATGTTGATCTGTAAATGTTTAGTCATATAGCTAAAAACTTTAAAAAAATGTAATCTTTATGTTGATCTGGAGCATTAGATAAAGGTAGTATTTACAAAATATTGAACAGAACGGAACAGTTTTATTTAATTATTATTTACACTTTTTTGTCAGCTATGGCTATTAGAAAAACAGAATACATTTATAAAACTATTACGTATGTCTTTTAACTTGTGTCATTTGGCAGTAGGTTTAAAGCTGCACTGAAACAGCCATCTCTATTTTGACATTTTGGGAGGATACTAGCATAATGTGAAATTAGCAGTAGCATAGTGTTAAGTGTACTTACAAATCACCGAATACTAGAAGATGGATTATTTGCAATGAGGAATCCAGAAGAAAAGAAAAAAATACAGATTTGCTACAGAAAAGAATGTATCTTAGGTGTGATGTCTGATCTAACAGCACCTTATAACTCCACTTGACTTTATGGACACTGACATGTGGTGAGCTGTGATGAAAAATCAAACTTCTACTGCCACTTCAATCTCCCAAGTGTCCAAAGTAGCATCCCATAATATCTTAGATGGCTCTCTAGTGGACATCTCTACTGTGTGTGCTTGTGGGGCCATGTGCACTGTCAGGAGAGACGCTCAGAATAGACTCCCAAACACACCAGACTCATAAAGGGAGTATATTAGATTTTAATGTCCTTGTCACCTCCAATGGTTTCCCTTTTGAATTCTCTGTGGACCTGTGTTACACCAGCTTCTTTCCAGTGTGATCTACAATTCCCCTTGGGCTGTCAGGAGTGAACATGGCGTGTCACTAATATGTTCTGTTATAGTCTTGGCTGTGTGTAGATCTGCAAATAATTATGCATTTATCAAATCTGACAGGCACAGCTTTTTAATTGTTTGTATTAATTTTGTATTAAAGCTACCATAGCAAGTGGAACTAAACACTAAATCAACTTCTTTTTGCTACTAAACTGCATGGTGTTTTAATAGCACTATGTATTATTCCCAGCCATTTTTTGCCAAATTTGCAGGTTTATGGTCCAAAATTACTATATTTGTGTGTCCTTCAATGGTGTGTGACTAGCTCTATTTGAAATGTAGTTGTGGGCGGAGTTAGGTGTTTAGTCCCTCTTTAAGTAGTCTTGTCCACTGGAAAATCATATTGAATAGCCCTGTATCAGTGTATATGTGAAATAGATAGATAGATAGAAATAAGTACAAATGTTTTGAGTGTTCTTCCTTGAAAATGAACAACAGTTCTCAGAAATCACAGTGCTTCTAATGATTTTTTTTCCCACAGAGGTGCAGCGATCAGTCTATGAATAAAAACTGCCTATCCACTTGTCATTGCAGTTCTGATTCCCTGGTGCAGGCACAAACGCATTCCTGGGCTCATAATAGGTTATTTTCATCCAAGGACAAATTGAATTACATCTGCATAACAACACATGATGTCTGTACGTCATAACTGGCATTCATCAGGTTCTTCATTACAAAAAAAAACAAAACACTACAGAATACTCTCAGAATGGCTTAACCCAATCTAACATACAGAACTGTCTTTATACCATTGCATCAGTGAAGTTCTGCTGGACGGCTTGTGCCCCCAAAGGGATTTCTTCATAGTCCTATAGCATACAGCACCACCGGAGAAAATCCGCTTGAATTATTAAGAGCTGAGATGGAGCGAATGGAGTATGTGCATGAAGGAACTGATGGGAGGAATTGAGTGCCTAAAATAAGACACTTGATTAAATGGCTACAGTGTAAATATGGCAGTGTAATTTCTCTTTGTGATTGCAGTTATTGTCAAATGAACTTTAAATTGTCTTCAGAACAATGTGGACACCTCCTCTACAGGTTAATATGTTTGTATCAAATTCAAAACTTCAAAAGGAACTGAAGATTTTAAGATTGTAAATCCTATTCTTACTTAATTACAACAACTGTAATGTTGATTTTTCCAGTTACAAAAACATTGAACATGATGGTCAAACACAGCTTGTTTAAACCTAAATGGACTCTCTCTGATCTGAATCTTCTCTACCAAAACTCCAGAACTTGCAGCCATTAATCAGTGCTAGTGCAGCCTCTGCGGCTCAGTGAGTGAATTCTGGAGGTTCTGAGTGTTCATGAGGCGTGGCCTGTCCACATACTGAGAACCCAGGTTCAGTTGGGATTGTAGTACATTTAAGACATAACAGTCCAGGTTATACACAGAGTTCCCAATATTCTTTCTCTCTCTCTCACAGCAGAGAAATCAATGGAGAAAAGACAGATTTGGGTGATCAACATAAAAGCTTAAGTTGGTGTACGGCAGAGTGACTTCTCCCCGTGGCTTGTTTGTCTACTGTTGTACAGAGGAAATGTCTGGAGCAGCGGGGGACTGCATGTTAACTAGTGGCACCACCACATGCCCCACACACTTATAGTATGCGGTGTAGGAGGAGATGAAGACAGAGTGTGCTTTTATGTAGCCTATTATGGCCAGGTTTCTATGGTTACAGTATACATGCTGACATGCACAACTCACTCTCTGCTTCCTGGTTGGCCTACCCCACCTCACATGTGTTGTTTGTTAGTTTATTTTGTTATAAGTTAACTCAATATGTGATGTCACATTGTCAGCCAAAATGTTATGTTTTGCCAGTATTATATTGCATTTATTTATTTACAGTTTTTTTTTATAGTATATGCATGTTAGTTTAGTTTGTTTTTCACCATGTAATTGATCTCAGGGTCTCTTGAAATGAGCATAATAGCAGTTTTTTTAGAATATGATTTTGTTTCATAATTTTCAGAAAGGCTACAAAAAGAACTGATAAAAAGTTAAAAGACTTTTTGTTATCTTCAAAGCAACGGTACAAAGTGACAATTCCCCCTTTTTGTGGTAAATTTTGGCAGTGCATTTATTACTGATCTATGTTATAATGTTGTTTTCCTATCAAAAACATACCTGGAGTTGTGTTTAGTTTCATTTATACACATTTAATGCACAAACCCTGCATATTTAGGCTCCACTGTGTTTTTAAACTCCACACACCTTCACTAGAATCATTTGCATAATTTCAGCGCCAGAATTTCCAATCTCTGCTAAACAAAAGGTGTTACGGTAATTTGAAAACTCCCACTTCATGACATCACAAGGTGGAACAGAGCATTTTAATATTTGGAAATGTAGACAGACAAATAATAAACATGTGTGAATGAAACAAAACACAACTCTAGATATGTTTTTGAGGAGGTATCAGCATTATGACTAAAACATGGAAAAACTTTACATAATTTATGACCATTTACCTGTAAACAAAAGGTTCTGGTCTGTGCCTTAAATCCTTCCATCATTGCATTCAGTCAGTGATATCTTGCATCATAAAATACTGTTGTATCTGCTAACTATAGTCTGTGTTTGCTCAGTTGCTACCACTTTTATGTGCTTTTTATTTGTGCACTGAAATAGCTGATCACTACAGGCTGGGCTTCCCATGGTGCTTGGATGTGTACCAGGAGCCAGTTCAACATGGCGGTGGATCAATGTCATAGGCGACTCTCACAGAAGCCTGCACAAAGCCTCAGCCGTTGTTTACTGTTTAAACAGCAGGTGGCTCAGATAACAACCACTTCATCCACCGCCATTTGGACGATTTTGGGAACTACAAAGTTTATCTTTTCTGAAACTTTAGCAGTGTCTAAATACAGTTATTTGTATCGAAGTAAGCAGGCATTTACTGTGAAATTGTGTAAAGCTTTGGGTTACATTGGGTCAATCAGTTGTTTTATTGTATTCTATGAAGTAAAGGAGTGATATAAGTAGTAACAAGGCCTACGACTAGTTACACTGCACTTCTAATTATAAATGATTCACATACACATTGATGGACATTAGTTTTAGTAGTACTACTGTAGTACAGCAGCATACTTTTACTTGTACTTGAGTTATGTTTCTAAGTACGGGAACACATTTTGTTATTTTCGGACTGTGAATTAGTTTATAAGTGACCCAAGCTTTCTGTTGTCAATATTACAATTTCCAGCAAGTTATGATGTTCCTATTTCAAATGTGTGTGGTCTTCTTTGGAAAATATGAGAATATGAGCAAATTTCCCAAGTACTTCTCTTGCTTGAGTCATTTCTAAAAGAACTATTTTTTACTTCAAGCACTTGTATTATTTTGAAGTTGCAGTACTTTTACATGAATATAACTTTTTACTAGCTTACTAGCTTTAGCTCTTAGTGTCACTTAGTGTTACAATACTCCACTTTGAGAGTACGAACAAAATGGCAAAAGATTTACATGAGTATACGCAAATATTGGTGGTAACAGAATATGATATCATATATAATTAGATCCACATATTCAGTTAAATAACTGAAGCTAACAGACTGTTACTTATGTCGTTTTAATTATAAGCCATTGTTCTGTACCATTACCTGCCATATGCCATGCACACATCTGCTCATCACTAATTAAAAGTGATGCTTTGGAAAGATGTCCAGTCTGGCAGGCTGTTTGATTGACACTTAGTGCCTCTGCATTGTGAGAGCTGCCAGTACCATACCATGTACTTACAGCTGTCCAGATGATACATGTTCACCACCACTGGGACCTTGCTAGCACTTTTCTAGTCACATAAAAGTACATATGGTTGTGTGTGTGGTTCATATTTTTATATTTGGTTGCCCCTTCCTATATGTAAATTAATAGCCAACCCCAAACACTTATGCACTGATCCTTAAACTGAAAATAATTATGGGGTACAGTGAGATAGGAAATACACTGAGAAAGAGGATAAAAGACTGAGAGAGAGAGAGACAGAAAGGGAGAGAGAGTTGAAGTTACGGAAAGCAAGTCAAGGCTCACGCCGTCGTCATGGCAACCCTTTAAAGGCCGATCCCCAATGCAATTAGACTGGCTTTGAGGGCAAGGAGTATGAAAAATAATGGTGTGAAAGAGTCGTGCGAGAATTTAACAGAAACAAAGCAGCTGAATGAATTACAGGAGCCTATTGTGAGACCAAGTGTGCAGGCAATTGGAAGGGTTACTATAACTAGAGTTCATTATACTTCATAAAGGATCTTGATCCTGTAAGTGGGATGGGTAAGCTTACATGTATGTTTATGATGTCATCTAGGCTACAGAAAGAAGATGGAGGTGGGGATTCTCACAAGTAGAAAGAAAATGGTTTTAAGATTGCTGTCGCCAAGGTGATTTTATCAATAAAAGTGAAGCTCGTAGGTTAGTGCTTTTATTACATGTAATCCTCGAAAGCCCCATTTGAGCCCATTAAGTACAATAAAGCACAACCTTTCCGAGCACCTTTGAGTTATTACTTTAAGATTACAAATAGAGCCTGTCTGTTCTGTGGAGCTACTACTTCTGCTTATCTATGTTGTATTTTCCCCCAAATACAAGAGCTCTAATGCACGATAGACTGGCACAAAAGGCAGGAAATATGAATTCAAGAATGTTAGCAATAGCCTCTGTCAGTGTGGAAGGCTGTTAACCGTGCATACGTGTGAATGAAACAAAACACAACTCCAGGTATGTTTTTGAGGAGGTAACAACATTATAATATGGCTTAAAGCTCACCATTTGTATTTTGAGTTATATAGACCCTGTAGTAAGGAATATATATTCTCTAATTATTGGAAGAATTCCCTATACTTATAGAATGGGGCAATTGGATCAATGGGAATTTGAAGGTTCAAAGCAACACCCATGAGCACGGCTTTTTACTAGAAAACAGACTTTGGGGCACCACTCAAATAATGTTGAGAAATATTACCAGTACAATATAATCAGTGACCTATGTTAAATAATTACTTAATAATTAATTGAACATTTGATCTGAACGTTCTTGATTTCTTTCCCTTACAGTGACTCATATCTGGAATAACACATCACATGATCAAGCAAACTTATGTTTTATGAATATTTATTGACCAAGTTAAACAGTATTAAAATATGAAAATATAATATATAATTCTAAAGTTATGGATTGAGTCTGAATTGATTGATTTTAAGCCATCTGTGACATCACTAAGGCTAATCAATCAAAAAGATTATTTGTCTGCAAAAATGTAAATATTTAAAAATGGAAAGCTTTGCTTTCTGTCAGATTAACTACATAAATTTGGCTAAAATGTGTCAAAGGGTCAAGAGCAACTTGGAACGTTGTCTCTCTTTTTCACGTAACTGACCCCCTTGCACTCCTGGGGCAGCTCCAGGTGCTCTGCTGCATGCTGGGTGTTAAGTGCAGAACATGTGGTGGGGTCACAGATAAGGCTACTCCGACCCTTCCTCTCCTCCCTGAGATTCAGTGGGAAAGGCTGACCAATAAAAGATAGTCGTGTGGGGATGACTGCTAAACTGAAATAGAGGGGGATGTTTGACGACATCTTCTCACGTTACAATAAACTATATGAAACAGTTTTACACAGATAAAATATTCACATAGTGTTCACATGATTTTACAAACCAACATTAAAATCATTACAATCATTGACGATAGTTCATAGAATGTTCAAGTTCATTCTTTTCTCTGGAGAAGAGTTTTTCTAGAGATTTTTCGATCAAAGTCCATGTCTTTTTAATTGTCTCTGTTATTCATTTAATATATAATATTTGAAGTTACTCCAGTCAATTGTCTCTTTATGCTAGAAATCATGTAGGTATGTAGATCCTTTTGAGAGTCTTTATTCTTGGTGTGAATATTCTTTGAGTCTTTGTGAGTCTCTGTAGAGCACAAGCCACTAACCTTGATTAAGTGGAAACTGCAGGCAAGAGTGGGGGTAGGTGAGGTTAGCAGGGCTAATAGCAAATTCCAGTGGGAGGAAATCACACAGATAACATCTATAGTCTGTGACCACTTTCCTCAGTCAAAATGGCAACAATTAAAACATTGCAATATGGCAGTATCACAGGTTATGGTCACAGTATCACTACAGCCCATTAAGGACAGTTCCACTCTTACATCAGCGTAGCACATGAGATAAAGATGTCTTCAATTTACAGAAAATTCTTAAGACTAGAAATAATTATTCAAGTAATCATCATTAATATTCAGTCATTAATTGCTGACTTGGTGATTACTAATGCATTTAGTTTATTATTGCAGTTATTAATGATTCACATACAGCCTAATAAACCAAGAAAAGTCAATCAGAGAAAGTGGGTGCTGGTCTCCACTCCTACTCTTGTCAACTCTGGCCTTTCCAGTTAAAATTATGATAATAAAATGTACGGTAAAAAATAGATTTGAGAAATATGTGAAAGAAATTAAAGAAATTAGTGGGTGGGATAAGTCTGGGTTTGAGCATATGAACTGTATTAAACAGAAAAGCATTGAATTATGTTATGATCACCAAAATAGAAAATTGTTGCAGGATTTCGGTGAAAACTAGATTTTTTACTGCCAAATTTTTACATTAGTACTCATTAGTAACTGCTGTTACAGTTAAATAGCTAATTGTAAATTAATTAATAATTGTAGTTTCCTCATCAAAAACATGCCTGGAATTGTGTTTTATTTCATTTGCACACATTTAAAACAGAAACCCTGCATATTTAGGCTGACACCTTCAATTATTTGGATCATTTCAGCCCTGGAGTTGCCCATCTCTATTGAATAAAAGGTAAAAGGTAGTTGTCAACTTGAAAACTACCATTACATGACATCACAAGGTGGAAGAGAGCATTTGGGGGTTTGGAGATACAGACAGCCAATCTTGTGCAATACAGGACTTTTAATAACATTTTATCTGTAAATACTTTCTATTCTTTGAGTAGAGAACTAATAGAAAACATAATAGCTTGTCGACTGCTAAAATAATCACATAGTTGCAGCCCTCATAAAACCTATCTCTACATTAAAACCATAGTGTATACTGTTTTTTCTATTTCATATTTATCTGAACCTATCTGAAGCCATTTGAAGCCCTCCTCTCTCTCCAATCCTTTGAAAGCCTCTCCCTCCTCTCCAGTGCAATATACAGTAATACAGTATATCAATGAAACCCCCTGTGAGTTTCCCACATTGTGCATTTTCCCAACTCTCCCCCTGCTGCCCGTTCACGCGGCAACGCAACATCAACTCCACTCATGTGGCAAACGCTTGGAAAAGAGGGGGGGCAATAAGGATATTTTTCACTGCACATCCAGGGCAAATTGTGCGACTTGTGCGGTGTGTCCGTAGCCCACTAAATGTTTATCATATACACTGGCCCAAGCCTACGAGCCCCAGAGGTAATCGATTTCTGCCGCTCTGATGCCCTTTCACGTCTCTGTATCCCTACGCCTTGTTCTCTCATTTGCATCATTCTTTCTTGTGCTGCTGTTATCTGCATGTCCCACTATCTCCAATCCATATAATCTAGTGTTTTTGACGTCATTCTAAACCATGCATCATATCTTGTTTTGTTCTTGCTTCTGGTGCAAATGGGAGACTTGCTGTGGCGGCTCAATTTCAGATTCAGGTGTATCTGATTCTCAAGTGTTGGTTTATCTGTACTTTAGGCTATCAAAAATAAACAGCCGGATACTAATTGATACATAAATGTGCACTGCGTAACTTGTTTTGGGCGGGTAGTCTCCATGTTTCATAGTATGGCAAAAAATCACTTCATGATCTTGTCTGGAAAGGAGTTTGCAATGTAAACGACCCACCAAGAAATTAAGTTGGAGAAATTATCTCATCCAAATAAAAACATGAAAAATGACTTTTGAGATTCTTTTGTTTCTCTAATCAGTTGGCAATCATCCAAAAAACTATTAGTGAGGAACATTTTAAAGCCTTTCCTGTGTTAAGATGGCATACTTAACCAGACATGGATTTTGTCTTATTTCAAATGTCGCATAAATCAACCTTACTATGTTTTCAAGTCTGAGCGAAACTATTAAATTATTAGAAAATAACAGTTTTTGGTTTCACAATGGGAGCCAGATAATAAAACTTCTATGTAGGCGTATACAGAGTCACCTCTCTATCAAAATGATTACTTTTCTGGGTATTTAATATGACATTATAACATATGTAAATGTGTTTTTATATATATTTTCTTCACTAACCATAATTTTATACTTAATAGAAACAGGGCCATTGACTTCATAGGGGCATTTTAGTGTGACAGACAGTGCATTTTCAGTTAGGTGTTTAATATTGTCAATTTTTAACCCTAAATGTATGACCCAAAGATTTTATATTTTTAACAACTGCCAGGAAATGCAAAGCTGATGGCGGGGATAGGGGGTAAGTGAAAACAGCAATTTTCTGAGCAGCCTCGAATGCAGGGCAATATGAGATACTCAAACATGCATTAATCAATCAAGATAAGATGAGGGAACACCATTATGAGATCTGATGAGGTTTGATGAGAGAATGAGAAAACCATAGTGGACATCTTTCATCACTTGAGGCTCCTCTCCACATGTTTGTTTACTTTCACTTATCTTTTCTCTTCTTCTTCTTCCCTGATCTGATCCTTCTCTCCTGCTCTCCATCTGCCTGTATGCACCAGGTCCTGTCCCCAGCCCTCAGCTTGGTTTGTACAGGAATCATTTCTCCAACAGCATAACATTAGCATCTCAAGCCACAAATATAGCTGCTAGGCCTGTCACTTTGAGCAGTGCATTTAACGCATCTTATTCTGAATTCATGAATTTGCTATTTGCTTATGGCACACGGATTGACTTAATTCGCCAAAGAAGATTTGTTTTTGGATTTACAAACTGGCCACAGATGACCTTGCTTTCAATTTCTACTCACTGCTTCAAACTAAAAAAGTGAAAAAGATGTCTCAGGGGTTTGGGCATTTTTTCTTTCCGGTTTTGAATTAAAAGTGAAATTATTTTTGTACTGGCTGGGATTGGTGCAGTCAAAATGCTCTATGTTGGTGGTATCAGACTTCATCTCGTGTTGAATTATTTAGCATTTTTCACCGCACAGGCTAAAGTTGGTCAGTGTTTTGTCAGAAAATGGATGGAATTAAGTGGTGGAAAGCGCACTTGAGTGTTAAACAGATTAACCTCTCTTCTGCAGTAGTGGAAGGCTGCATGACATGATGGGCCTGTTCATTGAATTGAGTGCTTCCCAGTGAAAGAAGCCAAACTCATAATGTTTCCCCAAGTGGCTCCATGTGTATTCTAGGTGTGAACACAAATGACTTACAGATCTTGGGCAACGCGTCAAGATTAAACTCACCCTGTTAGTTTAATTGGACATTTAAATGTGTTGCTTATTAAAAGGCATTATGTAATTCTGCCCTTAGCTGTGATGTAACCAGCAGGTCCTGGGAGTTTTCAGTTTGTGTGTTTCCTGGTATTTAATAATAAAGTCATATGCCAAACAATTGCTGTATATTTGGTTCATTGTACACTTATTAATAATAATTATTAAATAAATCTTCTGACTTTCACTGACTAAACCACAGAACAGATTCTCTACAGCTTTGCCCTGTCTCTTCATAGTGGCACTTTATTTGTCTGGGATCCAGAATACACACTTCTTCAGTACTTTAGGAAGATGTGAGTCTGGTCACCGATGAATCTGTCCGTTTTCAAAGGGCCATGATTGACAAGTGGATTAGCCAATCAGGGGCATGCATGGTCTGTCTGTAACACGTATCAGGAAAAGGAATAAAAAAATATCACAGGGGGCTGAAAAACATTGTGAATTTCTGCAGAATCACTGAGCCAAGCGCTAAACTGTGTTTATCTAAGATAAGATAAGTTTGATTGTATTCGTAAATGATATGTGACGAATAACTTCCTGTTTCTAAAGAAAGACAAATCTGATTGCACGATCACGTTGGCTTGGCTTTATCAGTCTGTATAAGAAATACAGAGAGATATCATTCTGGATTTACCAGCCAAGCGTTTTATTGTAACAAGCAGCATATTTTCATTCTGTCTCTATTTTTAAAAAAATGACTACCCATCTGATTTTGAATAACATGCATAAAGCAATTTCCTCAATGTTTTCACCATTGCATATTGTCATATCTTATTATTGTTGAGATGCCTGTGTTTGAAAGTGCAAGGTGGTGTAAAGTGCATGTAAATTGGTAATTTATTATAACATTAAATAAAATCATTTGGAGCTTTGTTTCTTTTTATGCCTTCAGATATATTTTCCTTGTTTATAATTTTGCGCAAAAGTTATATTTTGTCTTTGTTGTTTTGTGATAACGATCTTATCTTCTGTATACCACATGCAGACCACAGTGAATACTAATCTACTTAACAGATGCATTATTCAGTCATACTCTGGCTGATGCTAAATTCAAGGCTGCAAGTTTGTGCTATAGATTCCTGATGCACAGACTCTTTATCTCACATGGGTCTAAAATAGTGCAGTGAACACGAATGAAGTAAAGCATGTTGGTCGATCTAGGGATGAATCTTCAAATTGCAGAATCAGGGAGATGCCATTTAATCTCCATACCATTATTGAGGTTTAGTGACTGTGGTAATGCTGATGTATGTGTTACCATCATGTTACAGCATCCCAGGGAGGGAAGAAGTGAGCAAGATCGATGGGATGGTCAAGAGAAGGGAACACAGGAGGGACCTAGGGGCTTCTTGAAGGGCTTGTCTGGTATATGGTAGGACATGTACAAGTATATGTGACATACAAGGGCCAGACAGGTGCAGTGGTCGCACTGATGATAGACGGAGCCATACAGACAGAGGTAGTGTGAAAAATTGATGTGGCCTACTTACAGCAGCTGAGCAGAGGCAGGGAGGGGAGAGAGGAGGGGGCTGGGAATGATGTTAGATTTGGGAAGTGAGTCCAGCTTTTGTGCATTACATCATTGTGGAACTGGGTGTGAACGCCTACAACTATTGCCTTGTGTTTGGTAATATCTTTTTGTAAATGTAGTTTGTGGGATTGTGGGAAACAAGTATTATGTGGCAAAGTGCATGCTAGAGCTATAGAAAGTATCATTTTTGAGTACTATGTTAAATCATCTCATAAAAGTAAGTCATGTACCTTTGCACAAATTTTACTAATTAATTTTACTTGGACCTTGGACAGATTTGAGCCATAATGAAAATGGAAAATTAAAACACTAGTTCAATCCATTTGATTATCTTTAATTCATTTATTTTTTTTTACTTAGTGTGGATTGTGTTTTTAGAATTGGAAGATAAATTTAACCCTCTTTTTCTGAATGAAAGAAATGAGGTTTTATGAAAGGTTTTCAGATGCACCATGTACTCACTAGTGGAGAACATATCTCCTTGGAGACAAGTTGACAGCACCAGACCAATATATGTCATATGTTTTTTTCTGTGGTGCGCTGCCTACATTTGAGTACTAAATATGATTTAAAAAAAATTAGTTGTGCATTAGTCTGTTTAACTGTTTTAATTTGGCAAACAAAAATGTTAAAGTGACAAAGTCACTGTCTGTAGCTTAACCACTCTTACATCTCTCTGCTCTCACTAAAAAAACCCAGGCCATGACGCTGTTCATTAGCCTGCCTCACAGTGTTACTCCTTATTTAACCAAATGCACAGCTTTATCTGCCCTCCTCCCCATTTAAACAAGCCTGGGAGAGGGTCTGGTCCCTTAAGGAGTCAGCAGAATGGAAAACGCTGCCCGTTAATCAACAAACACACCACGGATCAACTGAGCAGTGCTCTGTTTTAGCACGTTTACTCCTAGGAACAACTTAATGACCAAAAAGGATTTATAGTGGCTTATATTGTGCCCAGAGATGCTGTTGTGTGTGTTGTTCCTTTGCATTGGTGCTGAGCTCAGCAGTGGGGCCACTGCAGCATGATGACCAGGACCCACTGGAGGTTCAGGTAACAGACCCCAAATTCATTTCTGTGGTATCAGAGAAACAAGATCAATATAAACCATTTAAGGAAAACCAAATGCTTTGCCAGGAACTCAGCTCTCTTTTGGAACAGAAACATTGATTTAATTATGTAGTTACAATCTAGTTTGAAAATCTCAGACTTTTGTCTTTGTGTTTTATTAGCAGAATTTTCTATGAATGTTGACAGATACAAGATTTAGTAAACATTTTTTACTGAAACTACCAAGATTATTAAATATTGTCAAAATGTGATCATCCAGAAACATTAGATTTCCTTTGAAAGCCTCAATACTAATAACCACAGTAGTTTGAGAAAAAAACATGTCCCACAAAGTTTTTCTTTTTCATAATGATAAATAATCTAAAACAAATACGGTATCTCTTTATATTGTACCTGGACCGATGTTACAGTGTTGGAATGGCCCAGACCTCTACAGCCAAAATATAGAAATGATTAAATTATGGCTGAATTTATTTATTTTTATCCAATCTAAAATTGTATTTACATGAACCCTGGCATTTTGTTGACAATATTTGGGGGGCGTCTTTCATTCCTAAATAAATTGAATGGAGTAATTGCACCACGGTGCTTTGTGTGACTAACAAATAGGAGTAATTTAGCCAAGCTTTGTGACCAGACATTATTTTCTCTGCTGTGAAGAATACATCATTTCAGAATAATTTCTGTATTTGGATGGATATTACTGCTACAGCTTTCGGTTCTTTACACTCATCTAAATGCTTATTACATTAACATTTTAGCAAACAATAAACTGGATATTTGTAACTGTTTAGTTTGAGAGATCATTTAATCTGTGCACACATTTCTTTATTTCAAACATTTAATTTTATAACAAGCATCATAAAATTTATCCAATGGCAAACTCTGAGGAAGCCTTCCCTTTTATGAAGAAAATCGATGATGTGTGGACAAGCTCTACAGATGCTTAATATCAACAGGACATCTGCCATGTGTAATTTAGTGTGAAATGTATATACGTGTGTGTGTAACAATTTGAAGTAAATTAAATACATTCTGCAAGATAATGGTGCATATGCTTTGCTGCACATTGTCATTTTTTCAAGACTAATTGTGCGTTGTGTAACATTTCTGGTGGTAGGTCCCTCAAATGCTTTTCTCCATTGCTTTGTCTGGAATGTTCCACAGTATGGTGATAAACCTTTCTATCTTCATGGAGACCAAACTAGACCAAGTTATAGTTCAGATCTGTGGAGAGGCAACCGTGCTCACTAGAATATCTTTTTTCTCTGTAGTTCTGAGCTATAAACTCACTTATAACTCAAGAAATGTAAAGAAGAACTGTTTAATGTCATAGAGTTCCACAGCATTAGGCATATCTATCTTGCTCAAGTTTTTATTCTTGATTATAAATACCACGAAAAACATTCTTACAGTTGGCAGGGTTCCTTTTACACAGATCTTACCAGTGACCTGGCATCACCTGTGTAATACATTTAATGCCATAATGTGGAACAATCCAAGCAAAGCAATCCAGACATCTTCATGAAGAAAAGCATGCAGCACATTCCACAATCCAAAAGAAAAATGATTAGTGCACCTTCAAATGTTGTCATAAAGCTATAATTTGGTAATTCAGAAAGCATTTTGCAGTCTATAATCCAATATAAAAAAGACAAAATTGCATTTTGGCATGGCTGGGGTCTGAGCTTTGAAACATCTTTTTCATCTCTGTGTTTTCTAGCTTCCTTAAACTACATTGTGATATGGTCCTATTGTTTTGTAGTCTGTGCAGTGCTTTGCCTTGAACCCTGTGGGGGCTTGGTGTGTGATCTGAAAACACTTTGGGCTGTGCAGAGGCAGAAGGAGTCAAAGGGGCGGTGAATACAATTTGGAAAGAACATTTTCACAATTCTGACATGCCTTTTAGTGCAGGATCTCTAATTCTTAATGATCTAACCTTCAAACACGAGCTCATCCTCTGCTCCACTACCTCATGATTTGGGCTCATTCCATCTGTTAGCCGCAGCCTTCGCCCTGGCCTGTTCTTTAGGGGAAAGATGCATGCTGGGTAATTGAAAGGGGGCAACAGGCAGTAGTCAGACAGATGGTGATGTACCATGTGTGTATCTGGCAGAAGTCAAATGGTGTGGATTTATCAGCTCCCCCAGTGCTGATCCCAAACACAACATGAGTGTTTAGTCCAGCTTCATGGAGGTATACAGTGTGTTTTGGGCCATTATAGATAGATAGAGAAGCATTTGACAGACCTTACACCAGAAAAGTTACACAATGCACCTTTAAAATGCCTTGACAAGCCATCGGTGAAATCTTCATTGTTACAGTGTATTCCAATGAATTAAGATGTGCTTTATAACAGCTGTTTCATGCTGTCTACAGTACATTTGAGAAAATGATCATGGACTTTATAATTCATAAATAAAAACAGTCATGTTCATAAAATTATTAATATTCATGACTATTTTGTGAGACATGCTACTGTCTGCTCACCCTTAATATGGTATTTTTTGTATTTATTTGTAGACCAGTTTTATTTATTTATTCATTTATTTTCATAATCCAATATTGCCTGTCTCCAGATGCAGGGGGCAGGTGGGCTGGGAATGAAAAGCCTCTGAGTAGTGTTTTGTGGGTGGTCTGAGCCAAAGGAAGGTCAGTCTTGTGTTGACATTAGAACAGCCGGGTCTAAGTGTGTCAGGGCCCCACACATGTGCACCAGCCTGGGACACAGACAGAGTTTTAGACGTTCAAAGTGGTTTGAAAATGATTGATGTAGAAGATAGTTTGTCTGTTCTTTGCTTTGTGTGTAGATGTTTATTAGATTTTCAGGAATACTTTTCAGGAAGCTTTTCATTTGCTATTCTCTTTTCTGTCCCTTATTTCTGCTAGATGTATCTGTACTCCCTCATATATGTATATAAAGGAAAGAAAAAAACTAAATATATATATACAGTATAGAAGCAATGATTATTCCTTACAATAGCAGTTGCATTTTTGGGCATATCTTCCCATAGAAATGTACATAGATGGATTTACTTAAGATGCATGTATTAATAAACTTTTATCTAATCAGACCTTGTCCTTTCTTCATAACTCTAATTTTAGCTTAGCATATGCTCTTTTATTTTAGAGCAAGAAAATAAAATGACCCATGTGTCAATCTGTTTAGCCATAAATTCCTTTTCATACCTGGGGTTGTTGAGAATTTGCCCTTCACAGCAGACTGTGCCTACATGGTTTCATTAGTGGGTGGAACTGGTCTAGATATATTCTCTTCAACAACATATATTTGTGGGAAAAAGGTCACCGGGTTTATTGAAATCCATGAGTAATACTAAGACCCTTGCAAACTTTGTCACTGTTATCATCTTTAAGATTAGCTTCCACCATACTTTTTGATTGTCAGTAAAATTCCAAGTGACTGTCCTCTCCTTGACTCGGCTTCTAAAGATTATGGATCTTCTCCTAGACGAGGGGACTATAATCCAGTGTTTTCCATAATCCATTGATGTATGCGTAGACCAGTCACTCTGTGGATACAGGTGTGGGCCATATAGATCCCTATGCACATGTATTCCCTCTATATCATACCTGCGCTGTTCTTCTGATTATCTGCTCCGCCTGCCTGTGACAGCTGCACAGTGTCTTCATTGTCATAGCAAAGGCTTGTCTCTGGACCGGATTTGGAACTGAATTATTTGATGGTCTCCCAGCTTTTGAAATTCTCTGGAGATCTTTTGGCCTTTTCATCTGCTTGGGGTTTTTCTGCCGCTGAAAAGAAAAATGAATAAGCTTGTCAGTCAGGTTTAGCCCAGCTCTGGGAATAAAGTGATTATGTGTGATAGTACATACAATCCAGGTACAAACGGTTGGGATTGTATGATAGTGCTGGGTTGTATTGTGTTCCAGATGGCAATTAAACCTTGTGTTCTAACATTTATGGGAGGATTAGTTAAAGTAAAAGTTTTCGAGCATATATTTTGGACATTTTTGACAATTTGCTCTATTTACCCACTGTGCATTTTCAGTCGTGATATCAGACTGACATTTCTTATAAGACAAAATGCTGAGAACATAGTACCTGATAGTATAGTTTAGAGAGGACCATAGATTTGACCATATAAAACAAACACTGGAAGGTCATTTTTCTTGATAGAAAAGTGTGACTAAGCTGTAGTTCATCTGCACATATGATAGTGCAGAGGGGTAGAGAAATATAAATACTAAAGTGCATTGACCACTGTTATACACTGAACCCTTAACTATAGTGAATACAAATAGAGATGGACTGATATGGGTTTTTTCATGTTTGATGCTAGTACCTGATATTTTTTGGCTCAATATGCTTTGATTATTTTCCCAAAAATTATGTAATTTAAATTTACTACAAATTCATCCCAAACCCCTTTTTACCACAAACCTATAAGAGCGTTGTGTTGTCAAGTTTTGTACAGTTATATCTTTGTATTAAAGTGTTAATATATAATGCCTTGTGTGTATTTTTAGGCAGCAGATTGACCAAAACAAATTTTGGCCTGTGCCGGAGATTTAAGGCAACTACAAATTCATTTTACTTGGTACGATATTAAAATCACATTAACCTATATTATTAAGAACAAGCATGTGAAAACTGCAAGTTACTTACATGATCTTTCCACAAAGACACTGACGTTATAAGTGTCTCCCTTACATTACTTTTTAAGGCATATATCTAGATTGTAATTATTCACTGTGTATTGAAGCTTTAAAAAACCCTTTTGTGTCATTTAGTGATGAATTTTAATGGAATATGGAATTAGGTGAAGGTGATTTTGCGCTGGAACTAGTTGCATCAGAGAAAAAGGATGTTTTTCTGTATTTTGAACAAGCTTCACGCTTAAGTCTTTGTATGAGGGCAACAAACAACTAGAATGTGTCCTCAGGGAATTCAAACCAGACTAAAAAGCTTACCTTACATCTCTGTTATGCTGCAGATGCTGTCAAGTTCCATTTAAAATGTGTAGCTTTAAGAAAACAAGCTGGGAAAAGAGCTCCAAAATCTCACTGGTAGGTGGTGGTCAAAGTGTTGAACTGTAATTGGTCAATGGAGCAGGGTGTGAGAGAAGTGTGGACAACAACAACACAGAAAAGAGCATCCGCCTTCCATTTACAAGATGCTACTGTCTACACTGTGTTCCCATCAGACCCCCTGAGGTTTTCCCACTAAGCCAAGGACCACACTGCTATTGTATAAAAGACAGAGATTGTGAACAGTTTGTTCTTTCTTATTTGACTGACTGGCTCAATCATCCAAATTGGCTCCTTTGCAATGTACTGCAAATGTTTAATATGTATATGTATATAATAATACAGAAGAATTCATATTATCACACAGTAGCACCCATTTTCTTACAAAATAGCATGGTTTTGTCATTGAGTCACTTATTTGGCCACAGAGAATCAGCAGTTGTTTGGATTATAGGATTGTTTTGGCAAAACATGAGAGTAACCTTTTTCATAGGTAGGGTAGACCGAATATGAGTAAATCGCTTGGTAGAGAGCTTATTAAGTAATGCTCGGCCATTATTTAGAAGTTGGACTTTCATATCATTTCTCTAGGGATCAATGCAGCATAACAACTAAAGATTTCTGAAGTAAGAGAGTTTCTGTTCAAATAAAATGTTTTGAAGAGGACTTGAATGCTGTGTCATCAAAGCAGCGTCACAATTTCACAATTCCCTGGTTCTGGTACTTGAACTAACGCCATTTTAAAGAGTAACTTCAGACCGCATCAATGAGCAGGTTTCAAGTCTATGTTCCGTTGTTCATTGTGTGGAGTCAGTGGTTATGTGGGATAAATTAGACTATTACAAAACAGGTTTATATACAGTAGGCTATCATGAGTATTCCCTAGCCTTAAAAGTATGAATAATTGTTCATAATTGTTTATAAAGAATGATTAATTAAAGATTTAGGAGTTAGGGTATTAAGTCGGTATTATATAAGCCTGAATCATTCATATAAACTATTTGTTCATTAGGAATTACATATTTGTTCATGCTTAATTAAGAGTATTAAAAGTGTATTTATTAAAAAGTAATACCATTAGTCTTATCAAATCTGTCTTTTGAGTTATAGCCACAAATAAACCAATAAGCGTCTGTTTTTACTTGTTCCATGTCTTTTTTTGTAACTGTTCAAAAATACAAATAAATGACAAACCAGCTCTCGTCTGAACACATTTTGTTGTTCTGATCCTTCATAAAAGAATATCATAAACTGGTAAAAACAGGTATTTTACTACGTTTCTTCTGTATAAAACTTTGTTAAGGTGCTTGAAGGCAGGAGAGCTCCCCAAAGAAAATACCTTATTCTCAGCCGTGTCTGTCGATATTACGGCCACAAATCAGCACAGACTCCCACATGCACAGAGAGCGGCGCAAACATACACAGTCAGGGAAAGTTTTATCACCAAGCCCGGACCTCGTAAAGCCCCCTCGCTACTCTTTAGACCAGACCGCAGTTTATTTAGTGCGTGCATAATACGCCTATTTCTGTATTTTTCTTTGTAGTGTGTGAGCAGGGATACATATCGGCTTGCTTGCGCAGTTGGGAAAACAGATTGTACTCTATCTGGTCAGAAATGAAGACTACGGCTCAGAACGAACAGTGGAGAAAATGTGAATGAAAAGCAATAACTGCAGACTCTTTTGAACCAGTGAAGCATTAAGGCATGACCTTCAAACGGCAGTCACTGGAGGATCGAATCTGCATAGACAAAATGAAAAGTTGTGCTGGTTTTGTCTGACACTGAAGATTTCTCTGTGAAGATAATGACCAAGAAACAAACAAGCCAACAGCGACAATGGCAAAAAGAGTATGTCCATTGTGCTATTTTAGGTTGGTGGTTCAATCAAGCTTGGATCTGTGACTAGTATTGTTCTGTCCTTGGGCAAGACACTTCACCCACCTTGTCCATGTATGCATGCCAGTCGTGGGCTGTGCATCAATCAATCGACTCCCAGACAGGCTTTACAATGGTTTAGGTTTACATAACCAGAGGTAGTGGTTTATAGAGCAAGACAAGGATATACTACACAATAACCCTATTAGAAAACTTTTCTTTGTTTATTCTTGCACAACAATGAATAGTTGCCATGATTTAGTAGCATATAGTTTGTAGGCAACGTACTGCAACCATTTTTCTTTAAAGGGCCCATATTACGCTATTTTCTGATCCATGTTATAATGTTGTTCCCTCATCAAAAACATACCTGGAGCTGGGTTTTGTTTTATTCATACATGTTTAACACACAAACACTGCATATTTAGGCTGAGTTCTTCTCTCAGACAGAAAACACTCTATTCCACGTTGTGATGCCATGTGGACGTGCTCCACTATGTTTTTAAACTCCATCCAAATGATCCTTCACTAGGATCATCTGGTTGATTTCAGCCCTGAAATTGTCAATCTCAACTGAACTAAAGGTAAAGAAAAAATCTGCCATTTCATGACATCACAAGGTGGAATGGAGCATTTTGAATTTTGGAGATGTAGACAGCCCCTCCTCGAACCGCCGCCTTAACGTGGTGGAGGGGTTTGAGTGCCCGAATGATCCCAGGAGCTATGTTTTCGGGGGCTTTATGCCCCTGGTAGGGTCACCTAAGGCAAACAGGTCCGGGGGGACGGGTCAGACAAAGAGCGGTTCAGAAGACCCTTATGACGAGTAAAATTCAGAGGCCAGTTACGTCGCCCGGAATGGCGACACCGGGGCCCCACCCTGGAGCAAGGCCTGGGGTGGGTGCACGCTGGCGAGCGCCTGGTGGCCGGGACTTTCCCCACGGGGCCCGGCCACGCCCAGCCCGAAGGAGCGACGTTGGGCCGCCCTCTTGTGGGCCCACCACCCGCGAGAGGAGCCATAGGGGTCGGGTGCGGAGAGATCTGGGCAGCGGTCGAAGGCGGGGGCCTCGGCAACCGGATCTCCGGACATGGAGACTAGCTCTGGGGACATGGAATGTCACCTCGCTGGGGGGGAAGGAGCCTGAGCTTGTGCGGGAGGTCGAGCGTTACCGGCTAGATATAGTCGGCCTCACCTTCACACACAGCTTGGTCTCTGGAACCTAACTCCTTGAGAGGGGCTGGACTCTCCATTTCTCTGACATTGGCCGCGGGGAGCGGCGGCGAGCTGGTGTGGGCCTGCTCATCGCCCTTCAGCAGGTGATGAGCGGGCCGAACAGCAGTGCAGAGTACCCGGCCTTCTTGGCGTCTCTGGGAGGGGTTCTGGACAGTGCACCAACCGGGGACTCCGTTGTTCTACTGGGGGACTTCAACGCCCACGTGGGCAACGACAGTGACACTTGGAGAGGGGTGATTGGGAGGAACGGCCTCCCCGATCTGAACCCGAGTGGTGTTCTGTTATAGGACTTCTGTGCTAGTCACAGTTTGTCCATAACGAACACCATGTTCGAGGGGGTCCATCGGTGCACATGGCACCAGGACTCCCTAGGCCGGAGGTCGATGATCGACTTTGTTGTCGTGTCATCTGACCTCCGGCCGTGTGTCTTGGACACTCGGGTGAAGAGAGGGGCAGAGCTGTCAACTGATCACCACCTGGTGGTGAGTTGGGTCCGCTGGCGGAGGAGGAAGCCGGAAAGACCTGGCAGGCCCAAGCGTATCGTGAGAGTCTGTTGGGAACGTCTGGCGGAACCTTCTGTCGGTGCGGCCTTCAACTCACACCTCCGGGAGAGTTTCTCCCGGATCCCGGGAAAGGCTGGGGACATGGAGTCCGAGTGGGCTTCGTTCTTGGCCTCTATTATCGATGCGGCCGCTCGTAGCTGTGGCCGTAAGGTCTGTGGTGCCTATCGCGGCGGCAATCCCCGAACCTGGTGGTGGACACTGGAAGTAAGGGATGCCAAGCCAATACCAAGGGATGTCAAGCTGAAGAAGCTGACAGGTACCGGTGGGCCAAGCGTGCTGCAGCCCAGGCGGTTGCAGAGGCAAAAACTCGGGTCTGGGAGGAGTTTGGGGAGGCCATGGAGGAGGACTATCGGACGGCCCCAAGGAAATTCTGGCAAACCATCCGGCACCTCAGGAGGGGGAAGCAGAGCTTCACCAACACTGTTTACAGTGCGGGGGGAGAGCTGCTGACCTCGACTGGGGATGTTGTCGGGCGGTGGAAGGAATACTTTGGGGATCTCCTCAATCCCACCATCACGTCCTCCGAAGAGGAGGCTGAGGCTGGGGACCCAGAGGTGGACTCATCCATTACCCTGGCCGAAGTCACTGAGGTGGTTGGAAAGCTCCTCGGTGGCAAGGCTCCGGGGGTGGATGAGATCTGTCCTGAGTACCTTAAGTCTCTGGATGTTGTGGGGCTGTCTTGGCTGACACGCCTCTGCAACATCGCGTGGCGGTCGGGAACAGTACCTTTGGACTGGCGGACCGGGGTGGTGGTCCCTCTGTATAAGAAGGGGGACCGGAGGGTGTGTTCCAACTACAGAGGAATCACACTCTTCAGCCTCCCAGGTAAAGTCTATGCCAGGGTACTGGAGAGGAGAGTCCGGCCGATAGTCGAACCTCGGATCCAAGAGGAGCAGTGTGGTTTTCGGCCTGGTCGTGGAACACTGGACCAGCTCTACACCCTCCATCGGGTGCTCGAGGGTTCATGGGAGTTTGCCCAACCAGTCCACATGTGCTTTGTGGACCTGGAGAAGGCATTCGACCGTGTCCCTCGTGGGGCCCTGTGGGGGGTGCTCCGGGAGTATGGGGTCCGGGGCCTTTTGCTAAGGGCTGTCCGGTCCCTGTATGACCGGAGCAGAAGCTGTGTTCGCATTGCCAGCAGTAAGTCAGACTTGTTCCTGGTGCATGTTGGACTCCGCCAGGGCTGCCCTTTGTCACCGGTTCTGTTCATTGTATTTATGGACAGAATTTGTAGGCGCAGTCAGGGGCTGGAGGGGGTCCAGTTCGGGGACCACAGGATTTCATCTCTGCTTTTTGCGGACGATGTTGTCCTGTTGGCTCCATCGAACCAGGACCTGCAGCGTGCACTGGGGCGGTTTGCAGCCGAGTGTGAAGCGGCCAGGATGAGAATCAGCTGTTCCAAATCCAAGGCCATGGTTCTCGACTGGAAAAAGGTGGATTGCCCTCTCCGGGTGGGTGGGGAGTCTCTGCCTCAAGTGGAGGAGTTCAAGTATCTCGGGGTCTTGTTCACGAGTGAGGGGAGGATGGACCGTGAGATTGACAGGCGGATTGGTGTGGCGTCGGCAGTGATGCGGTCGCTGTATCGGACCGTTGTGGTGAAGAGGGAGCTGAGCTGAAAGGCGAAGCTCTCGATTTACCGGTCAATTTACGTTCCTACCCTCACCTATGGTCATGAGCTCTGGGTAATGACCGAAAGAACGAGATCGCGGATACAAGCGGCCGAAATGAGTTTCCTTCGCAGAGTGGCCGGGCGCTCCCTTAGAGATAGGATGAGGAGCTCGGTCACACGGGAGGAGCTCGGAGTAGAGTCGCTGCTCCTCCACGTCGAGAGGAGCAGTTGAGGGGGCATCTGGTCCGGATGCCTCCTGGACGCCTTCCTCGGGAGGTGTTCCAGGCATGTTCCACCGGTAGGAGGCCCCGGGGAAGACCCAGGACACGCTGGAGGGACTATGTCTCTCGGCTGGCCTGGGAACACCTCGGGGTCCGTCCGGAGGAGCTGGAGGAAGTGGCTGGGGAGAAGGAAGCTTGGGAGCCCCTGCTTAGACTGCTGCCCCCACGACCCAGCCCCGGATAAGCGGAAGAAGATGGATGGATGGATGGATGGATGGATGGAGATGTAGACAGGCTAATAATAACGGATTACTCAAGCATGTGAATGAAATGAAACACAGCTCCAGCTATGTTTGATGAGCTTAAAGCAGTCAATTTTGTGCAATACAGGACCCTTAAAGGGACACTTTGGAATTTTGGACATAAGGTCCCCATAAAGTTTTCCAGAGGTCTTACCCACTCCACAAAGCACCCGAGGCAAAACAATTATAAAGCCAGACTATTGATGTAAATGTCTGTGTTAATAGAATAATGTTTGCTTGCATGAATTGTCACATGTTCAGAGACTATTTTCTCATATATCAGTCCGCCGCTGCCGAGCTTTCTAACAGAAAGTACAACTCGCTGCTGCTGCTCAGACATAAATCCTTCAAATGCAATGTTAGTTTTACTTCTAAAATTATTCTACTCAGACATCAACAGTCTGGCGTTATAATTGCCTCGGGTTCACTGTGGAGTGTTTTTTTAGTGGCAGGCTAACTATTTCCACTGACATGCACTAGCCTAGCACCAGCAACCTCTGGAAAAACAACTGGATGGATTTATTTTTTTTTTTAAGTGTCTTTACACATCTCCAACACTCTGGCTCACAAGAAAATGAGGCCCAATGTCCAAAATTCCGAACTGTCTTTTTAACCCTTGCGCTGGGAGTTATTATATGATACAGCATCATCAAAATCAGCAAAAAAGCAGTCACCGTTCAAGAACTAACTCATACCATTAATATGTTTTCCTTTTATTATTATTTTTTCTAACCCAAGTGTTTGTGAATAGGGTGGTGCTATCGCAGACAGTGAAAGTCCTGTGCTGTCTGTAATCATGGAGATGTGATCAGCTGCTTAAGCCTCTCCGCGGTAATGACTGCTCAGCCCACAAGCAGCTCACTGAGGATCAAACCACGATCCTGCCTTAAACCTGGGAGACGCACTTGAAAGCGCTTAGTCATCATCACCCATCTGTTATTGATTCAGTAGACTTGGTTTTAGTCTGACTGCATACAATTCCTTCTGTAGGAAAGGAGGGAAGGAGATGACTGAGTAGTGTGAGTGGAATAGCCATCCGAGTGCTTTCTCACCTGGACTTCTAATGCGAGGACATGGTCAGAGGGTTAGACAGATATGTCCAAGTTAGGTTAAGTTGCTTTATTTGTACCCGTAGGCAAATTTGTTCTACAGCTACTCCCATGTTTCACATTTCATTCATTCAACCTTCTTTACCAGTGTACGCAGACACTGGGGGCAAGGTGGGTTAAGTGTCTTGCCCAAGGACACAGCAACAGCATTTATCTGTGTGAGCTGGAATTGCATCTCCAACTATGGGTCAGTGGATTCAGCACTTCACATCAAAACATCAAAATGACAACATGGGTATAATTTGGATTAAAGACCACTGTGTATGTTGTTGTCATTGCTGATCGGTCCAAATGGCTTGCTTTCATAAAGTAAATTACAGCGTTGGTGCCCTCCAAATGACCTTTCCCCATTAAATGGCTGGTCTCAATTATCTGAATCCAAAAATTGTTCAGACAAAATATTATTATTATATATTATGATTTTATAGTTTTAACTAACAAATTGCACACTGAAAGGTTAGTGCTCTAGTCTTGTTTTTGGGTATAAGTCTTCCCCTATCAGTGACCACTATCCACAGCATCCTCTGCTTAAGGCATATAGTTGCTTGTTAGGAGCCACTCAAAGGTTTTCATGTGACATAACATTGGATTTTATCAACTAAATACACACACAAGGCAAACATACAA
Source organism: Odontamblyopus lacepedii (assembly GCA_034769755.1). Classification (NCBI taxonomy): domain Eukaryota; kingdom Metazoa; phylum Chordata; class Actinopteri; order Gobiiformes; family Gobiidae; genus Odontamblyopus; species Odontamblyopus lacepedii. The sequence goes on along the minus strand of CM068362.1, from coordinate 28,939,618 downwards.
ACTAAAGTTTTGACTTTCTACTTTCTTATTTTCTCGTCTGAAACTATTTTTAACACATTGTTAAACAGCATCATGAACACATCTCATGCAAATTAAACAGCTGCCATACCAAGGCTTGTGTGCAAATACCTCATCAGAGCAAATAACAGGCATGTCAATGTTCGACATGTGTTTGAAAATGATGTATATTGTATTATATAGTGCCTTATATTGTTCGATCAGTCATTTTCATTCATAATTGTCATATTTAAGACCCATAAAGCTGCTTGACTCTACATTTCTCTCCAAACACTGTAGAGTTTGAGCCCAGGGCTATGAAGATGCTTAGCCGGTTCTGGAGCTGCAGTCCATTCTTTGAATTGATTTGGCTAAGTGGCCATTTATTTTAATTAGCTAATGGATAGATAGACTGGACTGGATGGGTGCAGGGTCATTTGACTTGATCACATTTAGAAGGTAGTGGTGGAGGCTAGTGGAGAACAAATGCAGTGAATCACATGCAGCGGTAACTGACACAACTCCCTGTGCTCCTCTGTCTCATACTGGGATTCTAATCATTTCATTTGAAATTCACTTGAAATTCAAGTCTTTTTAACTGCCTTCTCTATCACATCTGTGCCTTCAACAACTTTATACCTTTTTCTTTAACACAAACTAGTTTTTGTATTTCAGCTAGGCTTGGTCTTGGCTTCCTTAGTTGAAGGATTTGGCTTTTTCTGTATATTTTGGGTTGATGGGAGGAACCCAGAGTGCCCCAGGAAACTCACCCAGACATGAGGAGAAACATGCAAATTTCACACCGGGTGATCCAGGAGATGTATCCAGAATGAGGTGTGTTTGTGGGTAGAAACATATGCACTTCAAGGCCTGACACCTTACGTACAACTGTTTTACAACTGCAGACGATGTTATTGCAGAGCCCTGTCAACATTTGGACAACCAATCCACCAGAAGGTATTTGACAGAAGAATCTTGCCTTTAAAACAGACTTTTTGATTAGTTTGCTTTCCTTTTGATAAATTTCATAACTGGTTCTACAGACAGATGGTTCTGACCAACTTGGCACAAAGAACAAAGAGTTTGAGCAACGTTTCGAAAATAATCATCTAAAACATTCTGAAATACTGTTGTTTCTGATGGCTCTGTTAACTTTAAGTGAAGCTAAACAGAGCACAGCTAATTACCAGCAGAGTGGTTACACTGGCCATGGCTTCATACGGGAAAGGGTAGAGGTGGAGAGAAAGAGAGAGAGAGAGAGTAAAGTATGGAGAGTATAGCAGATGGTTTGTGTGTTGTTGCCGGGGGCATTTCCATACTCAGAAGTCACTACATGGAAAGGAGGCACAGGGAGATAGAAGGGTATGATGGGAGATGAAATTAACTACACATCTGCATTTCCATTCTTCTATGAGGAGAGAGGGAGGGGAGAAAGAAGAGAGAGGAGAGAGGAGGGTGCTTTGACAGGCATCAACTACACTCCGCAATACACAGCAATCACAGCTGACACTATGCATCCATCAGTGCTTCATGGCCTTTACTCAAACGCTCCAGAGTCGCTTTTCTCTGTCAAATAGCTGTTCAGTTACTTTGAGACATCCATCTTTTTAAGTGTAGAGGGCCTCAACCCCAGTACTATCTTGTGGTGGAGTCAATTATAAAAGATTTGACAATGTTGACGGTGTTGCCTTGTGGTTATGGGCAGAGAATATATAGCAAATATCAATTTATATGTTGGGTTCATTTAGACATAGGCTAAAATAAGTTCATTAAAGGTTAAATTTGTATTTTTTCAGAAGAAGGGTGTGGCAAATGCTTATAGAAATGTTATTGAATAGATGTGAAAGGGACATGTTTAATGCTATAGTATGAAACTTTCCAAGTGAAGCAATAACATCCTCATAGGACAAGTAGGACATACCAGAAAAAGTTACATAGTGCACATTTAAAGTTGGATTTTTTATTCTTCTCCATTGTGAGATAATATCAATCAGTTTGTGGTTCCATAAAGTCTAAAAAGTTTGAATCCAACTCTTTAGTATGATGGATTGTTGAAAGTCTGGACCAAAGTAAAGATTGCTTTAGGTACAGTTTGGATCTTTTGTTGGCCTGAAAACTCAACACATTCATGGATTTGTGCATGTTGATTTTTGTAAGCAACAATATGAAACTTATCAATCAAAACCTCTCTGCGCTATTGAGAAGTGTGTTTACGTCTTGACATATTGTTTTTAAAATGATGCATTACCATTTGTATTGGCGACCGGCCTTTAAACTTACTTTAATAGGGTCTTTCTTTTGCGTTTTTGAATTGTTGCTTCACTTTGGGTTTTTTTTTTTTTTTTGTTAAAAAAGACTTACAGACTTTAGGTTGACTTCTAAGTGGGTGATTGGCTCTTGACCTTTGTATACCCTTTAAAATATAACAATACTTTTGATTTATATAGAGCTTTTTTGGACACTCAAAGATGCTTTACATTGCTTACTATGTTACTTCTGTAGCCTCAGCTGCCTTGGGGTAGACTGACGAAAGCGAAACAGGCAATGTGCACCATCGGCCCCTCCAACCACCACTAATCATTCCATCCTTCTTGACTGACTCTCTTCTTTTGGCATCACTGGCACAGCCCTCTCCTGGTTTCACTCCTATCTCTCCGAGCGTATCCAGTTCATTCATCTCAAATCTCGCTCCCCTGCTGTTCATTGTCCACCTCCTCCCCCTGGGTCACATTTTCTGGAAACACAGATGAGACCCAGCTCTACCTCTCCGGCAAACCAAATTCCACACTTCCACCCTCCTCCCTTATCAACTGCCTTGATGAAGTTAAATCCTGGTTCATCTCAAACCCAACGAACAATAAAACCAAAAACTCCTCCTTGTAGGCCTCATATACACCCTAAAACAGATCAGTTCTCTGTTCCCATTGACGGCTCCTCCATCTCTCTTTCCCCTCATGTTAAGAGTCTGGTTGTCATCATTGATAGCACTCTCTCCTTCACCTCTCACATTAACAGCATCACTCGCTCTGCCTACTTTCACCTCCACAATGGTCAGCCCCTCCGCCCTTCCCTTACTCTTCAGCCCATTGCTGTCCTTGTTTACAGACTTGTCAGCTCCTGTCTGAATTACTGCAATTCTCTTCTCTTTGGTCTACAAGAAACTGTTCAGAAACTTCAGTTGGTTCAAAAGTCAGCAGTCCGCATCATCACATGCACCCCCCCATCAACCACACAGCCATCACACATTGCATTCAATACAAAATGCTGCTCCTCACATCCAAAGCCTACCACATCTACAGCTCTCTGTTCCCTCTTCCCATCTCGTCGCCACTTTCCTCTTCAGCTCTCGGACACTCTCCCTCCTGACCTCCTCAGTCCCGACTCACTCCCACATTTCAAATCCAAACTCAAAATGTGCCTGTATTGGTACGTTTTGACTGGCCTATTCACTCCACCACAGAGCATTGCTGCACTGTATGTTTTTACTGTATATTTAACTTTGTTCTATAATAATGATTTTGAATTTGTGTTTTCTTGTAAGGAAACCTTGTGTGAAATAAGAAGGACACCTAATAACACAAATTTCTCATTATAAACACTAAATTACACATCACATTTATACATGGGGGAGGTGAGTTAGGTATTTTGCCTGTGCAGCAGTAGTCTACACTGGCCCAAGTAGGAATCAATCCACAGACCCTCTGGTTGGTTGGTGCACACCCTGACACCTGAAAGGTAACATTATACAGTAGTACAGATTTGATAGGCTAGTTCCTTGCCATTTTCCTTATTTCAATAATGAACAAAAGTTTTTTTGTGGCTCAGTGGTTAGAGCATTCATTTACAAACCACAGAGTGAAATTTCAATTCATGCTACAACAATATTGTAGTTGTGTCCTGGGGCAAGACATACATCTACAGGTGAATGTAGTGTATGTATGAGTAAGAAATTATAGTGTACCAGGACTGTGTGCACCTAAAAGTCTCAGTGTTACCTCAGTTAAAGCTGCACACACACGCACACATACAAACACACACACACACACACACACACACACACACCTATGGACTGTCCAGCTAAATGAATGGTAAAAGATGGATGAGTTCTAGTCTGGCCTTACTGCTGCCATCTGCTCCGACATGAGAGACAGCACAGTGTTAGCGGTTCATTGAGCTCAGAGTCAGTCGTTGCACCTCCTCCACTGTACCTGGATGGACTCAACCACTGTTTGAACTGGGAATTCGTGGATTCAAGTGGACTCCAGTGCTTTTACCTCTAAACTTAAGCCTTGACTCTTGAATGGCCACTGTATGTCTTTGCAATTGTAACTTATCCTGTGCCTTGGTGCATGTGGGTCCTGACATTTCTTAGTAATTTGTTTGTGATTATGTAATTTACTTTGTCTATTTGCCTGATGCCCAGAATCTATGCCTGGAAACTACTATATCCTCAACATCACGCAACGCCATAAAGAGCTATCGGCCTCTTCACATTTCTCAGTCCCCCTTGGTACATTATACAGTCCATAAAGAACATAAAATTGACTTCCCTCAACCAGTACTACTCAAATTACTTATGAGGTTACATTTTGAGTATGTATTATCGGCCTGCCTGGCTCCATCTCCACAGACGAATTTCTACTTAGAAGCTGATACAAAATCAATCTACTTTGTCTGTGTGCCTATTGCGAATTCTGAAGCGTAGCTCTGCCATTCAGTCAATTTTCCCTGGGCGGCTGGCCTGCACATGTGCCCTTTCTCTTCCCCCCGTCTATCTCTATTCTGTGAGTCGTGCCTTTCTCTTTCTCATTACATCAAAACATTCACTCCTGACATAATTGCTATTGATTGCTTCATTTTATTATTTGCTTTGAGGTTATCACAAGCAAATACTTTGGGTTTCAGGAGCGGTTTTGGACAAAATGGTGACTTCGTTGCTCTGAAAGATGATCTAGTTTGAACTTCACATCTAGTTTGAAACTGGATAAGAATAGATGGTTCACAGGAGTGCTACTGAAGGCTAACTGTGGGTAGATACAGGATTCACATAGTGCTGCCGCGATTATTCGACGTTGTCGACGTAATCGATTATGAAAATGAGTCGACTACAATTTTTTTGGTCGAATATTCGCCTTTATTTATTTTTGGTCTCAAACGGCTCGTCCAGAGACCTTTTGCTTGCCTGAGATCAGGTATTTCCCCTCCACACCACTAGTCGTACTACACTCGAGGCCGACACCGGTGCGGCAGGCAGCGGCTACACCCGAGGCGGACACCGGCGCAGCTAACAGCGGCTACACCCGAGGCGGACACCGGCGCAGCTAACAGCGGCTACACCCGAGGCGGACACCGGCGCGGCTAACAGCGGCTACACCCGAAGCGGACACCGGTGCCGCGGGCAGCAACTGCGCCCGAGGCCGACACCGGTGCTGCTGACAGCGGCTACATCCGGGGTTGACGCCGAGGTGGCTAACCTCGGCTTCACCAAAGGCTAACAGCAGTGGTATATAATGGCACCGCCAAAGAAAACAAACTTGAGGAAGTATTTGCCGTGCGCACTCTGCTGGCTGGTCTCTCTCTTTCTCGACCACGACCACGATGCATGAGGTATTGAGCATACCGTTGCATATGCTGCTCGTGCAAACTCGTTAAATTGTGTGTGCATATCGTTGTTCAACATTGTTGAATGAGCACACACAACAGACATAACAGCAATAACCTTTGCAACTCGCACGCACAGCACACACAAGGTAAAATCTAACACACACACTTGTGTGTGTTAGAACCGCTTTTTTTTTTTTATTAGTCGTTTAGATTAGTCGACTAATCGAAAAATTAGTCGAGAGATTAATCGTTAGAAAATTAGTCGTTAGTGGCAGCACTAGATTCACACAAGATTTATGAGAGCACGAAGTCACTCAAATCCATCTTGTACTGCCCCGGGCAACACAGAGCAAATCGAGGGTTCTGGCCAATTGAGTGGCAGAATCATTAGCCTGTTTTATGAAGAAGCAACCTTTTACGGACATTGACATTGACATTTTATTTAGATTTTACATTGGAAGAAATTGTTTGCTTCTTGGTGTGAAGTGAATTCCATATTCAAGAATATTTTTGCATTTTGGCAATATTTAAAATAGTATTATTCATATTGACAGTCAAGTACATCTCTATCATTTTCATATTAAAGATTCTGCAATGATATGTTCCAGGCACCTGTTAATTATGAATTGGGAATTTTACTGTCAGTTGCAAGCTGATAAATTAAGCATTAATGATAAATGATAAATATAAAACTGTAATATAATTAAATAAATCATCTTCTGTTTAATATTTTTAACAAGTACAAATGAGAATATTGCTGTGTTGAATTGGTCTAAGAGGGATGGACCAACATTTTTATTGCCCTCGATATGAAAACACAGTTAAGAGTAAAGCTTGGCTTTGCTTGCTTACTTAGACATAGACAAACTTTGTTGATCCATAAGGGAAATTATTTGGAGTCAGTAGCTCACAAATCACAATATATTATAACAAAGAGGAAATATATAAATGGTAATAATTAATTCTAAATAAGTAGCAAAAATAACAAGAGACTAGTTTAAAATAAGGCATAAATCTGGAAATGTATATGTACAAGTAAAAATAAAAGGTAGAAATATAGTAATACAAATACATCTCAGCTATATATAAAAGAGGTTGTAAGGAAAAACAGTGCAAGGATGATATGATGATTAACAGGACATATGGTTATCTGTTACATAAGAGTGAGTTGCTGTACACTTGTATGGATATGGTATGAATGTAGTCCTGTATTTCTCACTGTTTGAGTGGAGCTGAAGGAGTCTGTTGGAGAACGAGCTCCTCTGTCCCTCTCTATAGTCTGGTGCAGTGGGTGAGCAGGAGTGTCCATTGCTGTTTATATGAGAGACCCCGCGTAGCCTTCAATGCAGCATAAGGGAAAAATGGAAGTATGTTTAGAGGCACACGGTACATCTGTTCATTGCGTTGTGATGTGGCTCTGAACAGTGTCCCTCATTACTCATTCACTTACAAGCCCTGCTGTGTTGTCTGCACGTCCCCCTCTGCCTTGGCACCTCTTTCATATGACAGTTAGGTTATCACTGGAGTGTCATGCCCAAAAGCACGCAGACAGCTTTGCCCTTTTACTACGACACATCAGCACTAATTAGAGACCGTGAGTAAGCCGCTGGACTCAAGTGTGCCAGTGCCATTGTGAACAGCTGCGTCTTGAACATGTTTTTTCCTCATGTTTCAATGGCTCTTTTAAGATCTGACAGCTGTAGTCAGTGTAGTAGTGAGATGGTTCATTTGTAATTTAATCAAACGAGTGGGCCAATTTTTCCAAGCATGGGCTTTTATGATGCCAATGTGAGGCTTATGCACCAATCTTCTCCTTGTTCTCATAGCTGTTAGGGCTACTTCTTCTCTTTCAGTACATGCACAAGTTTACAGTGTGTGTTGTTGTATGTAAGCAGAGAGAGCAGTGAAAGGTACAAATGTAGTACGCCGGCCCTCTACAAATTGTGAATGTTATTATTGCAAGTTGAATGTAATAATAGGTTCAGTGATTAGAGCTGCTACGCTATAGTTTAAGTCCTTGCTATTAAGAATTAATTTGGTTCTTTCTTGTGACATTTTTTCCAAATTGTGCAATATGTGTGGAAAAATGTGTAGAAAATGACAGGACTAATATAATCCTCATTGTGTCCTCAGACAAGACACATCACCCAGTGTACCCCAGGGCAACTGTGGCTGCAATAGTATTATTATGAGTATTATTAATTGAATAAAGCACAAAATTATATACTTTTGTTTTCTGGAAATGAAAATGATTCATTTTGTGTTTCTAATTAAAACTTGCTACTGCATTTACAGTGTATTTTACGGTGTTGTATGCAAGTTCTCTCTATTTTGTCCAGTACCTGCACGCCCCACTAAAAGTAACTGTTTTCCCGTCCCAAATGCTGGATATTTTTGACTATACAGTTGAATTCATCTTTTGCCAGGTGAACAGACTGTGGGGAACGCTCGTACTCGCTCTAAAAAGCTTTATTGAACTCGACTCTTCAGAAGCTGCCTTACCTCAGCATGGTACCGGCTCGGCAGAAATAAAGGAAATTGCTGATTTGAAGGAACAGAAGATTAAAAGGCAGAGAGACAGGGGAAGTGCCCGATAAAACCTGTTTAGCTGTTCTGTACAAAGTGTGCAGCAAAATGGAGGAGATACTATGGCTAAAGCTGAGGTCAAAGGTCATTTGGTTATATGAGGAAAAGTTCAATCTGAGCAGAATTAAATCTGACATAAGATGTTCTATCAGATGAAGCTCTTTTGTGAGAAACACTGTAACTAATAAGAGAAAGTACTCCTCGACCAAGAGCATAAAAGCAAGTTGACACTGCAGCTGATCTTACAAAATCAAAGGTTCTTAAGTTTCTGAAGTTCTGTTTGCCATTTAGGCTTGAATAAAGATGTTTAAAGACAGCATTAATGTAAATCCAAATGGGGATTTGTAGATTGTAGGTTTTAGACAAAAAAGGCTGTTGATCATTATAATGGCTTGAATTACTACTGTATATCTCATTTAGAATTTGTTATTTTTATTTATTTTGTATTTATTTTGCATTGTCCAACACACGGTCACCTGCTTGGAGTTGTTATTGCTTTGCCAACAATGTTCCACAGTATGGCATTCATCTTAAACATTGCATGGAGACAAGCAGGTGACACCACCAGGCCAAGTTACAGGTTGATTTTTGAACTAAAAGTCTTGTTATGAACCAGTGTAAGATAGATTGGTTTAATACTATACTGTCCTATGGAGTCAGGTAGGTAAATTACATGCACCTTTAACCAAGGAGGTAAAAGGGGTCAAACACTGGTCTAAGATGAATGCAATAGACAAGCTGGGTGTCCTTGTTTCTACTGACTACTGACTACCCCGCCCAAAGCCCATGCTTGCTGACAATGACTCTTATGACCTCAACAACTAGAGTGAAGTGGCACATTCACTTATCACCCACTGTTTTCACTTTTTGCAGCTGAAAAACAAGTTTTAGCTCTGAAATCTGGGAACGTCTTGTTGATTTTCATGGTGCGCACATCTGTGACATCACCACCGCCAACCAGGTTTTTTCTGTCTCTGTTTAAATTCATAAAATTGTTGGGCATTTCTGACTGATACTCTTGAGAAACAGCGTGGAAAGAAGCAGGAAGCACTGGTCTACGCAGTTGTATGGAATGCCTATAGCGGCTGTGGACATATGTATTTTTTATGGTGTGGATCTCCCAAGGGTGGGTCATAGGGTGAACTTACACACTGTATACTGGAGCTCTGCCCTTAACCCTGAGGCTTAAACAGAGCAGTGAAAACTAGCAACATAGCAAGTGTTCTCATGTTAGCAATACAAACTGAGATATGTTGTAAAGCATTTTTGTTTGTTTTGTTTTTCCTAAGTATTTCCATGTTTCTTTGCTTTCACCCGTGGCTGGATCTTGTCGTCAAGTAAGAGATGGTGCAGCCAGGGAAATGTATTTTATTTGAGACCCACTCCAGATGTTAGCTTGCCGCATAGTAAATGTAGGTTTGCAGAGCTAGCGGCTATGCTAGCTAGTCTCATCCGATGAATTAATAAACCGCGGTGCATGTGTGTTGCTGTGACTTTGTTTTCTCATGCAATATGGATGACAGTGGCTTGCTAAGTGCAGTGAGCGGACCTGAAGTGAGCGAAGGACATAGGCAAACCACAGTAACATTATGCAAAGTTGTATTTAGGACAAAATGGGTTTCTATGGTTTTTACATTTGCAGATAGATTTAAAATAATTTCTCCAGTGCTGTGTTAAAAATATGCATTAAGTTTTGAATAGCTGTGTAATTATTCAAAAATCCCAGTATTATAAAGTAGATACATTATTTATGAATGAATATATTCCCCAGAGAGGTTGATTGGAAGTCACTGTCACTTTTTCCTGACAGAGTAGTGCCTGTCAATGAGTGCTCATAGAATGCACAGTGGCAGTGGTTCAGTCTTCACCCACAAATCCCTAAGGTTAATGGTTTGCTCCAAGCCCCAAGTGTGTATAGTAGAGACTCACCTCACAGCAGGAAGGTTTCTGAGTCGCCTGGGTCTTTCTGCATGGAGTTTGCATGTTTCTCCCCATGTCTGTGTAGGTTTCAACCAGAGAGTCCAGTTTTCCTAAGTCAACCCATAACCTCACTCTAACCCAACATTAGATTAAACCCTCTTGCAAGTCTATTTTACACTATTTTTGTGACTAAATGTTTAAATGACCCTCTTATCCCAAGCCTGTCCTTGTGAGGTACATACATATCAAGCATTTTAAGAATATTTTCGTTCCTGTTGCTACAAAGAGCAGGCCCTTGTATGAATGTTCTATTTTTTTATTGGGCCCAAAAGTTGGTTGAAGAGAACTCGTTTACCTATATGAACTATTACTACTACTTACATTTCAACCTTCCCTTTTTCTTTAGACTGTCAAGTATGAAATCAATAAACCGAATGGCACGAGTCATCCCATTGTTCCTGAAGGTGCTCGGCTCATGCAGTGATGTAATTTGACACGTGTGAAAAGATGCTGTGAGGGATCCTCATGTGTTTCTGTATGAGCGTTTTCCTTCCTTAGGTCCTGTGGAGATCCTGACAGTGTGGACGTTGTGACTGTCTAATGAGCAGGTCTGCAGATTAACACATAGGCCTAATAAGAGGCAGCGTCGCAGGGAGAAGACAGGGAGAGTGAAAACAATGGGGACCATTTTTTAGCTCCCTACTAGTTAACTGCGCATCATTCAGGCCTTTTGCAAAAGCAGTATTTATTTCATTTTATTTAAAGGTCCTATATTACACAAAATGCACTCTTGTAAGTTTTAAGCCACCTTAAAATGGTGGATGGAATTTTGTTTTGCTTCATTCACACATGTTTGAGTAACTCTTTATTATTAGTCTTTCTATCTCCATAGGTCCAAATGCTCTGTCCCACCTTGTGATGTCCTTTTACCTTTAGGTCAGTAGGCTGAAATGATCCAAATGATTCTAGTGAAAGTGTTTGGAGTTTAAAAACGCAGTGGAGCACATCCTGTATTACCACATGACATCACAAGGTGGAAAAGTGTTTTCTGCTTGAGAGAACAACGCATCCTAAATGCAGGATTTGTTTGTTAAACATGTGTGAATGAAACAAAACAACAACTATGGTATGTTTGTTATGAGGAAACAACATCATAGCACCTATCAGAATGTAACGTAATATGGGCCCTTTACCAACAGATCTCTGACCGAATCATTTTTAAAGACCCATTGTCCACCTTGTCTGTGACTTGCTTGTGTCCATGGAGTTATTGTTTGGTTTGGAATGTTTTCCACTTTAACTATCTTAGATTTATTTAATTACAGCTATATTGATGCAAAAATAAAAAGGCATACTAATTGCACACTGACTCACCACATATATCATTGCAGGTAAACAACTAAACAGTTGACAGAACTTTGAGAAATCAGGTGTCTTCATTCCTCAAGATTATTCAGGCGGCAAATGAAAATCTCTAATTAACACATTTCAGTCTTTCGTCTGTTTAAAAAGTGACAAAACAGGTCTTGTAACTCAGTGTACGTCATATCCAACTGTGGAGGCCTGATGCACCAAAATTACAATATCAAACAAATTTATACTTGAGCATCAGTGTGCTCATTCCATTGAAATCTCAGAAGGTCTCTACTCAAATTTATTGTGGCTTAAAAAGTAATAGTTGGATTTATGAGATTTGGGGAATTATGTGCCAATAAATTGGGGACATTTTTCTAGTCTCAAAAGAGCCCATATTATGTTACTTTCTGGTCTGTGTTATAATGTTGTTTCCATACCTGGAGTTGTTTTCTTTCATTCATACATGTTTAACACACACATCCTGCATATTTAGGCTGAGTTTTTCTCTTGAACTGAAAACATTTTGTTCCACCTTGTGATGTCATGTGGTAACACAGGAAGTGCTCCACTTTGTTTTTGAACTCCATAGACCTTCACTAGAATCATTTGGATGATTTCAGACCTGGATATCTACTGAAGAAAAGGTAAAAAGAGCTGTTAACTTATAAACTACCACTCCGTGACATCACAAGGTGGAACAGAGCATTTTGAGCTTTGGAGATGTAGACAGACTCGTTATAAAGGATTACATGTGACTGAAACAAAACACAACTCCGGGTGTGTTTTTGATAAGGTAACAGCATTATCACATGTCTTAAAACTCACAGGAGTCAGTTTTGTATAATATAGGACCTTTACTTTAATCTGCAGTTCAGAGTGGGAACATTTTTATATTTTACTTTGTTACCCACTTAATTAAGTGTATTTACAAATTATCCCAATGAAAAAATAAAGACATGCTTTTATTGCTGTTACAAAATGAAATTGTGGTTTAAAGAGTAGCAGAGATTTATGAGTTATCATCTCAATTAAAGGTCTGCTAATTGCTTAAATAGCAATCTGCATGTAATTCTTAATAAATTTGCACTTTTCACTATAGTTTAATGATAGTTTCGTGTTTTACGTCCATGTGCAGAATATTAGTCATGGGAATTTTTATGAATATTTTAATGAGTCTTTGATTCTGACTCACTGTTTTTAAGAATTTAATTATTTCCTTCAAGAACTTCTAACAATGACAAAATCCATTCTGTTGCTTGTTCCAAGTTGCCTGGTTACATCTTCCTCTCTGAGCTATCACACCATGCCTATAGCGTAATTAGCTGACTTCCGTGCTGATCATTTACCTTCACTCCTTTGTTTCCTCTCTTTGCTATAACACTATCCTCCCCAGGTCGTAATGCAAGGAAATAAAGTCTTTCAGATCTTCGCTGCACATTACACAGAGCTAATTCAACAGTAATACCTGTATTGCTTAAGGGCTACAAGCAAAAAACACCAAAGGTAGAGATTCAAGTCAAGATGAATGTGCATTGAAAAAGAAAACCATGTTATGTGTTGGTTTCTTTCTACTTTGTTTGATGCTTCTGTGACTTTCTTGGTTGATGTCACCTCTGCTAGCCATTTGCACACAGCTTGGATCAGCTAACACATGCTCTTTGGCATTTCTATGCATCATTAGCATTTGGGTGGCATTTTGCACATTCATCCCCTTATTGCAGTTTACCTGGCTCCCTCTCACCCCTTGTGCGTGCGTGCAAGAATACTTTCAAAACGAAACATCGAAGTTATGAAACCCAAACTGCCTTTTGATTGAAGATGCATTTGTGTGTCGGTCTAGAAAATAATCGCCTCTCCCCTCTCTCTCTGTCTAATGATGTGGTCCGTTCATCGCCGTGGGCAACCACATCCCACAGTGGTCTGATGTTGACAATCGGCGCACGCAGGCGGACATAGATCAGGAAGCGTGACGGCCAATTAATGAGAGGGGCGGAGCTACCATCCAGGAAGACAAGACAACTTTTAGCACATACTGGCTAATTAGCACTCCTATTTGACACATACAGTGCAATTTTGTAAAGTATTTTTTCTCACTAATTGGTATTGGTCAAACTATGTGTCAGAAAATGTGTGTTAGGTAATTTTTGATATACTGATACATGTACAAATATATGCAGTCAATATAAAGCTGAAATTGAAATAGCATTTTGTGTAGTTGTAAATAAACATTTTAATAGGCCATTAGGTGCCACATAGAGCGCAATAAAAATGGTTTGTTGCTTTTGTTGTAGTATTCTGGTAATGAGACCTTTCAAGCTGCCTTAACAGGTTCTATTGATTTCTTAATACAGCAAACCTCTGTTATTCTCCAGCAATGTGGCATTTTTATATTTGTGAATATTTAGTTATCGATATGGAAAAGCTAAATTATTAAGCATCCTGTACAGATATTAGGTAAATAGATAATTATTCCTTCCTACTCAAATACCATCTGTAATGCATAAATCTAATAATAAGGAAAGGTCAGGCATACACTGTGACTGGTTTGTTCTGTGGTCATTGCATTTACTATTTTTTGTGGTCACTATAGAAAATCAATCCTCTTTTACAATGGATGCCCTTTCTCTTACAATTAGCTGAAAACTGCATTCATTTAGATGGCCTAAAGACAAAAAAAGCACTGCGTATGCTTGCAATAATACAGGAAGGTTAAGATTAAATTAAGGTAAAAGGTACTGAGGAGCCATTTGTTGTAATCATCATAATAATGATTTAATCATTATTTTTTCATATTAGTTGCAATGAACAGAAGCACATTATGTATGCAGAGAGCCTATAAAATGTTATTATTGATAAAACATGCATTGTAAGTGCATAAAAGGACACTGAGATTAATAAAGCGACAACATAATTATGATTTTATAACTTTATTCCCATCCATGGGGTCCAGAATGACCTCTTAGGACTGTTGCTATGGTAATTAACAATCCAAAGCAAAACATTGTGTCTTTTGAGTGGTCATGAAAGCCCTCAAAATAACTTAACAAGAAGCTGAAACCAAACCAGAATCTAACTTTCTTGCACTGTATTCAATTACAGTTGGATCAAAGTTTAAATGCATTAGATGTGGTGTAGTTTGAATGTCAGATCCTTAGATTACCATACAGGTGAGTGGGAGTGTGGCAAAGGCGTACAGCAGTTACCTAGAAACTGGAAAAGTAGCTGTGACAGAGCTGGCCTTTTGCTGAGCTTTATGTGATGGAACATTTTGCATTGCCCCTAAGATCGCTTAACTATACCGTGACTCACATGGGAGAAATCTGTATTAAATATTTTGACTTTTTCCTTATATATTTTGTTCAACTCCTTATTTTGTTCAGCATACAACATTAAAAACATACAAAGCAGTGTTTACCGTAAAAGAGAAGAAAATGAAAAGGAATCAGTTTGGATGGTGTAAAGCTGAAGTTGACACACCTTTGTGCATTAGGCAAACAGATGCAAATGGCGACTGCTCATCTGTGACAAATGTTATGCCTGTGGCCCCTCTCCTGGTACAGAATGGGTTGATGAAGATTTGATGATAACTACAGCAAGGGTGCTTTGAAGCTCTTCTTTGGACCATTTCCTGCCTATTTACTTTGGAGGGTTTGCCTTATGATAAATTGAAGTTAATGTGAGGTGAATTTCCACACATTTTTTATGCCCTGACTGAACTTCACTGCACAAATACACCAGCCACTGAACACTGTTATATATTGCTGTTATCGTTGATTTGTCATAATAAAGTTAAAGGCGCTCTACCTCATTTTTACTGCCTGTCAGAACTAGTTTGTTTTAACTAGGGCTGGGCGATATGGACCAAAAAATATATCTCGATATATTTTGCAATATCTCGATATACGATATATATCTCGATATCTTTACAGGATAAACTATTGCAAAAACAACAAACACATTTTATCTGATTAATATTCATTTAGTACTACACTTAAACACTCTGCAAAGAGAACTTCCAGTGGCACTTTACACAAAACTGCTTCAAAGTGAAAAAAGTGGCTAGGATTTTTAAACCTGTATTTTCAAATTCCAAACTGGAGTTACTTTCTCTTGTTTTAAAGTGGTATTTAGCCTCTGCACATTTACCAAACCAAACGCACATTGTGACAAACAGATTTTTTTGCATTTTATTAGGCCAACTTTAGCCTGCTCTGTGCCATAGGTCTGCTCTGTGGGGACACGGACATAAAATTAGTTTTTGTTAGTTTAATCAGCGCTCATTGAGGAGGAGCCTATGGGCGCTAATGAAAAATGACCGCACTCAGTATCCAGACCTGAGTCCATGACAAGACTGAGTCCAAATGTGCTCGAGTCCGAGACAAGACCAAGACAAAGCTCTCGCTTTAGCGGAGAGGGAAGTCCAGCGGCGTGGGGCTGTCTAATGAGTGGTGGGACAGGTGTGGGTCCTGCTGCGGGGCGCTCCTCGGTTAAGGGGGTGTGTTTTGAAGCGGAGTTTGTTCGTATGAGTGATATCGGCGCACATGCGGAGCTCGTGTGCTGGAGTCGTGTGCGTTCGGAGGTGTCACGTGGTTGCGCTCGTGCTGGGCAGGTGCATTTAGAAAGTTTAACTCGTTACGTTACGGCTGTGCGCAGTTCTGCTTATTGTGGCTGCAGAAGCACTGGCACAGATGCGCCTGTTTTGTTTTCCACCTTCGCACGACGAAATATTTGTTCACAAATGCAAGTGAAATGTGCGCACTGTAGAGCCCAGGTCCTAGTTCCGGTTTAGTCCGCGGACGAGCCCCGGGCTCTGCGGCCACGTTTAGTCCTGGTTTCGTCCTAATCCTGGTTTAGTCCGCGGCCAGCTCCGGGCTCCGGGGATGAGCACAGGGGACATAAGCGAGGAGGCGGAGGCGAGCGCGGCACAGAGAAGGCGAAACAAGCCGAAGCGGCGAAACCAGAAGTAAACATAAGCATTATAGCGATATATCGATATGTCAGAATTCATATCGAGTTTCAAAAATATCTCGATATATTTTAAATATCGAGATATCGCCCACCCCTAGTTTTAACTGTGATCCAAAGATAGTCCTCACTTAGCTCATGCAATCTAAGTATCCTAATTTTCCATTTTGATGAGTTTATAAGATGGACACCAGTGTGGAGTTTTACCATGACATTAAAATAAACCACAACTAGCTTGCGTATAGTATGGACTCTTCCTGATTATCAAACAGTAAAGTGCTGTAGATGAGTGTAAAAACGCAACATAGGAATAAAAACAGCTTTATATTTGTTGCAGCATTTGTTATGCATTTCCCATCACTAATTAGAGAATGAAAAATCACACTATGCACTCTCCTCAAGCAATGTTTTGTATTTTTCTCACTAATTTTGTGAAGTTTGAAGCTAAATTACATGATCAAATACCATGAAGTATTCCTTTGATTTTAGAAAAGTTATTGTATCCTGAATACCACCAAATGAAAGATTAACTGTGCCAGACAGTCGTAATTAGTGTACTGAATATTTATGTATTCATAAGTATTTTTAGATGATTACTCAATTAACATGTCTGTAGTCAACAAAGAAAAGCAACTGATTATGTGCTATGGTTGTCTTCTACTTCAGTTCATCAGTTTACCATAGTCCTAATCTTAGTTCAAAAAGCCTACTGTCTTAGTCTGGGTTGGAACAGATTTTTATTTTAGTTATTGAACTTTTTGTTTGATAGATCTGATTAGATACTACATCAATACAGCCTATGTTAATAATACATCATTAGCATAATGTGTTAAAGGGTTTCGTGTGCCTTGTAGTCTGAGTTTGCTACAACTACTGATAGTTTGAAATTCGCCATATTATTATCATTATTATTTTTTTGATGGTTCCAGATAAAGGCATTTGCACAGAATAGGACATTAATTACCTTTGACTGGTCAGCATGCTAACACATCATGTAATAGACCTGTTTGATGGTGCATTTTTTCATGAAGTCCTCTTCACAGCCACAGCTTTCACAAGTGGCATGTTTCTGTGAGCCTGTATTCCAAAGCCAATTAACACCTTTACACACAAGTGAACTATGCCAGCCTAGCACCATTAACCACACAGCCGTGTGCACAGAGCTGTACCTGAGTGTGCCACTAATTTGGCTTAACGGACTGCACTGAAAGGAATAATGAGCCTGTGTGATGACTTCACTCCAAAAGATTTGCTCCGGTGTGACATCATCCATGACCTTTGTGTGACTCCTGACACGTTTTACTCCCCTCTGTAGGAGAAACAAGCTTTGAAAGTGACTGCATCCATGGGGACATGGGGCAGTGACACACCCTTATAAAGCGATAAAGCAGAATACACCTTTACATTGGAATTAATGTTTTTACATCAGTTGTTATGAGTAGAGGGTGTGGAAACTGGAGTGAAGTACTTTTAATTAGGCTAATATTGTTAGCTGCAATTACGTACTTGTTATAGACTAAAATTAAGTAGTCTGTGTAGGAGAGGCAGGAGACTCTGCATGCAGGAGAAGTTTGTTTACCATCAGTGCAGAACCCAGAGACATGAGAGCTCAATGCATTATGGTATTGTCCATCATGTCGGCTATGTTTCTGTTATAGAGAATATTATAACCTCTGATGACAAGGTCAGATACAAGGACTAAGCTGGTAGTGTCCTTGGCACAGCAGACCAATTAATAGAAACCTGAACATATTATCAAGACAGTACCTGCTCAAGTTGTAATATATGTTGATGCTATTTCTGGCATGAAATGCTTCTAAATCACTGTGTAACTAACTGGTTAGCTATCTCCACCCTGATTAAGTAAATGAATAAATTAAAGTTAAGTTGAGAAACCAATCATCTTATTGTTTATAATTAGGTTGGACAGTTGCAGTGTATTAATTGAATAGCTAGTTTTTTGCTTTTCTTGCAGTTGTATGATGTTTCTTATTGCAAATGGAATAAAAACATATTTTTCAAAATTATCATTACCTTACACTGTCTTAAGTTTAAAAAATATTTACAGATCTAAAATGACTTTATTATGTTATATTCTTATTTATTTTGTTCAAAGCCATTCAGACCAGAGCTCACATAGCATGGGGGGGGGGGGGTCCGACCTTGAGTGAAGCGAGATGACGAATGTTAACACAGTGAACCGGGGATGTTTCCCTGCTCAGATTACCACCCGTCTCCTCTAATGGACATCCTTTCACTAGCCCGCTAAACCATCACTGTCAGATCTGACCTCTCTCTGGCCAACCCAATCCACAGCCAATGAACACACTCAACCACCAATAGTCTACCAAGCTAGATTTGCATCCCTATAATGTGTAATAAAGATGCTGTAGTCTATAAATCTATAATGCATGATAGGATGACAGCGAGCAGCTCAAACATGGAGGAGCACAAGATTTCACACTTGCGCCACACCTTTCACACAGCTGAGTGAGAATAATGAGCAGGATATTGATTCAGTGAGAGCGCTAGAGAATTTCAGAGATTTTAGCTTTTATTTGTAGAAGTTTAGTTATTTAATTGGAACTGTAGATTTTATTGATGTTTAATATGGATTTCAAGTGGATTTTTATGCTTCGTGTACAATAGATATATATGCCTTGCAAATTTTGTATTATGTGATTTGGTTTACGTTGATTTCTTGGTACAATTAGCTGTCCTTTATCCCAAAGTAACTGAGAATAAAATTAACTAAACTGTGATTAATGATGACTTTTATAACGTCTAGTGTGCTTTCGCGTCTATTTTATTGCTTTTATAATTGTTGTGTTCTGGACTTCGGTCAACTGTGTTGTTTTTAAAGTGCATTAGAAATAAAATTGGATTGGAAAAAAGCTAACTGAATACAACAGAAAATAATGTACTTTTGCATTTATGGATTGAAACTAAATGTAATTTAGTCTTAATTTTGTCATTGGTCATTGGGACTGGGTAAAAGCTTAAAAAGAGTTTAAAAAGACCAAAAGCATTAGCTGTTAATATTAATATCATGCAAGGCAAGAAAGCCTCCCTGGCATGATACTACATAATTGTATATAGCTCCTATGATAGGGCATCTGACATAATAACCTCTGCATAATCACTGAGTAACTGGTTTCCCCTGGTTGTACTGTCCCTTTTAGTGCTACATGGGCAACTTTTCCATTTTTCGAAACACATTGTTTTGTAAAGAAAAGTGAGTAAATCTGCAGTAAGGCAACATTGGCAAACAGGATAAAGAAGTGTGTAAAAGATTGATGGAGTCAGAATGTGGAGGAAAGAACAGGGTTGTGCATACAGCTGCAGTGGAGCCCTCACCTAATGGGCAGCCAGGGATGTGTGCGAGTCTGGGGAGAGACACAGGCCTGAGGAGCACAGGAGGAACTGTGAAAAATGGCTCTCTGTCAGGTGAGCTGTGCACCCACAACTGGCTCTAAGTGTTTTGGCCCGACCACAGAGAATATGTGGGGGTGTTAGAATATTCACCATCCTTCATCCCAAAGCATTGTAGAGATAGATATATGGTTGTGAGTGAATCTGCGTGTCTCACATGTACTGTAGAACACATGTAAACAATGCATGCAAGCATGGGTACAATATTATATATGGTTCATTGAGAAGGAAGGCAGTGGAGCAAAAAGAACTGTTTACAGTTGTCTTAGACAGTAGTTTATTTTAGATTATTAGTGATCTTAGCAAATAAATTATATTTTTATCCTGAGCATAATTACTCAGTTTGTAAAATCTCTCAATAAGATCATGTTGCATCATAGAATTGCTGGTACAAAAATGTGATATTCTGTCACCACATTTTTGACGGATGGTGTGAAACATTTTCTGGAAGGCAATGACAATTATCATTTTATTGTTTTGCTTTTTCTTCTGAAGTTGCCTAGGCTAATTTGTCGGAGAAGAGTAGTTACATCCTTAGGCAAAACAATTCTCTGGCCTTCCCTGTGGATAATATGATTGTGGAATTTCTGTCTAGCCCAAGAAAACCTTTCCAACAGAATAGATTTTTATACAGTATATAAGTGCAAAGCAGAATTATATTATATTACACATTTGGGCTGGCATATGCAGACTACATGCCTTATCTTTTACATGGACAAATCAGTTTATATGTATCCTCAAACAGATTTTCTTTTTTTTCTTTTTTCTGGTGTGCTTTCTTTGCAAGGGCTTGTCACCCCTGTAGCTTATTTAAATTCATAGACTTGATCCATCCTTGAGTTCTTTATTAGTTTTTTCACAGTTAAATGTTTTATGTACCAGATTGTGGAACTAGCCAAGCAAATATGGAAAATGTGAGTTTGCCCTTTCTGTGAACCCTTGCTAATGCAATCCTCTAAGCAAGCATAAAAGTGTATTGATGGCAACATAGTTTACTTCTCCCTGGGTTCCTTCTCTCTTGAGCTCAGTGCTCCTTCTGGTTTATGCATATGTATTTGCAGTATGGCCATAACATCAGAACTGTCTCAGCATGTTAGTGGTGACTTCTGGACTGCCTTTGTTTCAACATGCAATTGTCTTGAAAAGCTCCTTTGCATTCAAAAAGGAGAAATCTTTCTTATTATGAAAAAAGGTCAACAACGATCACTATATTAGCATTTAGTGATGGGAATAACTATACTTTGGTTGCTTCTTGTGTGGTATTTCTGTATAGCTTGAAATTTCTATAATGTTGTATAGCGTGAAAACGTATTAATATGTACAATTAATATGTACAATTTATTCTAATGGGATCTGAAACTTTTTCCTATTGTGAGCCTTTGGTGGATATACACTCTATGCAGCTCTAGCCAAAGGGCTAACTGAAAAAAATACATAGTCAAACTACATTCACTCTCACATTTAATCCCTGAGGCCAATGTGGTCACCAATCTATGTAACAAATGTATTTTAGAGGATGAAAAACCATAAACATCTTGCAACATTTCGACGTAATTTGCCCATTTGAAGTCTATGTTAGCTAAAAATAATTTCTGTGTGCCCTTCTCTCTTTCTGTTCTCATGAAAACCTAAATTCTCATCACCAAAGCTCTGTCATCTCCCTGGCAGTATCCCTGAGCCTCTGCGGGG
Organism: Odontamblyopus lacepedii; assembly: GCA_034769755.1. Lineage (NCBI taxonomy): Eukaryota > Metazoa > Chordata > Actinopteri > Gobiiformes > Gobiidae > Odontamblyopus > Odontamblyopus lacepedii. The sequence continues at coordinate 28,918,069 of CM068362.1, read as the reverse complement.
TGTTATTAGGATGAGTCCATATACAGATGATCCACGGTGTATGCCTTCCATGTTCATCCCAACTATTTCTAATATTCCTATGCAGTGCCTATTAAAGTTTCCCCCGTTAAGCGTGTGGAAATCCCCTATAGCGTGTTTGCAGAGCCCAAGTCAATGTAGTGTTAATGGAATATAATTGGAAATGGCGGTGTAAAGAAGTTGCCTGGGCTGGCTAAACCTAATCCCATAGAAATCCTTAAGAACTTATTAAGAACATTTGTGTTGGACAGTGGTCGTCAAATGGAACTAAGCCCTTCAACTCTGGGTTTCTGCAGAGTTAAAATAGTTTAGTTACAAGGAAAAAAGTTGATTCTACAAAATGCAACCGGTGTCAATATATTTTACAAGAATTTCAGTGATCATGAAACATTTAGGATTTAAAATGGTCACATTTTTATATAGCGCTTTACCACTTTCAAGGCACTCAAAGCTTGTTACATCAAGGAAACAATGACCCGTTCACACACACATTCACACACCAGAGTACGCAGACATTATTGCCCCCACTATAAATGGCAGTTCAATCCAAACATTTTGCTTGTGGAGTATGTTACATAGATGGAAGATCATTGCAATGATTCAATGGAAATCTATTTTGCCCTTTACATTATCAATACATGTCCCACTGTGCCCAAACATGCCACATTAATACATAGCATTTCTCAAACTATTGTAAATACTTGTCTTTCAATGCGACACAAGTACATATTAACTTCCCACATAGACATTTATTTTTCTCTGCAGTGGGCGGCCATCTTTGTGCTGTCCCTTGACCTGGTCTGAACTGGCAGTGCTTCTTGTCCTGTGGGGAATTCTGGGCTCTAATTAATTTCCCTACTGCAGTGGCTAGTTAGGCCAGGAGATGGAGAGGAGGACGGGATGAGAGTCCGTACAAAGCCTATTGAACATTGATTGTATTTGCATAAGCAGCTGCAGTGAAGTACAGTCCCTGACAAAAGTCTTGTCGCTTATCCATTTTGTAGAAACAAAAGCTTATAACCTGACTTTAAATTAATCGATTGGTTTTAGAAATGTCTCATATGAAAGCTAAAACCCTCCCAAATTATACTCAATATACTAAAATAAATTTGCTTCACTGAAGAAAGATTGATCATTTAATGAACACAGAAAGGTCAGATTTTGGCAAGACAAAGGTTTTGTCGCCTACAGAAAATTGAACAAATAATTTAATTCAAATACAAAAATATGTTGCATAACGTCAGTGAATTAAGTAGTGGTGCTGTGAGATCCACATTTAATATCTTGTATGACTTCCATGAGCTTGAAGGACTGCATCCATGCGGTTCGACAATGATTCATACAATTTGTTGATGAAGTCATCAGGAATAGCAAAGAAAGCAGTCTTACATGCATCCCAGAGTTCATCAAGATTCTTTGGTTTTGCCTTCCATGCTTCCTCTTTCATTCTACCCCAGACATGCTCAATGATGTTCATGTCTGGTGACTGGGCTGGCCAGTCCTGGAGCACCTTGATCTTCTTCACCTTGAGGAACTTTGATGTAGAGATAGAAGTATGCGATGGAGCACCGTCCTGCTGCAAAATTTGACCCCTTTTATGGTTGGGAATGTAAGAGGTAGCTAATACGTCTTGATATTTTAGGCTATTGATATTGCCTTCCACCCTGCAAATGTCTCGCACACCCCCATACTGGATGTAACCCCAGACCATGATTTTTCCACCACCAAATTTAACTGTTTTCTGGGTGAATCTTGGATCCATGCGGGCTCCAATAGGTCTCCTGCAATATATGCGGCGGCTGTGATGTAATTCAACCGAGGATTCATCTGAGAAATCCACCTTCTGCCACTTTTCCAGTGTCCATCCTTTTAGCAGGCTGTGGGCCTTGGCAAATGCCACACGGTTTTTTAATTGCCTTTTGTTTAGTGCTGGTTTCTGTGCACTGATTCGACCATGGAGGCCATTTCGAGACAGAATTCTACAAACTGTTCTGGTTGACACAGGGACCTGAGGTGACCAGACCTGGTGGAGCTCTGCTGCAGTGGAAAAGGGGCTGGCCTTGGATTTTCAAATCAACAAACGGTCCTCCCGAGCAGTTGTCTTGCGGGGTCTGCCAGACCTGGGCTTGTCAAAAACAGCTCCAGTCTTTTCAGATCTTTTTCTTATTCTTTGTACTTGACGCTGAGACACATTGAAGGTGTCAGCCACCTCAGCAGTGGATCTGGTCTTCAGCCTCTTGATAATTAACGCTTTGGTCTGGTTGGGTGGATCTTAGGCATGTTGTCAGAGGTCAAGTTGCAGTTGATGTGAAGGTCTGGTGTGCTGGGGTTCTTTTTATACACACCCACTAATTGATCGATCAGTAACTGATCACAGGTGAGACTGTAATCTCGGATTGGGTGCATCATATGACAAGGCGACAAGACTTGTCTTGCCAAACTTTGACCTTTCTGTGTTCATTAAATGATCAATCTTTCTTCAGTGAAGCAAATTTATTTTTGTATATTGAGCATAATTTGGGAGGGTTTTAGCTTTCATATGAGACATTTCTAAAACCAATCGATTAATTTAAAGTCAGGTTATAAGCTTTTGTTTCTACAAATGGATAAGCGACAAGACTTTTGTCAGGGACTGTATAGAGCCCAGTGTGACCCCACTTGCTTGCACTGCATTCTTGAGACATGCTCTAGCAAGATGAAATAAACAGTGCAACCGAGAAAGAAAATAGATGATTAGAGTCCAGGGAATGGCCCACGTCTCCTGCATTGCAACATGTGTAACATGTGTCTCAATCAGGTACTTCTAGTTATGTGGTATTAATATGGTAGAAAAGATTTCACTGGACACTCAAATGAAAACATTTTGACTCTCATCCAGAAGTCAAATGCAAATCTGATCATGGTGATGTGTTCATTTGTTACTAGGTTATGTCATGATCTGTAAATTATCATAAACATAAATTCCTGTACGGTGGTGTAAAAAGTGCAGTTTTAAAAGCAAAGATATGGGTTGTTGAATTGAATTGATATTGGTAAATTCAATAAGTAGTGAGTTTTATGCCATGTCTTTTTCGATGTTCAAACATTTTTTTATGTAAAGCACTTTTCCTTAATCACCAGTCTTAAAACTGAAATGTGACATTTTTAAATGGATGCACAGTCTCCAAAGTCTACATATGGTAAACCTCTATTCCATTTTGCCCAGAATATGTTAATCTGACAGCTCGCTAATCAAACTGTGCAGTTCACATCGGTGACGACAGTTGGCAAACAGATTAAAACTAGATTTATTTGCTACATCTGTTGTTGCATCCCATTTTTGTGTTATGCTTATGGCATTAGGCAGTGAAAATGCCACTGTGAAAAAATACATTATTTTAATGTCAGAAAGTTTCAAGTGCAAATTACTTTCATAACAACTGAATAAATTTAACATATTTTGTCACTATATTGCTGTTTTCTTGGGTCACCTTAACAGCTATACATGCATTTGCATTATCAATGGGAGCCAAGGAAGCAAAGTTGTTGCAGTAGTGATTGTAATAATGCATCAGTTTTATATAGCGCTTTTCTGGACACTCAAAGACGCTTTACAGAGCATTATTCATTCACTCCATACCCGGTGGTGGTAAACTACTATTGTAGCCACAGCTGCCCTGGGGCAGACTGACGGAAGCGATTGTAATAAACATAGTTCTACTTAATCTAGTAGCTGTACTTGAAATGGCCCTAGAAGACAGTTGATCAGTGGTTGCCAAACTTTTATAGTACAGATATATGTACCTTCACTACTAAAGGCTTGAAAAACATGTCTGGATGCCACATCATACAATATTTGATATTTAATCACTCACTCTATATTCAAACTGAGCATGAGTTTCCAAATGATTAAAAAGTCAACACAATATGACAATTTTCTTACAGTAGTAGTAGCAGCTAAAGTAACAGTATTACTAACTAATAACTACTAATAGCAGGCCTATAGTGATTGTGGCAGTGGCAATGGTATTGTAGTTATAGTATCATAGGCTGCCAATGGTGGCAGCTCTTGGTGGGTTTCAGTTTCCAGAATGTGATGATATGATGCTGCCAGATGGGGTCAAGAGCCAAAATCCCCTTTTATTACTTTGCATTTTGCTACGAAATATCTTAAAGGTGAAGTCACAAATGTTGAACTGTATCATTTCTACTATTGACTAGATCCATGAATTCACTGTGTTGCAACAAAAACAGCCTTTGAACAATATTCACTTTAGCTGCCCCCTCATCTGCACTAAATATGATGGGTCTACAGAATGTTATGTTGTCTGAAACCCCACAATAGCACATTTAGTAAAACCACAGAACTTAATTGTTGCTACTCAGGAGCCTTGAACCACAAATATATCCCACTTAATGGCTAATTTCTCGATGTTGCTACTTTGAAGCTTATGAACCAACACAACTTCCTGTTAGTGTGTATTTTGTTGTAGCTGTGCAGATCAGTGTCCATGCTGAGGGCTTTGTCACAGCTGACCTATATTAGATGAAAGCAGCTGGATCAGGGGTCTGCAGGGACAGTCAAAGAGTTGTGTTCTAATTATCTCTGCAGCGGGCTAGCGTCACATCACCACTAACACACACTAGCATAAACACACATGCTCCAGCTAGCATGCACACAGACACACTCGAAAATCAATAGGAATCTGTAGAGCATCTGCTAGCTAGTGCTTGATGAACGACAGGCAGATCCTCAGTGGAAGGCTGGCATCAAAAGTGTGGCAATTGTCACACAGTGCATATTAAACAGGGTGGAGATCAGGACCTTCAGGACCATTCGCAAATATCAACATGATGTTAGTCTGTTGGGGCAATATTGAGGGCTATTGTTGAAGAAAATCTAGATGATAAATGATAATATTGAAACGAATATGCTAAAGCAATATTATCTAAAAATATATATTATAAATGTACAGTATAGTATAAAAAAACATTGGTAAAGAAGAATGAAATGCTAATTTGTTTGTATCTATAATAATGGAGAGAAGAATTCAGCCTAAATTTCCAGTGTTTGTGTGTTAAACGTGTGTGTGTGAAACAAAACACAAAACCAAAATAATGTAATATTGGCCCTTTAAATGTTTGGCCCAGCAATATTGTATGATTCAGTTCTAGTAGATGGCCTCCTCTTTACATCATCCTCAGAATATCAAGAAGGTTTGGTGAGTGAAACCCTAAAAAACAACATGGATGATGAAGATGCCGGAGGATGATAAATGCTAATGATGTGTTTACAGATCAATTTTTAGCACACAAGCTAACACTTGTATGTTATGACTAAAGCCCTAAGTGATTCTCTTACCATTAGGAGGCAGATGAACCCTTTAAGCTATTACAGCCACTTATTCGTCTGGTCCTTTTTTCACCTGTAATAACTACGGGTTTATTTCTCTCTCATTCACTCTTTATTTATTCCATTTTTTCAGTGGCTAATTCTGTTCTCTCCACTTGCTTTTCCTTCATCATTTTGCTAGCTGTGGCTTCTCAGCCGAAGAGAAGCTGTTCCACATGAGGACAGCAAGTCTTTCAGAGTATATTTCAATCCAGATTTTTATTATTATTATTATTTGAAATACCTAAATGTAGAGACAGTTAACTTATACATTGGCTATGTAAAAGAGCTATTGTGTTGCATTTTTTCTTTTCTTTTTTCAGTGCTATAATGACTAATAGCCCTGTCAAGGTCTTTGATAGTTTTTCATTAGCTCTAATTTAGTAATTGCTTTGTAATAATCCTACATTTTCAATCTATTATTTACCTTTCTTTATATTGTGATGTTTGAGTGACTGTGTCCAAATAATTTCCCTTGTGGATCAACAAAATCTAAGTCTAAATTCTTCTTAGTCAATACTTGAATGAATAGTTGCTTTTGTTTGACTGGTGTTTTTCCTTGACCTGTGTGCGGAGGCAGTTGAGTTCAAGGTCCCCTAACATTTCTTGCCTTTGTGTCTTTCCTTCCGCAGAGTGACTGGGAGAGAATTTATTCAGCTGGCTTTTCCTTCCTGAAAAAAACATGGAGCCCCGTTTCCTGATGACACTGTGGTAAGCCAAAATCTATACGCATGGCCTACAATCTCCTTGCTACCTGGATACCTTTACGAATAATTCCTCTCCTTTACTGGTGCACCCTTGAAATGCATCCCCTGGAGTAGTGTATAAGAGTTCCCAGTGGAATCTCTCTTGGATTAAGCTGTGACAGTGAAGCAGCGCTAAGGAAGTGGGGATCAGAAGCATGCCACTCACGCTGTTTCTCTAGTGTTCTCCGTTTGATCTCTCATGTGAAGAAGGCTGGTCCTTTTAAGCTACAATTCAAAATCATGGCCTTGTACAACATTGACTGTTTGTATTAGAGCAAAGTAACAGTAAAATCAATATTTGTGAGGTTTTGTAGGCTTTATTTTTAATGTCAAAGAAGTTCAGCATGATATTTGTACAATCATAATACCAAACTACTTTTTTTTTTGCAGAAGACAACAATTTTACACACAAGTATATTAGTTTTTATTTCTCATATTATATAAACTAAATGACACCTCTAGACTTATTACAATGGTAAAAACATTGCTAAATAAACCCCTCGGTGATATTGTATACTGTTGTATTATTATTGTACTAATTTGACGTGAATTACTTAGACTTAGCTTTAGACAAACTTTATTGACCCACGAGGGAAATTATATGGACACAGTAGCCACCACATCACAATAAATATAATAACAAAAATATAAAAAGAACTGTAAAGCAACAAATTAGTTCCTTTAAAATATCTGTCTTGATTTAGGCACAAGCCATTCAACCATGCGAAATTGTTTCATAGAGAAGTTGACAATGTTGTGGCAGACTGTAGCAAAAAAAATAGCCACCTGTAGTATCGCCCAGTCATAGTAGTACTGCTATTTATAGCTGCTATGTCCTTTTTCTGACTCCTCATGTTTTTCTGTGCTTCAAATAAACAATGGTGTTCTGCTAATGTCAAATCTGCAAGCACTTCCTGCAACTGACTGTTCACCCCACTTTTGTCATATCCTATTTTTGTTTTTACAAATGTTCAGTCATTTGTATATGTCCCACATATTTAAACTGGCTGAATAAGAACCCAGTTTCTGTTCATCATGTACTGTAGTTTCTAGAAAATCCCTGGTTTGTATGTTTTGTGACATTTACTGTTTAGCATAAGATCTTTATTGATATAGGGATTGGGATTTTGGCCAAAGGGTTAGTGACTTTGCCCCATAGCAAAAACTCTACAGATAGATTCCTGGTGTATGAGGAAAAGTGGCTTGTTCTCCTTGTATCTGCCTGCATATATAGCAAAATAAAGCTTTCACATGCCTATATTTTGCTGGATTTGCAGGATTTGAAGGATCAGCACTGCTCTATAAAATGCATGTATAACCATAAAAAACCCTGCTAAAATAATACATTTAAAAAAGTTTTTCTTAATAATTGACATTGAAATTGGTGTTACCACAGTTCATGTTGTCATAAAGGTTTTCCAGTTGAGAAATGTCAGCCGTCTGTGATTTGGGCTGCTCCACATCCTTCAGTCATTCATTGCATGTGTGTTTGTTGGAAAGACTTGCACTGACAAACGATCTTCACAATGGTCCCTTTGACAACACCGTTTTTAACTCACTTTTGGACTCCATGAAACACAGAGTGCATGTGGGCTCGGGTCACTGCTGTCAACCTATTCTTTCCTCAGCTGTAACACTTCAAACAGCATTCCTTCTTTTGTGCACTGTGGTCTAGTAGGAGTAATAGGAAACCCTTAAAACATTTCTGTTGCACTCTTTGCACTACAAAAGACAGAAATAGTATTCATACATATCAGAAAGAAGAACATGGTGTGTCTTAGTTCGGGGGTAAATGCCAAAATGCCTGTAGGACAAATTTGTAAATTGTAAAATGTACACTTAGTTGTATCATTGAACAGCTTCTAGAACCAATGCAAGGATCTCTGTCTAGATTGGGAACCATTTAGACTAATCCAAAGAGAATATACTGGAATGGTTGAAAGTTTGAACAGTAATGAAATCAGCCAGATTATCATTAGACTTGTGCAAACTGGACAGTAACCATTTAGTTTCATGCTGACATCAATTATGTGAATAAATACTGTTGCTTTAAATTGCCTGGACCACTTCGGAATACTCTGAAGACTTATTAAAATGCAAGTCTTGCGGTAGCCTAGGGAGAAATGAACCAAGTTATTGACGTCTTTCTTGCTCAGGAGTCAAATTACTTCAGAAGCGATTGAGCCGTTGGTCTTATTTAAACCCAAGTACTGTATATGATCCTACGACGTTGACACCAAATATCTTTCAAAGCGCTGTCTTCATAATGAAAAGTCTTCTGCAAACACAGTGATGCTTAAAATGTCTGATTTTCATTTCTCCCTGCATTTCTGATTTGTCCGCATCCCTGTCCAACTCGCCTTGAGTCTCTAATTCTGTGTCAGTGTCTGTCTCCTTCACTCTTGTTGATTTATGGATATCTTTTATCAATGCTGAAAGCAGGGCTCATCTGTTCTGAACTTCCACCGGTCTCATATCATCCGGTGAAGTGCACGGATTGGCTAGAATTAGGTCTATGTGTGTGTGCGTGTTTGTGACGGGGAAACAGAGCCAGCCAGTGGATCAGCCTTCATATGGTTTAATCAAAGCCATCCATCACATCTGGATAATTAGACAGCGGCATAGATCGTAAAAACCTGAGCCTATCGCTTTAAGCTATTTTCTCCTGGTGGGACATGTCACAGTGAGAAAGAAAGACTTGCGTATAGCGTTCAGTTAGGTTAAAAATGTTTGGATTTAAAGTATCAACACCAAAGCATGATTTAAACCAGTAAGTTTGTCTCTTTTAGCTAGGGTCAGCGAGTGATGGTCAATTAGATGTGTCAAATTAGCGCTGGCAGGCACAGCTCTGTACAAAGCCTGATAATGACCAAGACACTGGAGTCCATTACGCTAAATGTCGGCAAAAAGTCAAAATGAGCTGTCAGGCATTGAATGGATTTCAGCATTTAAACTAAAAATGACAGTCGCAATTAGAGCGCCTTTGGTACTGGGGGTTATAAGGTTCCGATTTTCCCTCAGGGTACAGAACGGAAAGTGGTCTGGTTACAGTTGCTGGTGCAAGGTAATGGTGTTTAATATTGTTGAGTAATACTGTGTGTTAAACCCGTGGGGTCAGGACATCGGGCTAGGTGGGAAAAACAGATTGCCTGGTTTTAGTGGAGGAGTAAGTGGATAATGATGGTTACACAGTCAATTTTATAATATACTGTAGACTTAAATCAGGGGTTTCCTCGATTCTGATTCTTAATGTCTTTATTGTAACAGAATATTTTCTGATAAAAACGTTAGATTTTTCCGTATCATTAAAGAATATATATCTGTCGTCATTATTTCATGGCATTTTTAACAGGTTCACTTTACGCTATTTTCAGATCTGTTATAATTTTGTTTCTTCATCAAAAACATATTCAGAGTTCTGTTTTGTTTGATACACAAATGCTCAACACAAAAACCTCGCATATTTAGGCTGAGTCCTCCTCTCAAACTGAAAACACTCCGTTCCGTCTTGTGATACTATGTGATGAAAAAGGAAGTCCTGTGTTTTCAAACTCCATACACCTCCATACACATCACTATCATCTTAACTGTCATTTGAATAATTTGCAGCCCTGGAATTGCCAGTCTCTACTAAATAAAAGGTAAATAGTAGCTGTTAACTTGAAAATTACCCCTTCATGATATCACACGGTGGAACAGAGCATTTTGAGCTTTGGAGATGTAGACAGACTAATAATAAAGGGTTACTCAAACATGTCTGAATGAAACACAACTCCAGGTATGTTTTTGATGAACAACAACATAGTACTTAAACTCACATCAGTTGTGCGTATGCAGTGATCTAGGCATTGGTTTGAGAAGTGTAAGAAATGCCATCGCGCACATGTGCAGTAGCATAACTTAATCTTTCCAACAGTTTTGAATTTGGCTCACATTTTAGATCAAAGGTAATTAAGGTATAGTGTTGGCAACGTGCAAAACTCTATTAGAGAGGCTTTGAGTGTTTTTCCACAGTTCTGATTATACCTCTTCTGAAGATTATATATTGCAGTCACAGATTAGCACTAATCCTGCCAACTTGTATTTTATATTACATTAGCTCATAATCACTCGCCTTCCACTCTCAGAGGTACGCTTTTAATGACTCGAGTTTACATTGATTTGATGAGGATGTGTGGGCCGGGGTCTGTGGGCTCTCCAGGGAATTTAAGACAATATAGACTAATGAATGTATGCATATCCTAATGAAAACAAGCATGCCATGTACACTTGTGGTACAGTGTAAGTATTTTGTGTCAAGATTGCATGTTGTTAATCGAACTATTCATGAACCAATTTATGTGTGTTTTTATCCATGCTTTCATTTTCACTTCAGTAAATTTGAAACTCTGAATGTATAAGATGGAAGTTATTTGTAGGGTTGTGTAATTAATCACATTTAATCAAATTCAAGCTAATGTGTAACTGTGAATGATATACTTTAATTTGACAGTCAATCTTCTGTCAGTAAAAGCATGTGGCTTTAGTTTAGAGGAAGAAATCTGACTATTTTTTGTGGTAAGACCAAAAAGTAAAAACTTTTTTACTCTGGTTCTACTCGGCTCTGCTTTTCCCAGGTAGCAGTGTTTAAGCTAATGTAACTGTTGACTAATAATCTTTTACTTTTTAGTTTGGGTGTATTTTTCTCTCATTACCCAAGTACCTGCATGTCTCGTGCATGTCTCACCTCCTGTCCACACGGTGAGGTGTTCTCTTATGAGACGATAATGACATGTGTCACTTGGTCTCACATTTGCACTCTACTCTCAGGGTATACAGCTTTATAACCATGGGTATTTATAGGCATGTTACACTAATATCCATCCATCCATCCATCCATCCATCTTCTCCCGCTTAATCCAGCTGGGTCGCGGGGGCAGCGTGCTGCCCAATACTCATAGCACCTGACCCCCCTATGAACCCCTCTGCAGGTGGTGAGCCCACAGGACACACTAATATAATTAATCATATTCAGTGTGTGTAATATTGTCATCTCGTCTGCTATATTAGTGCTATTGAAGGCTCTGCTCTGTCTGAGACTTGTTAGACTTTAATCTCTGCTTTATTTTAACACAATCTGACCAGAAAGAATTTACTTGCTAGACAAGTCAAATAACATTACAGTAAAATAGCTAGCATTAGCCAACAGTTTTTCAGTTAGTCACTCTCAGTCACTTGAAATCCAACACCTAAAAAAGGACAATGAACACTCACATTGATCACAGGACCCTGAAAATGTCCTGTTTAAATCCATTTTGTATTTTTTCTTGAATTTTCAGACGATCTTAAAGCTTTCATTGTCTGCCTTTGCTAATATGTGCAGTGCCACAATGGAAACAATCCGCCATACACGTACATGTAGACCACCCCCAGCGTGAGGTCACTGCAAAGTATCAATAGAAGACTTTTACTATACTCAGATCCAAATTTTTCAGAGTGCTGGATGAAATGACAAGAAGAAATGACAGCAGATTTTCATAAATATTTAATGAAATCTGAAGTTTGAAGCAGTGGCTGAATATGCAGGACTCTCTGGAAATGAATTAAACAGACAAGAAGCTAAGAAATTGTAATGGTTGATATGTTAAGCACCACATGTAAAATGGGTTTTTCTAAATTGTCTGCCAGTCTTAATTTCCCTCACATACTCTTGTTAGGTGTATGCAGTATGTTATATTTCAAATGGGCCAGATGTGAGCTTGTTTGGTGGGAATCTGGTTTGGTTTGGCCTTCACATTTCCACAAATGAAACATACTTAGCAGAGTGCACCAGAGTTCACTTTAATTGGATCAAATGTGAACACGCCTACTCTATGTATGGGGGAACACAGATTTTGCAGTTGCATTTCCTATATCTAGAATCAATGTCAGATTTACCACTGCCAAAGGGTGTTTTACCAGGATTGTAACCATTAACTGTATTTGAGCTAAACCGTCTTCAAAATATGTTCACTAAAGAAATCAATGTATTCCCCCTGACTCGAGCACTCAAGCTCTATACTATTGTATGGTAAGATCGACTGTCAGTGTGTTCCTATGGTGCAGTTATAATACAGTAATTACAACTATGTCACTAACCTTTATCCTGCTGTGGATTTCTATATTCTACCAACAGTGGACAGACAAAAGCCCTGCTGATCCTTGGTGTATAGTTCAGTTCGTGACTCACACGGAAAGAAACAATTATTCATTAAATCTTGGAAAAGCTGTTCTCAGAACTTCAGTAGATGAAAATCAATCAAGACGCCATAATAGGTCATTCTACCAGATTTCTTTCTTTTCTTTCACCATTTATAAATTTATGAATAGTTGCCTCCATCCTTGAATTGTCACTAATAAAATTATATTTATATAATGCTATATTATATATTATATATAGCACATAAGATTTTTTTTTTCCTTTAGTAAATAAATAAACAAAAATCTGTGTGTTGTTGAAGAAACATGAGAAATAAAAGTGGGGGTTTTGCATGTGAGTCATGTAATAACTTTATTGACTGAAGAAACTGAATGATAACTGAAAACTGATCTGCTTCATTATAAATACTTGTTCAGTTGTTGTACATTAAAGTACACAGGCAGGTTTACAGCATTCTATAAAATTTAAGTCTTGGAAAAATGTAATGCCTTAATACTTTTGTAGTTTTGCTACTATATTTTGAAATAAGTATATACTCATATAACTCAGTATGTTTTTAGAACATCGCTTCAATCAATACTGAAATTTGATGCAAGCCACAGTTTTGCACTGGCCAGTACAGTTGGAGAGAGATTTGTTGAACTTTGTCCTTGTACAAAGCATCAACAGTATAAGGTAGAATAGCCCTATCGAGCTGAATGGAGCAAAATCAAGTCATCAGAAGGAAACCAGTTCAGTTCCCTTTGGACAAAACATGAAAGTGTTTAGTTGATTTCAATAATACAATACAAATTCAGATTCATATAGGCCTACAACAAAATTACAGCTGCCCTATTGCCCAGTATATATCTTAATATTTGAAGTGAGTATATTGCAGCCAGTGATGTTGAATGATTCATGGCTACTCTAAATAAGACTACATGAATGAAGTGGGTGGAAGGTGGCATTAGCGTGGCTCTCGTGGTGAACAGAGATAGCTTTTCGAAATTCTCAAAGCTACAGGTCACATCTTTGATCTTGTAATGCGAGAATTCAATATGTTGGAAGAAAAATTACACTTAAGAGACCCACTGCACTGAAAATACACTGTCCTACTATAGAGGATGAATGACATTGTACACTACATGTGCACTATACTGTCTTAAAATAGACTACATATGGCAAATATTCTGAAAATACTATATACCCATACTTTGATATATATTATTTAGTCTATATTTGAATAGAAAGACATTTAACTTCATCCACATTATAGCCTTCATGATGGTTTGAGAAATTGAATGAGGTACCATATTTTGCATTTCGAGGACAGTTACATCAGCTGTTTTTGTCTACATTGGCCCTGATTTCAATTGTATCCATCATGACAGATATAAAAATATAAAAACTACTCAATACTGACATAGAAAAATCCCATTCTCTTGTATAAAAATGGGTTTTGATTGCCATTGTTGGATCAAAATCAGTATTGAGTAGCCAATCAAGTAAATCGAGTTTGAAATTTGAGTACTGAGACAACACTAATAGAAAGGGACTAATACACAGTGACAAACCTCAAACTACTCCTTAGCCAAATCATCCTGAAATAACTTTTTTGTAAAACCATGTAAATTTGTATTAATTTGCGCTTTCTGACAAGGCTAAAAATGCACCAACTCTTTCCTTTTTATTCTTTGTCTTAGTACATTCTGATTTTATTCGTGCTCTGCAGACTGCATGTGCGGTAAAGCCCTGCTCCCTTCATTAACCCTCTTTCAGGTGACAATAATGGGTTTGAAAACACAAGACAATAGCACACGAGGATTATCCCCGATGACGCCCATTTCCAAAGCTCTTCTCATACAAAATGCAGGCATGTCAAATATCTCTTTGTTTGGGCAGTATATTATGAAGAAATGTTAGTCAATATGTTACACTACATTTTACTTTTTAACAAAACTTTCAGCTGGGGATAGAGGGTTGAGAATACATGGCATTACCAGTGTTGGGCAAGCTAATTGCCAGATAAAGTACCATATTTTCCAGACTATAAGCTGCTACTTTTTTCCCAGGCTTTGAACCATGCGGCTTTTACAAAGGAGCGGCTATTCTGTGGATTTTTCTTCCACCGCTAGGGGCGCTCTAACCGGAATTTCAAAAACAAGGTAGACAGAAAATGAATGCAAAGAATACGCTACTTTTTATTTAGCAGATATAACACGCACGACAAATTACTAACTGGTAATTATTTTCAAATCCTCGCCCCTTCATCATGAAAAGCACACGAAGGAGTTTGTATGATGCAAGTTTTAAGTTGAAGGCATCGATCTTGCTCCAGGAAGGAAACCGCTGTAGAGCCCTGCACTCCCGCGGGACCCAACACAAAACAGTGCAGCGCAGAACATATTCTGAAAGCTTATTGTGGGTGTGGGCGGGAGCGCGACCGCACGACGCGGGAGCGGGACTGAAGACTGCGGGAGCGGGCCTGAAAATTCTGTCCCGCGCAGACCTCTACCGTGCTGCTGCACATAAGCTTGGGTCAATGGTTTCAGCGAAGATGATTAAAGTGACTTGTGGTTTCACTGCACAGGAGAAATGAAGGTCAATTACCGGGTCTTTTCTGTTTTTGACCTCGTTTTAATCAGCACAGTTGCTGCCGTGTTAAAAGGCACTGTTCGGAAAGAATCTGTTCAGGTACAAAATCATTCTGTATATGCAGAAAATATCTCATTTTTCAACATAGATATCAGTGGCTTATAGCCCGGTTGCGGCTTGTATATACTTAAAAAAAAAATATATATATATATATATATAGAGTGGATGCGTCTTATATACTGGTGCGCTCTATAGTCCGGAAAATACGGTCACTATAAAACTACAATAAATATGAAAACAATTAAACTATATTCAGTCTTATTTGTAATGCTAATCACCATATTCACCAAAAGCCAGCAGTAAAAGCTATTCTTCTCCACAGAATTCAAGCACCACAACGGACTCACAACTGTGCAATCATAACAGCACAGGGAGACACCTGTCTGAGTCCAAACAGCACATTTACCAAACACACACATCAGAACATTACAAACATGTGCACACCACAGAACAGAGCTTAAACACACATAAAACTAGAGGTGAAGTGCTAAACATATATTAAATTAGCTCCAATTACTATAAGAAGCGTGAGCAGAGGGCTGAACTCCAACTCCCACTGTAGTAGTCTATCTGAACTCCCATTATAGAGAGTCACCTAATAACAATGTGTATATCCACATGTATGCTGCATATTTCCTCTTGAAAAGACTATACCGCGTGGATCTAAACCAATGAAATGTCAGCATACCTAACATTGCCTCTAATTTTATAGCCAATCATTGTCTCTGATCCCTTGTCCCAGTCTTGTATACTAATGAGCCTCCTTAAGCTGACAGTAAATGAAATAGTGTTGCAGCAGAGAAAAAGTAATGCGCTAGATTATAACTATTGGTAAAAATACTATTATACGTAAACAGCATTACAGGTGTTACAGATTGTTATACTTTATGCAATATGCAGACGGAGTTGTTTGCATACAAAGAACGCAAGATATAGTATATAGATATAGATATAATCGTGCATTTTGGCCTAAAAATTCAACACTTTTATATCTTCATCATTTAGAACCGGAGTCCTAATACTTCCTACATTTTGATCCTGTTCCTTGATCACACTGTGCACTTGAGAGGTGTGAGATAAGATGAAATTAGAACTTTGCCATCCAAAAGTAGAACTGATATTACTCACACAGGGATGGGTACATCTGTGAAATGGTAATGACATTTGATTAAAACTGTGACAAATGCGGTCCCACCTTTTGTACAAAGCCATGAACCTGTGACGAAGCGATATGGGGAAAAATGTGATGGCAGGAGGACAGGGTACCGCAGGAGAGCCAGGTTCTTATAAGGTGAAGGTGTTTTGTAATGAACACCTCACAGACTGGCAGCGAAATGTCAGCAGTTGCCGTTCCATCCTCCCTATCCTCCATCTTGGTTATACGATCCTTTTGTCATTGCCTTGTCTTTGCCACAGTCTCGATGCCATTTAGGCGTTTCTGTGGAATCCGGTGAGAGTTCCTGGATTTGGGTTGTAACAGCTTTAGCACTTGGGATAATGGTTTGTAATGCACTGGCGGCTGCTCCCTGATGGCCAGGGGACACACTTTACAAGAGCAGAGCACCAATGAACTGGTCTGCAATCTATGTGGGCAAACTGAAGTGACACTAAAAAGTTTGAAAATATACATCCACATGCAAGTTTTTTACTTTAAAAACATACCTACAAAAGTCATTGTTTCCTGAGAGTAAAAATATAGGACTCATACCAGGACAACAGCCTCATTTACAGGTATGTATTCTATACCGACCTAATGGAGCTTAACAGTGACCGCCCACCTCCTGGTGCCGGAGTGAATTTCTAAATTTTTTCCAGACTTTCCAGGAAAAGAAAATAAAAAAATTCAAAAGCTTGCTCAAAGCTAATCAGCTATGTAGTAACTAATGAACAAAAGACCTATCATTTTATTTAAAAGCAGTCTCTGAAACTTTATAAACCACTAAGTTATTAAAAGCATTTTTGTGTTTTAATTGTCCTAAAAATAAAATATTTTTTAAACATCTATGAAAAAAATGAATGGAGCTAGGCAGCTACATTGGTAAATCGCAATTTCAATGGTCACAATGAGCAAGTTATGAAGACTGGAGTTATTATTGGTACAACAAGGTCCTCTGTAAACTCAATTAACCCACTACATTTGCATATTATCTTATAAATCTTATAACTGAAGTAATCAGATAACCCAATAATTAGATCTGATTAATGGCATGTGTTTATCACCCAACCCACCGTATTCGCCTGTTTGCTGTATTTTCCTCACACAAGAGTGAAAGATTAGAATGAACTCTGATTACTCACATCACATTGGGCTGTTTACATGCCATTTCAATAATCTGATAACTTCAGAAATCAGATAATGATAAAACCTTTTGAGCGAATATTATCTGTGTCTCCATGAAGTTTTATATGCGAACTGTGAGGGAGGCAGTTAGGTTTGCACTCAAATGCACGACTCGAGAGAGGAAATTCCAGGGCAAGGTCTTTAATCCAGAAAATGGTCAATACACAGAATACAGTCCAATATCCAGATGAACAAATCCAGGGGGAACAGGCAAAATCAGGGTCCAAAAACAAGCTGGTGGTCCTACACAAATATACCATGGAACACAACGAAAAAGGCTGGAAAACTTGACACCAAGAAACACAACAATTTGACACTGAACAGAGGGAAAACACACATCTTAAATAGGGGAGACAAAGAGGCACAGGTGAAGCAGATTAGAGGCGGGGCAAGCAATCACAGTGGAGGGAAAACACAAGGACAGGAAGTAAATCTGAAAGCACACAAGACGTTAAATACATGTCAAAATAAAACAGGAAACAAACACATAATTTAAACAGAACAGGTCCTGACACTAACTCGATAGTTTAAACCTCACAACATGAATGTGATACTCTGGTGTACATACTATTCTAGGTAAGGCAAGTTTATTTGTATAGCACAATTTGTACACAAAGTAATTCAAAGTCCAAAATGACTATACAAACAAATTAAAATATAAATAAGCATAAAATTAACATTCAAGGTGCACTGTGTAACATTTTTGGTGTAGGGTCTGCCATGTGCCATCTCCATGGAGATGTTGTGGCTCTGTCTGGAATGTGCCAGTATGGCATTAAACATATCCATCTTGCATTTACTCAATAACATGGGTTTTTATTGATTGAAACTTGCATCACATGCTAATTTTGTAGCGATAAATAACTGTAATGCCATACTGTCCAAGGAGAGAAGCTGGTGACAGAAAAACTCCACCAAAAACCTTACACAGTGCACCTTTAGAAGAGAAGAGTGCAGAATAAAAATCTTTCAGTCATGCACAGCTAAACAGAACAGTTTTGTGCTTGGATTGTTTTATTCTGTATATTTAGCTCATTAGGTCATTGCTTACTGAATTTTATTTTAAAACAAATCTAAATTATGGTATTATTGTTGTACAATAATTATGATTATCGTGTCCAAAGTCGTATACCGTGTCCAAAGTCGTATACATTATATAAATACATTGCGTTTACCAATTGCAGACATGGACTTTTTAGCATAATCTTATCAGCATACATTATGCACTATGGCTTGGAACTCCAACATTTTCCCTGCTCAATGAATAATAGAAGAAACCCATATGTACGGTCTTGTAAATCTAGATCACCAACTGTGTGCTAATGGGAGCTTGTTGGCCCAGAATGCCCCAGGGCTTTTAGGCAGGCAGCTGAATATGAGGTCCACCACAGCACTAGTTCTTTTGTGTTTTAGGCGACTTTTTGCGATCAATTTGTTCCCTCAAACTTATTTCAGTCCTCAATCGTTAAATTTTATCTTCCTGCTGGCCAAACTTCTGCATCACTCAGTAGTCAGTGCAGCAGAATGGCATGCTGGGTATTTAATTTAAAGGTGCCCTCTGTGTTGTCTACTGTTATATTCTGAATTCTTAATACATCTCTGTGAATACTGTCAAAATAATATTCAGAAAGTATAATATTCTGAAAACTTCTCTTGGCCCTGGCTCTGTGAGTGGCTCTGTATTTTCCCTTCGTTAGTGTTGCATTAATTAGACCCACCACTGACCTTAGCAAATTCACTGTTCACTGCATAAGGTTCTTTTTAACTAGTATGAATGAAATTAAACAGAAAGTAAAATCTGATCAGGGTATTTTGGATTTGCTCAGTGTAATGTAGATGAAGACTTGTTAATTTCCCTCCCAAACCTTTGTCTTACCTTTTAAAAATGGATGGGACAAGATTTCAGTGCCGCTATATTTCAAATGGATATGTACAGTAAATAATCTGCATGCATTTTGTTTGGATAAAAAAAAACACTGGTGAGTTGCAACTCTTGAGAAGTCATAGCCATAGCTACACTGAAAAGTCAATATTGTGAGTAAAAATTGGTAGCTGAACTGAATAATTTGCTTCTTATAAATCTTGTCTTGTTCTCATGGGAATTGTGTATTGTCCTATCTTAAGTATTAAAGGTGCACTGTGTAACTTTCTACAATATGGCATTAACTCCACAGACACAAGATGATGCCACCAGGTCGTGTTACAGGTCAGATCTGTGGAGTGGTGACTTTGCTCACGGACAACAATAAAGTGATGTATTTAGCAATTTAAACACATCTAACTGAAAAAATGCATGATAGACACATTTCATGTCACACTGTGTAACATTCCACAGCAAAGCAATTATAGCTCCATGGAGACAAGCTGTTTGCGGACTCCACACCCAAAAGTTGCATAGTTTACCTCTAATGTAAGGCGTATTAGAATCTATCTTTACTTTATCCATGCGGGAGCACACTCAAGGGTTAGATTTTAACCCTGATTTCTATTTTGCTTCTCACAAACAATAATTTGTTGTGGTACTTGTGTTGTCCTCTGGTTTCAGCAAATCTTTCTTGAAATGGCGCCTGTGTGGAGTTGCTGTCCTTCACTTAGGTCTGAGATAAATAATTGTTGCAAAATACCATAACTGTGATGTACACAATTTAATGACAATGACTTATAATAACCGTAGATTCAAGCTCCTCTATTATTATATTTATATTACCCCACTTTTTTTTTACTTACATGGTACAAATACCTTTATTAGTACCCCTCTATAATGATACACATATTTTGTTACTATTATGCAGATTATTTAACTATTCTGTTTCTTCATTGTTAAGATTTGTTTTTGATTGAGTTTTAAGCTATTGTGTCCAAGCAATTTCTTTTGTGTATGACTAAAGTTTGTGTAAATCAAACTGGCTTGCTATCTTGACATATTGAGTGTGTATTAAGGTCTGATATTATGCAAAATTGACTTGTGAGCTTGTTAAGTGTGTTGTTACCTCATCAAAAACATGCGAGGAGTTATGTTTTGTTTCATTTACACTCAAAATGCTCTGCTCCAACTTGTGGTGCCATATAGTGGTAGTTTTCATGTCAATAGATCTTTTACCTTTTGTTTAGTAGAGGTTGGCAATTCCAGGGCTGAAATTATCCAAATGTTTCCAGTGAAGATGTATGGAGTTTAAAAACACAATGGGGCACTTCCTGTATTACCACATGACATCACAAGGTGGAATAGAGTGTTTTCTGTTTGAGGGAAAAAACTCTAAACCTAAATATGCAAAGTTTGTGTGTTAAACATGTGTGAATTAAACCAAACACAACTCGAGGTATGATTTTGATGAAGAAACAACATTATAACATAGATCAGAAAATAGCATAATATGATAGCAATAGCAGTATCATTAGTCATGGAGTCCGCTTGCTTTTCTGCGTTATCCCTTCAAGTGGATTGACTGCCCTTTGCTGTTTTGAGTCCGCGCTGTGGTTGAAGGGATCAGGCCTTGACATGGTTGTGTTGTCACTGTCACAATGCCGGTCAGATCCTGCGATGGCAGTGAAGGTGAGAGTTGCTTTTTGTTTGTGGAGATGTGCTCAGCAATTCAATTTGACAGGCCAGTCTCAGAGGGGAGCGCTGGAAGTATAAGGACAGAGCGGACAGTAATAGAAAGGCACTGAAGCTCATCGGGCATCCTCCATGTTGTCCGCTCAAGTTTGTATTGTTGTATGGATGTCCACAATGCTGGCTTTGTGTACAGTTTTAAGCTTCACCTAGTGAGATCATGTGGTTATACAGGCTTTTAAAACAGTGTTTTTAAACTAAAACATTTGGATAATTTCTGCCCTAATAATAATAATTTCTCTACTGAACAAAAGGTAAATCTGTTAACTTGAAAACTACAGCTTCATGACATCAGAAGGTGGAACAGAGCATGTTGAGCTTTTGGAGATGTAGACATCTCAAACATGTGTGAATGGATAAAACTGGAGACCCCAGAAAGAAATTAAAACCATATTGTTTTAAACAAAGCAGTAATATCTCCATGGAGACAAGTAGCTGGTGTATCTTTAAGGATGTTTTTCACATTCAGAATAATAGAAAAGTTTGTAGTTTTTTTTCCAGTATTATTTTGCAGAAAAAAACACTTTCACTTTACGTTAGAGAACCCTTTGGATTTCAGACTGGTCTCTTATAATTGTTCACATAGATGACTTGACCTGACACTGTTGAATGGTTTATATGGCAAAATGGAAACTGAAAATAGGTTGGTGTTGTGCAGAGCTGAGCTAGCCGGTCAGCTAACAAGTCCGTCAACAACAATTCATCTCATTAATACATGGACTCAGATACATCTTATTTAAAAAGAGAAAATTTGATCACAAAGTCTGTATCAGTGACAAATGTACGTGAGCTTTTACAGAAGAAAAGGTCATTACTTGCCATTGACACTCATATAACACATATAATCTTGCCACTCAAAAATGTGAAATGTTATGACATCAACTGCATAACCTCTATAGAGTTTGGGAGACATGCGGTCACATGATCAAATATGATATAACGAACGTCATATGGACATATATTTGTAGAGTACTGTCTAGGCCTCACAATAATTATTATATCGACTTATTGTTCAATATACCGAAGCTAGAACAATATATTGCTCCATATTTATTGTGCATTTTTAGCAATAGTTGGGTGATTTTTGTCCATTTTTATGTAGTAAGATAAGACTGGAGCTGTAGAGGCTTGAATAAATAACTTATGTGGCTAAATATAACTATAAATTCACAACAGACAGCAATATACCACAATTACTGTATGCTGTTTCAATCAATAAACAGAGCAAAGAACAGAGGAGTCTGTGAAGAGTAAAAAGGGAGAGTTGTGCTGCAGAGGTGCCTATGGAGAGGAGGAGGGCGGCTCAAATCAGTGGTTGGATTTTTGCAGATGAACAATGATTGCTTGAGAGGGTATAAAGTATGATCAGACTGTCTGAGAGAGGAGCAGCTGAGAGGAGGCAGAGTGCCAGAATATGAGAGTGAGGAGTCTTCCTGGTACAATCAACACATGAGTTGTTTTTGGGTAATTTGCACTTTGCTTCAGTAAACAGGATCACAAAGCTGTCATGTGTTGATTAGAACATCTTTGTTAGAGTTCTAGATATATTTTCTATTCGATAATATCAAAGTATCATTTAAAACATTGACTATATTGTTTGTATTGACCAGCACAGCTATTCCAGTAGTATGATTTTGCATAGGGCTGCTAATCTCAACAGCAAAGAGGTGGAGCATAAATAATATTAAACATTTTTACAAAAATCAACCTACTTTAAATAATGTTTTAGACTTTTAGACTAGTTCTAGTTCTCCATTGAAATTAATGGAATTACGACTGGTGGTAGTTAGGGTTAGGAGCAGAACAACATTACTGCTACTACTACTACATTTTTGTAGTAGTAGTAGCAGTTGTAGTAGTGGCAGTAGTAGTGGCAAACAGGCAGGTATTAAAAGTAGGAGCCAAACTAAATCTAAGACCATATACAGTCTACACATATACGTTCAATGTCAGTTTTCTCTCATGCACTCACAAAGTGCACTGCAAAATGAGCTTTCAGTCCATTGTTACCTCACCCAAATAACTGTAGTCTGATTGTGTCTGCAGATCAGAGCCTGTCTGAGGAGAAAGGGACATTCTCAGTGCATTATTCAGCCGGGATGTGGTATTACGTGCCATCTGAGCCTCTCTCCCCACAGCCCTGTCAGAATTGATCCATAACCTTTGACCTTTTCAGAATGACTGCAGCGTGGACTTGTGGCAGTTAGTGTTTGGCTGTTGTGTCCGGAGCATGAGTCAGCCTGCTGCTCAGTGACCTTTCCACTGGATCAACTACAGGTCACACGCCCAGACTCCTGGCCCTGGTTTTATACGGAGCTCCAAAGGTCAGAGTTTGGCCCCAAACAGGGATATTACTCCTCAACAAGTCACTGGGAAAAGATTAGGGAAGTATATGCAGCTAAACAAGAGGGTGCAGGTAAACTAGTATGGCACACTTGGAGTGGACTAGACATGTATTTTTTTTTTTTTAGATTTGAAATTTTCAGTTGTTAATTATTTGACCTGTCTTTTTTTACAATACAGTACAACACAGTTGAGTGAGTAACTCAACTGTAATTCAGTAGATGCCATAAAGATAATTGAATGCAATACTATAGAACATTCTGGCCAAAGCAACAGGAAGACCCTCAACTAGAAAAGTTACATAATGTACCTTTAAAGTTACATAATGTACCTTTAACACTCATATTATAATCTTTCAATTAGAGATTCAAACTGGTGCATGGACTGGTACTGGTGAATGAACTGGTAGAACACATCATTGTATTCAGTTATTGATGTGCCTGTATTCTTCCAACAGTTGTTACAATCCATCAAATTTAGTTATTCTGTATTATATGTCAACTACAGCAACCAAAACCACTGAACCACTAAAACTGAAGTTTGCCAAACATGCACATTCCACCACTCTTTTAGAAATACTTGACGTGTGCTGGTAGAAGTCACACCGGGGTCAGCACAAATCCTGAGTGTCTGAACTCACTGACACAGGTGCTTAAACTACATTGTAGAATATTTGTCACTGACTGAGTTGTAGCAGATTTTGACTCATGTTTTGTCTGCAAACACTTTTTGCAAATGAGTCTCTTGGTGCTCGGGGTGTTCTCCGCAGAGTATGTATGAATAAAAATACATCAAACTGGTAGTAATGCTCTTATTCACCCGTCATTTACAGAAAGAAGTAGGGCTGCAGCTATCGATTATTACAGTAATCGATTATTCTGTCGATTATTTTGTTCGAATAATCGAATAATCGTTTGTTATTGTCGTGTCTACTTTGCACATGTTAAGTACACACCACGTGCATTGACAGATACACGTGTTTTGGACATGAAAAACGTAATTATCGCTGGGCTAAGGTTGACTTACCTCGCGGTTTCTTTTCCACTTGATGTAATGTACGGGGCTGTTTCTGTTTAAATGTTGTAGCATCAGTGTTGAGAAGGTGACTTTTAAAATGTAATCCCCTACAGATTACAGATTACATTCCCCAAAATGTAGTTTGTGATGTAATCAATTAAATTACTTAAAGTGAGTAACGTAATCTGAATACCTTGGATTACTTGATATTGTCATGATTTTTAAAACTACATAAATGTAGCAACCAACTCCTGCAAATTCTTGTTTGGTTTTAGACCTGGATTAGTCCTGGTTTTAGATCTGGTTTAGACCTGGTTTAGACCTGGTTTAGTGGCGCACAGGAGGAAGCGCGGTCCACGGAATGTACGCGACAAGACACAATCCACGCGCAGAGTGCGCGGCGTACGGGAGATGAGGAGCGTGCGGCGTACCGGTGATGCGGGGGTGCGGTACGCTCCGCACCCCGCCACCGGAGGTTATGCTCTTATTATACATCCATGGGCGCCGCGCTGTTGTGTGTACAGTGAAGTGCAGTGGTCGTGCGGAAACTTTACCTCTACCACAAAAGGTTCCGGCCATCGCCGAGCGTATGAAAATAAAACGAAGCATCGAGGCAAAAAAAAATAATCGATGCATTTTTCTAATCGATTTAATCGATTAACTCGATGAATCGTTTCAGCCCTAGAAAGAAGGATTGAGCTTAAGAGAACTACTTGGAGATGTCATTGGTTTGGCATGTCCACAGTATGGCATTAAATGTCTATAAAAGTATCTACCCCATGGAGACAAGCACGGGACACCACCGGTAGCATATTCTCCACCACTTTTACACACAGCACGGATCTACTTAAAATCAAATTAGCTGTTACCATGTAATTTTGCAACTGTGAAAATCATAGTTTGTGATTATGAAGATAACTGAACAGAAGACTATACTATACTATATTTAACAATTTTCAAAATGAATTCTCAGATGAATGCCAACTACCAGCTGCCAGCTAAACACCAAATTAGACTTTCAAACTCATTAATGTTTAAACCTTATTTGTGTCTGATTGGGAAAATAGTGCACTTTATGTTGTGATAAATTAGTCTTCATATCTTGTCTCTATGGCTCTGTTTAAAATTAGGAAGTGGCTTCTATAGGTCTCCATGGGACTTCATTAAATATATGCGCTGGTCTGGCATACATAAGGCTGGATAGAGTTCAGTGAGTTTGTGAGCCTAACTTCAGTAGCACTGGGAGCGTAGATGAGGGTGACATGAAATGACATAGATACATCAAAGAGAGGGCAGGAGAGTGACCAGAGAGCTCCTGTGATCTGGACCAGTTCTCAGTCCCACTCACACTAGGCCAGTCTTTCAATTAAGCTATCACTCATTACTGGCAATGCACTTCACCCACATTGCCCAGTATGAAAGTGGTGTGGGCGTGAGAAGCGCTATATAAATAAAAAACGGACTTACTAACTGATCTGTATACACATTCTAACTTGACTTTGACAATATCCAAGCATACAGAACTGACCCATGGTATAGGTGGCTTTCACGTGCTAAAACTCTCAGATGGCTGGGAAATGATAGTAATCAGTTATGGTAATGTCACAATAAAATATCCAAAAGGAAAATCCACAAATAAATATACAATACTAAGCCCTTGAATCTGCGACATCCACCAGTTCAATAGTAATTTGACCTGCTCATCATCATTGAAATATAGGCCTATGTCATCTGAAACTCAACACTACATTGGATTTCCATTTAGCATGTTAAATTAGCTGCCTCCTTGCTTGTATATTTCGCATTGATTTTGGACTAAAAGCTCATACTGAGGCTTCCTTAAGTCTGAAAAAATGCCAATTAACTTAACTTCAACATATAACAGCTATGTATATATTTTCTTTAAATGCCCTATATTATGCTATTTTCTGATCTATGTTATTTCCTCATCACAAGTTGGAGCTGTTTTGTTTCATTCACACGTTTAACACATAAATCACACATATTCAGGCTGTGTTCTTCTCTCAAACAGAAAACACTCTGTTCCCACCTTGTGATGTGGCATTACAGGAAGTGCCCCATTGTGTTTAATCTCCATGCACCTTCACTAGAGTCTTTTGGAATATTTTAGCCCTGCCAATCTCTACTGAACTAAAGGTAAAATGTGTTAACTTGGAAACTACTGCTTCATAACATCATAAGGTGACAGAACATCTTAGGTTTCGGAGATGTAGACAGACTAATAATGAAGAGTTACTCAAACATGTGTGGATGAAACAAAACACAACTCCAGTTATGCTTCTGAGGAGATAACAACATTATAGTTTGGTTTAAAGCTCTCAAGACTCAATTTTGTGTAATATAGGACCTTTAATTTAACCTTTCTAATTTCTGCAATAACAACAGAATTCTCTCTGCTTATGATCTGAAGAAACCTACTCATTTATTCACCCTTGGGACTGACACAATTCACTGCTATCCACTAGTTTGCGATACTAAAGTATGTATTCTTTTTGTCTATTTTCCCTAAACCCCCTACACCTGACGGTTCCTCTGTCACAGCTGGCTGAGAACGTTAGGGCACTTAAGAGTTCACAGTGCCAAGCCTAAATGGTTCCGCCTCCCTGGTGTCCTTGGATCTCGAAGTAGCCAGCCTCTCCTTGATCACGGGGCTATCATAAGCGTTACCTATGCGAGTTAATTTGTGTGTTCATCTCAACATGGTGCTGATTTGTGCCGTGTTTAGGTAGAGTTAATGTGTTTTAGATTCCACTCTGATTGGGATTAATTAGATGATAAGCAGTGTGCGCAGACAAGATGCTCATTCTGATTAGAGCTATCAGCTTCCTGTGAGAGGCACAACTAACAAGGCTTGTGAACTTCAGCGGCAGCCATTTTGGAACACCTCATCCTCACACTTCTGCTGAGCTGCAATTCACTACCAGCTCTTCAACTGTTTCAAGATGTCTTCACATTGGAGTGTGTGTGAAATTTAAGATTTGGTAAGAGGAAAATGCAAAATGATGAACATTTTCATTAGATAAAAATGTATTGTATTAGGTAGAGGAGTAGTCAGGGTTGATCTTGCAACTCTGATCTCCCTATTAGTTTTCAGATCTAAACATTTTCTGTCACCACCCACCAACCAAAATCATATTTTAGGTAATTTGATAACAAAACAGTTTTAGACCTTTTATGTGTTGTGTTTTAAGATGCATTCATTTGCTCAAAACAAATTATTGTACTTAATCACTATTTTTGCAATGCATTTATAAATTACATTATAGCATCATAATGGATTGTTTTAGGTAATTATATCTAAAAGTACACACAATGTAGAGTGTTTCACAGTGTGACTTTAGATATATCTATTTCCATGGGACCAATTGGAGGAAAAGAGTAACAGTGCATGTTTTGTAATATTTCTTTGGTTGATAAAAAAAAATGCCTGTACCTGAAAAAAAATACACCCTCGATAAGGTTAATGCCAGACTGTGGAGCATTCCAAGCAAACAGACAAACAGGTGATGGACCCTCAGCCAGAAAACGTACTTGTCTCGGTTCTCAACCATAACAAGAGACCTTCTTCTTTGCATAAGTTTGCATTTACTACTTCACATTTGTGTGGGAGAGCTCTGGCTGTTGGACACTGCAGATCTGGATGCACAGAAAAAAAAATACATTTTGACGGGCAGAGAGTGAGAAGCACAAGAAAAGACATGTTTGGCAAGACAGTGCAAGCTGGTTTGCTGTGATTGTAGAAAGGAAGTCTCAGAATCCAGGAAAATTGCAAATGAGTTCATACATACATAGAATGGTACTGTGGACAGGCAGGTCCAAAAGGCTGGTTAAGAGTTTATATGAGTTCACTGAAGTATAACAAATGATTGGTGATTACAGTCAACCTATAGTCAACCTATAATCAAGTGTCATTTTAGATCCAAGAAGGGACAAATAACGTCTCCTTTTATCACACTCCGTATTGATCGAAAATGTTGTAAATTATCCATTTTAAATATTTAATTTGTATATTTCTTTAAAATGTCATAATTTCTTTAAAATCTCATCATTTCATTCTTAAACACAAGTTGAAGCAGGTTTTTGGTACAGCATCAAGCTCTGCTCAGCTGAGAGCTGATGTCCTGACCCAGGCCTGACCCAGGCCTGAGCTTCTGCAGAACTCATTAGGGTCCAGGTATTTTGTGGGAATCTAAAATTTGTTTAGTAAAATTAGTAAGTTAATTTGCATGTATTTATTAAATAGGACAATAAAGAATCATATTACGCCCATATGCAAATATTTCTGTGACAAACAGCTGTTTCGAGCTGTCTGGATAATACTAAAATTTTAATCTCTAAGGGAGGGGTCAACAACCCTCTTTCATTCTGCTGTTGTGGCTCCTGTGACTTTGGAAAATAAATAATGAGTATTTAATTGCAATGTATTTTTATTTTAGTTAGTTTGTTTTTAAATGTAATTCTAAATTTGTAGATAATAGTAATCTTGTAACATTCAAATAAAACGTCTTTAGAGCTCACCGCATCTTCTCCTATACACTGCGCACATCGCACCTCCCGTACGCCGCTATGGGATCAATACAGGGTCACAAATACGCACAGTTGTAATAAAGTTTTGCATCTGTGTAAGAGAAATTGTGTATGTGCAATTACATTTTGTACCTGTAGAAATATTTTGTACATGTGTGGGTGAAAAATGTGTACCCGTAGAAATATTGCGAGCATGTGCAAATAAATTTTGTACCTGTAGAAACATTTTGTACGTGCGGAGGGAATTTTGTAACTGTAGAAGAAAAATGTGTACCCATAGAAATATTGCGAGCATGTGCAAATAAATTTTGTACCTGTAGAAGCATTTTGTACGTGCGGAGGGAATTTTGTAACTGTTGAAGAAAAATGTGTACCCGTAGAAATATTGCGAGCATGTGCAAATAAATGTTGTACCTGTAGAAACATTTTGTACGTGTGGAGGGAATTTTGTAACTGTAGAAATATTTGGTGCGTGTGAGAAAAACAAAAGCATATGTGTACAAATATTTTGTACACATGTCCCTGCTCGCGACTCAAAAGTTCATGCTTGCGAAACTGATCTACAGATGTACGGATTTTTGACCCGAATATTACTGCCAGCTTGGGAGAGCCAATCAAAACATTGCTTACTGCAAACCAATCAGTGCTTCCCAAGGACTTGGGAACCCACCAACATCCTTTAACGCGGCCTTGGTAAAGTTATGTTCCTGTTTGGTGCGCAGCAGAGGTGTAGAGAACGTAGCCTATTCGCATTGAAAGCAGGATGGAAGCAGACAATCCGGTGAGTGAGGTTCCGTTAAAGCACGGAATCGTCCAGTATTTTGGCAGTTAAATGATGCATCCAGCAGGGGAACAGGACGCGATTTCTTCTGTATTGTCTGAAATGACTTCATGTCTGTCACACGTGTCTATAGTACAGAAACTAGGCTACCTGATTTCATAGTCCGAGTCAAGACCGAGTCTTTGAAGGGTCGAGTCCGAGTCAAGACCGAGTCTTTGAAGGGTCGAGTCCGAGACGAGACCGAGACCGCAGAAAATGGTCTTGAGTCCGGACTCGAGTCCGAGTCCGGACTCGAGTACTACAACACTATAATTTACACCCCAAAATGTATATGCAAACCAGCAAAGACCTATATGCTTCGGCCAAGGAGTTTAGTTGTAGCCTGGACTTCTTGATCTATCTCCAAAAAGCCCATTACCTACAACTAATCTCCTTGACAGAGATGACCTGGATGAATGAGAATATTCACGGACAGCTGTGCTATGTTGAAAGCCACAGCATCCATTTCATTTTCACCAACTTTGCTAACGGTAACGGCAAGGCTAGCTGACCAATCATGTTTTGAACAGCGTGGGGATTGTCTAACAATAGTTGATATAGATATATAGACAAGTATATAGGCTACTACTTTTCAAACATTTACTTTACAGGTGCATGCATGCACACACGCGGGAGGGATTCAGGACGCTATGAAATCAGGTAGCCTAGTTTCTGTACTATAGACACGTGTAACAGACATGAAGTCATTTCAGACAATACAGAAGAAATCGCGTCCTGTTCCCCTGCTGGATGCATCATTTAACTGCCAAAATACTGGACGATTCCGTGCTTTAACGGAACCTCACTCACCGGATTGTCTGCTTCCATCCTGTTTTCAATGCGAATAGGCTACGTTCTCTACACCTCTGCTGCGCACCAAACAGGAACATAACTTTACCAAGGCCGCGTTAAAGGATGTTGGTGGGTTCCCAAGTCCTCGGGAAGCACTGATTGGTTTGCAGTAAGCAATGTTTTGATTGGCTCTCCCAAGGTGGCAGTAAAATTCGGGTCAAAAATCCGTACATCTGTAGATCAGTTTCGCAAACGTGAACCTTTGAGTCGCGAGCAGGGACATGTGTACAAAATATTTGTACACATACGCTTTTGTTTTTCTCACACGCACCAAATATTTCTACAGTTACAAAATTCCCTCCACACGTACAAAATGTTTCTACAGGTACAACATTTATTTGCACATGCTCGCAATATTTCTACGGGTACACATTTTTCTTCAACAGTTACAAAATTCCCTCCGCACGTACAAAATGCTTCTACAGGTACAAAATTTATTTGCACATGCTCGCAATATTTCTACGGGTACACATTTTTCACCCACACATATACAAAATATTTCTACATGTACAAAATGTAATTGCACATACACAATTTCTCTTACACAGATGCAAAACTTTATTACAACTGTGCGTATTTGTGACCCTGTATTGATCCCATACGCCGCGCTCACCGCACATCCACCTGTACGCCGCGCTCACCGCACTTCCTCCCATACACCGCGCACATCGCACCTCCTCCCATACACCGCGCTCACCGCACATCCACCCGTACGCCGTGCTCACCGCACATCCACCCATGCATCCACCTCCTCCGTACGGCGTGGACACTGTGCGTGGACCACACTTCTTCCTGTGCGCTTCTAAACCAGAACACCAGGACTAAAAAAAGGACTAAGACAGGTCTAAAGCAGTTCTGAACCAGGTGTAAACCAGATCTAAAACCAGGACTAAACAAGCACTAAACCAGGACTAAAACCGGGTCTAAACCAAGTCTAAACCAGGACTAAAACCAAACAAGAATAGAATTTGCAGGAGGTGGTTGCTACAAACAAAAAGTTTCTGAAGAAAACAGAACATTTAATGCTACATGGGCAGATTCATTCACGCTCCAGTACACGTGATAAAATGATGACAGAACACAGGTTGGTTCGCTGCGGGTGGATAATTTAATCTTGGATTTTTATTTCCTACAAGCAGGACTCAAATAGACATTTAGTAATAATGTGTTTAATGCAGCTTTGTGCACATTTGTTTCCGTTGTAGAGAAACTTAAACCGCATGGCTAATTTGCATACACTGGCTGAAAACAGCTCGGTGCTGATGCTTCAGCTTCTGTCGGACTAAAGGACACAGTGGATTATTTGTGTTGTATTCTCATTGATTTCATAAATGCAACACACTATAATCTTTTATACAAAGCAGACAGGTAAAAAAAAAAAAAAATCATATGCAGTGTGATCCTCATTTTAGGGTTTTGTGGCTCCGCGGGTGTTTTTTTTTTCTGTGGGAGACGCTCCAAATGTTTCTTTGAGTGTTTAAGGTTGCCGACCCCTGCTCTAAGGAAACAAAATACTTAATTTGGTGGTGAGAATAAAATCACCACCTAATAATATTTGCCAGAAGTCATTTTAAAAGAAAGAAAGACAAATCACAGATTATTTTTAAAATGTTTTAAAATAATGATTCAGCTAAGCCAAATATAGTCTAATGGTTTTATTCATTAATGTATTAAATGAAGATTGCTTGGCTTCTGTTTTTCTTGCAAATGTTAGCTCCCAGCCACCAATGAGCAGCTTCAATACTCATTAACCTAGAAAATTCTCTACCATCATTCACCAACATTTTTTTTTTTTGCACAAATTTGGATATAATCACAAAATCAAGACTATTCTAAAACTATTCAGGAACGCTCCTAGTTTGTTATGACAACATTCCCCACTCTGCAGGAGGATTTGTACTTTCTGCACTGTCTCCCTCAGCTGGCTGTCACAGATGGGCTGTCAGTCATCTCCAGAGCCGCACACTTCCAAACTGCTCCAACTTGTGCTAAATGTGTTTCCTCTGAGTCTCCGCCAACCACACTGTGTCTAATTACCACTGCTTCTGTTCTCCTTTAATTGGTGATGGACAAGCTGCACTTGTCAGTTATGCATTTAAAAACACACGCTGGAGTTGTGGTTTACGCTCTCAAAATAAGTCAATAAGAGTTCTGTTGAATCTGCAGTATTTATAATAACTGAACTGAGCAATAACAGTAGGCCTGGCATTAGAAAGACTGCATTTACTTGTGGCTTAGTTGAAAGCCTCTTGTGACCTTATTGGAGAGAATTTATATTAATAGTTGTCTGACTTAACCTTCAAGATGTACTCTGAAAGTATATGTACTTCTAAAGTGAAAGTTATGTGTACTGCAGTCTAGCTAAGGCAGGTCAAGTAAGGACAACAAATATGCAGTAGTTTGAAGGAGCACTCATTTGGAAATAGTATTGTAAAATAAAATAAAAAACTTATATTCAGAGAAAACATAATCCGGTATGCCAGACTTTTTAAAATGTTGAAGCATATTAGCATATTAGTGAATAAAAGTTTTCAGAATTCTGGGTCAGGACTTTAAAGTGGGTGGTAGATAGACATGTAGGTTGTTTTAAAATAGTAATCGGCAGCCTCTGTGTGTGGAGGATAATTATTGTTTTAATTGTCGGAAAAGGATTTTTTTCATTTTTGTAATCTAAATTACAAAAATGGCTTAAAGTAATTAATAATGCCTAAATGAATTCAAAACAATATAACACTGGTAACACTTTATAATATAGAAATTAAATTGGAAAAAAAATGTATTACTTCCCATAGACTATATATCATCCTTACCAATATCCTCATCAATATCGATTACCAATGTTAACTAAACCCAGAAGTAAACCAAGACTAGATCCAAAATAACCCAGGAACCAGGTCCTATATTATGCAAAATTGACTCTTGTGAACTTTAAGCCATCCATCCATCCATCCATCTTCTTCCGCTTATCCGGGGCCGGGTCGCGGGGGCAGCAGTCTAAGCAGGGGCTCCCAAGCTTCCTTTTCCCCAGCCACTTCCTCCAGCTCCTCCGGACGGATCCCGAGGCGTTCCCAGGCCAGCCGAGAGACATAGTCCCTCCAGCGTGTCCTGGGTCTTCCCCGGGGCCTCCTACCGGTGGGACATGCCCGGAACACCTCCCGACCGAGGGAGGCGTCCAGGAGACATCCGGACCAGATGCCCGAGCCACCTCAGCTGGTTCCTCTCGACGTGGAGGAGCAGCGACTCTACTCCGAGCTCCTCCCGTGTGACCGAGCTCCTCACCCTATCTCTAAGGGAGCGCCCGGCCACTCTGCGAAGGAAACTCATTTCAGCCGCTTGTATCCGCGATCTTGTTCTTTCGGTCATTACCCAGAGCTCATGACCATAGGTGAGGGTAGGAACGTAAATTGACCGGTAAATCGAGAGCTTCGCCTTTCGGCTCAGCTCCCTCTTCACCACAACGGTCCGATGCAGCGACCGCATCACTGCAGACGCTGCACCGATCCGCCTGTCAATCTCACGCTCCATCCTCCCCTCACTCGTGAACAAGACCCCGAGATACTTGACCTCCTCCACTTGAGGCAGAGACTCCCCACCCACCCGGAGAGGGCAATCCACCTTTTTCTGATCGAGAACCATGGCCTCGGATTTGGAACAGCTGATTCTCATCCCGGCCGCTTCACACTCGGCTGCAAACCGCCCCAGTGCACGCTGCAGGTCCTGGCTCGATGGAGCCAACAGGACGACATCATCCGCGAAAAGCAGAGATGAGATCCTGTGGCTCCCGAACTGGACCCCCTCCGGCCCCTGGCTGCACCTAGAAATTCTGTCCATAAATACAATGAACAGAACCGGTGACAAAGGGCAGCCCTGGCGGAGTCCAACATGCACCGGGAACAAGTCTGACTTACTGCCGGCAATGCGAACACAGCTCCTGCTCCGGTCATACAGGGACCGGACAGCCCTTAGCAAAGGGCCCCGGACCACATACTCCCGGAGCACCCCCCACAGGGCACCACGAGAGACACGGTCGAATGCCTTCTCCAGGTCCACAAAGCACATGTGGACTGGTTGGGCAAACTCCCATGAACCCTCGAGCACCCGATGGAGGGTGTAGAGCTGGTCCAGTGTTCCACGACCAGGCCGAAAACCACACTGCTCCTCTTGAATCCGAGGTTCGACTATCGGCCGAACTCTCCTCTCCAGTACCCTGGCATAGACTTTACCGGGGAGGCCGAGGAGTGTGATTCCCCTGTAGTTGGAACACACCCTCCGGTCCCCCTTTTTATACAGAGGGACCACCACCCCGGTCTGCCAGTCCAAAGGTACTGTTCCCGACCGCCACGCGATGTTGCAGAGGCATGTCAGCCAAGACAGCCCCACAACACCCAGAGACTTAAGGTACAGAATCAGAATCAGAATCAGAATTACTTTTATTCATCCCCGAGGGGAAATTTTCTTCGTTACAGATGCAACCGACCAAGAGCATGTACATCAAACAAGTTACAAAATAAGCTAAATACAATAAGATAAAAGATAAAATAGCTCTCTCTGGTAATTATTTACATCAGTGACATATTTATGACTATATACATGTGTGAGCCGGGAATAGGATGAAAAGGATTGAGTAGTTTGTGAGTTAAAGTGCAGCGTTCAACAGTTTGATGGCGACAGGCAGGAAAGATTTCCTGTGTCTCTCAATGGAGCAGCGTGGCAGCCGCAGTCTATGGCTGAAAGAGCTCCTCTGATTGGCCAGCACCTTGTGGAGGGGGTGGGAGGGAGAGTCCAGAATAGTCCAGATTTTGTCCAGCATTCTCCTGTCCAACACCACCGCCAGAGAGTCCAGCTCCTCCCCCACAACATGTCCAGCCTTCCTAATGATCTTCTCGATACTCAGGACGGATCTCATCCACCCCCGGAGCCTTGCCACCGAGGAGCTTTCCAACCACCTCAGTGACTTCGGCCAGGGTGATGGATGAGTCCGCCTCTGGGTCCCCAGCCTCGGCCTCCTCTACGGAGGACGTGACGGTGGGATTGAGGAGATCCCCAAAGTATTCCTTCCACCGCCCGACAACATCCCCAGTCGAGGTCAGCAGCTCTCCCCCCGCACTGTAAACAGTGTTGGTGAAGAACTGCTTCCCCTTCCTGAGGCGCCGGACGGTTTGCCAGAATTTCCTTGGGGCCGTCCGATAGTCCTCCTCCATGGCCTCCCCGAACTCCTCCCAGACCCGAGTTTTTGCCTCTGCCACCGCCTGGGCTGCAGCACGCTTGGCCCGCCGGTACCCGTCAGCTGCTTCAGGAGTCCCCCGAGCCAGCAAGGCCCGGTAGGACTCCTTCTTCAGCTTGACGGCATCCCTTACTTCCGGTGTCCACCACCGGGTTCGGGGATTGCCGCCGCGACAGGCACCACAGACCTTACGGCCACAGCTACGAACGGCTGCATCGACAATAGAGGCAGAGAACGAAGCCCACTCGGGCTCCATGTCCCCAGCCTCCCCCGGGATCCTGGAGAAGCTCTCCCGGAGGTGTGAGTTGAAGGCCGCACTGACAGAAGGTTCCGCCAGACGTTCCCAACAGACCCTCACGATACGCTTGGGCCTGCCAGGTCTTTCCGGCTTCCTCCTCCGCCAGCGGACCCAACTCACCACCAGGTGGTGATCAGTTCACCCGAGTGTCCAAGACACACGGCCGGAGGTCAGATGAGACGACAACAAAGTCGATCATCGACCTCCGGCCTAGGGAGTCCTGGTGCCACGTGCACCAATGGACCCCCTTGTGCTTGAACATGGTGTTCGTTATGGACAAACTGTGACTAGCACAGAAGTCCAATAACAGAACACCGCTCGGGTTCAGATCGGGGAGGCCGTTCCTCCCAATCACCCCTCTCCAAGTGTCACTGTCGTTGCCCACGTGGGCGTTGAAGTCCCCCAGTAGAACAACGGAGTCCCCGGTTGGTGCACTGTCCAGTACCCCTCCCAGAGACTCCAAGAAGGCTGGGTACTCTGCACTGCTGTTCGGCCCGTAGGCCGACACCACAGTGAGAGACCTGTCCCCGACCCGAAGGCGCAGGGACGCGACCCTCTCGTTCACCGGGGTGAACTCCAACACGCAGCGGCTGAGCTGTGGGGCAATAAGCAGGCCCACACCAGCTCGCCGCCGCTCCCCGCGGCCAACGCCAGAGAAATGGAGAGTCCAACCCCTCTCAAGGAGTTGGGTTCCGGAACCCAAGCTGTGCGTGGAGGTGAGGCCGACTATATCTAGCCGGTAACGCTCGACCTCCCGCACAAGCTCAGGCTCCTTCCCCCCCAGCGAGGTGACATTCCATGTCCCCAGAGCTAGTCTCCATGTCCGGAGATCCGGTCGCCGAGGCCCCTGCCTTCGACCGCCGCCCAGATCTCTCTGCACCCGACCCCTATGGCTCCTCTCGCGGGTGGTGGGCCCACCAGAGGGCGGCCCCACGTCGCTCCTTCGGGCTGAGCCCGGCCGGCCCCACGGGGCCCGGCCACCAGGCGCTCGCCGGCGTGCACCCACCCCAGGCCTGGCTCCAGGGTGGGGCCCCGGTGTCGCCATTCCGGGCGACGTAACTGGCCTTTGCATGTTTGTCATCATAAGGGTCTTCTGAACCGCTCTTCGTCTGACCCGTCCCCCCGGACCTGTTTGCCTTGGGTGACCCTACCAGGGGCATAAAGCCCCCGACAACATAGCTCCTGGGATCATTCGGGCACTCAAACCCCTCCACCACGTTAAGGTGGCGGTTCAAGGAGGGGCTTTAAACCATGTTAGAATATTGTTACCTCATCAAAACATACGTGGAGTTGTGTTTTGCTTTATTTACACATGTTTGAGCAACCCTTTATTATTAGTC
Organism: Odontamblyopus lacepedii; assembly: GCA_034769755.1. Classification (NCBI taxonomy): domain Eukaryota; kingdom Metazoa; phylum Chordata; class Actinopteri; order Gobiiformes; family Gobiidae; genus Odontamblyopus; species Odontamblyopus lacepedii. The sequence continues at coordinate 28,880,726 of CM068362.1, read as the reverse complement.
TGTCTATCAGTGGTGGCTAGTGGTATAATTTTTGGGGAGGGGGGCGCATAGACCAGAATTATAAATATATATTATAAATATATGTATTCTATATAGGCCATATAGTATTGTAACAAATGCCAGAAACAGAAATTTTGGGAACTATTGGCTGAACTATACAGTATAAGAGCAAAATACACAGTCAAGTGCAATGTTTACACAGCAGCACAACCTGATCCACTTCTCACACGCAGCCCCAGCAACACAACCTAACACACCGCTCACACCCAACCCCAACAACACAACCTAACACACCGCTCACACCCAACCCCAACAACACAACCTAACACACCGCTCACACCCAACCCCAACAACACAACCTAACACACCGCTCACACCCAGCCGCAACAACACAACCTAACACACTGCTCACACGCAGCCCCAACAACACAACCTAACACACCGCTCACACCCAGCCCCAACAATGTCAGCAAAACTACAAGCGCTGCTCCATCCTCATTTCAGCTTTTCTTGCTTGGCAGAAGGGTCCTGTTGAAGAGAAGACTTATTACTCCCTAAAACTGTTCCTCAAACACACTTTGACGTGCAGTTGAACTCTCCATAACTGTAAAGCACACGGCTCTGTAGTTATCCATTCATTAGCCTGTAGCAGTAACATGTCACCAGTGGAAAGTTGGGGTGAAGCGGGAGATAACGAGCAGCTGAAGCACAATAGGTCAGAAGTGTGATAATGTTTAAGACCAATCACTTGATTTCAGGTCGCCCCCACCCGCCTCCCCCATGACGTATTTCAGGGCTGTAATCATAGACTGTATATATGAGTGGACATAGATAACACGCTAGCCGCTGCATGCCAAATAGGAAGTGCGCCGGGGGGTTCTTCCGGCTCCTTCCGACCCTGGCTCCAATTGACTTACATTAATATCCTGTCACCCTTCTCTCTGTAATTGCTACAGTGAGCCTCGTCATTTTGGTCTTAAAATGTTCATATTAATCTGCTCTACATGATCCTGAACTTTTTTTTTGCTATTTTTTTTCCATCAAAAATTTTAAAAATAAATAAATAAATAAACATATAGCCTAATACAAAATAACAACTTTATGATAATAATTATTTTTTAATCTAGGTCAAGTTAGGGAGTGCGGTGCCATTTGCACCCTCTATGGACTAGCCACCACTGCCGACTTCATCTCCAAAGTTCACAATGCTGTGTTCCACCTTGTGATGTCACAGAGTTGTAGTTTTTAAGTTAACAGTTACATTTAACCTTTTCTCCAGGTTGGAAATTATCTAAATGATTCTACTGAAGATGTATAGAGTTTAAAAACACATCGAAGCACATATGACACAAGGTGGAACAAGAGTGTTTTCTGTTGAGAGAAGAACTCAGCCTAATTTTGCAGGGTTTGTGTGTTAAACGTATGAGAATGAAAAACACAACTCCAGGTATGTGTTTGTCAAAGAAGCAACATTAAAACATAGATCAGAAAATGACACAATATCGGCCCTTTAAACCAACTCTACATCCAGACTAAAGAGCTCTAACCAGGAAATCTATCCAATTGCCCTTACCTTTCAAACCTGAACTTCAATCTGGTTCCATTTGAAGCATAGATTGCATATATAAATGGACATAGCTAACGCAATAGCCACTGTGTTCCAAATAGGAAGAGACCATGAGGGTGCATCTAGCTCCATCGACTCAAATTGACTTTACATTGAAAAATTGTCGGCCTTCTCTGTGTAACTGCTGTTTGTCTGAGTAAGTTTTTTATTTATACAGCGCTTTTCACAGACATATGTCACAAAGATGGTTATTATAATTTTACACCTTTATTATTATGCTCTACCTGATTCTGGCATTTTTATTTCACCAATTTGTCTGTAAATAAATTCCTATTCTTAGGAATTTAGAATTTAGAATAGGAATTTATTCCTATTCTTAATATGGAACTAGCTCCAAATTTTCATCTATAACTGCTGGCATCGTGAGCTTTATTTGACTGGAGCCTAACGCTATGGGTGATGCCACACTCCCTTAGTCCACTTTTTTATACAGTCTATGATATGAAGCCATTATTCCTGTTTCTTCCTCCCCGTTTCTTATTTTAGTGTGTCTGTCAGCAAATTACACAATGTGGCGACACTCTGAGCCAACTCCACAATCAGCCTCTTTTTAAGGCCATCTCAGCACGGTGGCGGCAGTAGCGTTCGAATTGGTATATCCACAACGGCGTGATAAACGAGTGCTTGTATCCGTGCTGATTAATGAAGTCTTCATTATCTCCTGTTTTGCCTGTCCTTTTCATCCCTCTCTCTCTCGTCGGCTTGCATTGTTTTCCTCCCTTTAGATTGCACTGATTTTGCACTCCCTGATGAAAATCAGAACAATGGCGGAGGACTTTTTTCACTGCTCCTGGTTGGATTTGCTTTTGTCCACGTCGACCAATCAATGACTCCCGAATGTCAACGTTTCTTTTATGCCTTCTTTCTCTCCATTGTGTGTGGGCATTGATTCTCCGCTTGTGAATGGTGAGAATGAATGAAAAGGGCCTCTCTGTGTGGGACTGCTAACTTGTCAGTGGGTTTTATAGTAGGTGGGTTTCCACAATGGGACATACAGTTTATACATCAGGGGTTGAAATTGAAATAATTGGCCATTTCACTCTTTTCTCTTTAATGAACAAATGTAAGTCTATTAGTGTTGTGTAAAATGTTACTACCAGATACTGCTCAATATTAAAACAAGTATTGAAACCAGATATTCATTTGAACAAGTATCATTATGGAAAAAAAACAAAATTAAAAAACATGTGAGTCTGTTAATGTTAAAATTGTTACTACCAGATTCCAGTCAATTCTAAAACTACTATTGAAAATAGATACTTCTTTGAACAAGTATCAATATGGAAAGAAAATCACAAAGGTCAAATTTGAATAGTTTTAGAATGGGCTTGTATCAGGCCTATATGATCAAAAGGTAAAACATAATTCTATGTTTGTTTCCAAAATTAAGTTTAAAATTTTAGTATGATATAGTTCATATAGACCTGGTTTAGTTTTAGTTTAGATCTGATTTAGTCCTGTCCTTGTGGTATATACTAGTACCATATATATAGGCAAATGGGATGTGCAAGGTTTGGGAAATACATACATACAATACAAATACATATAATACATCTTCATAAGGATGGAAAGACCAAAAACAGGAATCAGCCATACAGACGCAGTCTAACCTACAAGTGGGAATTCAATATATAAGCCCCCTAACCCTTATATGGGTTCAATACTCAATACAGACTTTGTACACTGTTGTGGCCATCTCTTTGTCTAGGCACTTAATCCTAGTACTCGGGAGTTTTATCTGTATGAAAGTAGAGATTTCGAGAAACATAAGTTTGATGACATTTAACATTACATTTTCTTCTGTTTGTCATAACTCTGTAAAAGGCCAGCAGTAACACTGATTATTGTCTCTGCTAATACGGTTAAGATTAGGCATCTCTGGAGTCCATCACATTGTATTGGTGTATTATTGTGTTGGGAATTGGCATGGTATCTCCAAATGTCATGATTACTCAAATATCTTTTGGACGAGGCAGCAGTTTAATCCAGTTTAATGGTGTGCTCTTTGATATTATCTATTACAGAATGGAATTAGCCGCAGTTAATTTGATTTGGACAATATTAGGCCAGTAGTGTGCAGTGCTGTGCGCCGCATATGAATTGGCCTGTGTTGGCCATTATGGCTTCACACAGCACACAGGAATTAGATCCACTCTAGCTTTTTATAATTTACTTTCATTGTTTCCTTTAAAGTTACAGATAATACAAAATAGAAATGGAGTGCAGCCACAACAAGAAGCAGCTAAAAATCAAGCACCGTCAACAAATGTGAAGTCTAAGTGAAAAAAGATTTGCATGAGTTGCACTTAACGGGATTACTCCCTTGCCTCGTTCTGACAAAAGTTATCAGTATTCCTTCAATGTTTAGAAATAATTTAAGGTAAAAGTTGCAATAACTAATACTCGCCATACCCCCTGCTTTTTACAGTTACTGTTAAAACTTGAAAAACAATACTAGTTAATTTTACATGGTTTGCAGTGGTCCAAAGTTATTCCTCACACTATCTTATGCATGCTGAGCATCCCAGTTATTCACTGTGATGAGTTTATACGCACTTTTCAAATCTTTCAGATGCTAGTAATGCTAACAACAACTAGCAAGCATGCTTATCACTCACTTCTTGATTCTCAGACAAGATTCTCTTTATAATTAGATGCTCACAGTAGACAGCTGACTTATTCTGACTTCAAGAGTTACTTACATAATATATTTGTACTGGGTCAACAGGTTTTGCTCAAATGTATGGAAATAAATCAGGTACAGCCCTGTAAAACCTCAATTTAAAATACAGTGCATTGAATACTGCCCCATGTTTTTAGAGTCCGTTTTTAAGCTCACCCCATGTAAAATGCACAGTCTGCATTATGGTGGAAAAGTGGTAAATGGTGATTATTATAGGATATGGAAATTGCTTTTGGAGTATATACTGTATGAATGCATTACCATTAATGGACTACATGGACATGTGGCAGCTGCTCTTAAGTTCATACTGATAATGGCAGGATGTTGGCACTCATGGTTAGCACTCGTTTCACAGTTTAAAGATTTAGTGTTACATTTCTGGAGTTTGCATGTCCTCCCTGTATCTGTGTAGATATAGCATGCACTGTTACAGCTGTGAATGCCTAACCGTCAATTTGATGTACTGTGTCAATTTTCTTAATGACACATAAAACACTGTGCTTACTTTATACGACCAAACTGATTACTTGCTTAATTTGAGTATTTAACACTCATATTGTATTTATTGCTAGTTGTATCATTACATCTTTGACATTAATGTCATACACACTTAGATAATCATAGTTGCCATTATGGTATGCTAATTAAATAGCCTGTACTTATTTCAACGTGTAACAAAATGCCTACACACTACACACTCTCGCTGCAGTTTTCTAAGCTCTAACATGCATTTACCAAACTAATGCTAAGTTGTCAGTTGAAAAGTTCCTTACAATAAAAAGTAACTCTAGGCACAGAGGTTTATATTTAATGTCATGCACACACACAATTGCTTTTAACCAACTGCTCAACAATTCATTTGCAGCACGAGCAATTTTAAACGTTGTTAAAGCTCTCCATCTGTTTGGTTCCCACTCAGGGCTATCACAGGAGAGCCAAGGACAGCACAATGACGTGTTAAGGACATATCTGACGAAAAGAGGCTTTTGCACCACGGCTGCATTACTTATGCTTTTAAATTCAGCCCTGTTGGATATCAAGGCCCCCCAACACATGAATACATTATGCGGATACACATGTGAACAGTTTGCACGTGGTTTACTATTTGCATTTCAAACATACTTGTCTTTGAATCTGGTGCAAGCTAGGTGTCTGTAAGTTACATTGTTGTATTGAATTAAAAGAGCATAAGTTATAAGCATTGATCTCAAAAGAGTATTCTAATTTACTATCCTTCTATTCTCTCAATTATCCTTCAGCCCCTCCCACGTGGTTTATGCAAATTTGTTCTACATGTGGTAATCTAGTTCACTAGTAACCTAGCAACACTGTAGTCAGCTGGTTACGTGTACGTTCATGGATCGGGCATGTGTTGGTGTGAGATTTGCATCTGTGGACACAGAGCTGGAGGTGCCCAGAGTGAGTGTAGAGATATGGAAGGTGTTCAAGAACTAGTTTGGTAAGTTTAGTTAGCGGTGTTTGAAAACTTTTGACCCAAACTTGTAGAAATATTCAGACAAGCGCTAGTTTTTGTTATTTTTTAGATATTCAGTAAGGGGAAAATATGATTGGCTGGTCAAGCAATGTGACAGTTGTTCTTACAGAACTTGGCTGTACCATTGCCGTACCACCTTGAGGATGCCCATCTTATCTGATCTTAGAAGCTGCAGGTTTGGGCCTGGTTAAAACTGGGATGGGAGCCCACTGGATACTGGTGGCATTACAGCCATAGCAGTGGCTGGGTTTTACACAAGACACTTCACCCTTCACTGGCCTAGGATTGAACATGGGCTGTGGTTGTGTCATCGAAGGGGTTTAGAGGAGCCGCTGGCGCAGATTGGCAGCCTTGCTTCCATTAGTCTACCCCAGGGCAGCTGAGGCTACAATAGCTTACCATCACAGCAACTGGAAAATGTATTAAAGGGACAGTTCGGAATTTTGGACGTAGGGCCTCATATCCTAGTGAGCCAGGGTGTTGGAGACGTATAGAGACACTTTAAAAAAAATTCCATCCAGTCCGGTTGCTAGAGCTAGGCAGTCTTACCCACTCCACAATGCACCCAAAGCAAATCAATTATTACGCTAGAGCTGGGCGGTATGACCAAAAATTGTTATCACGGTATTTTTTAAAATTATCACGGTATTTAACGGTATTTTTGTCTTTGGCTAAGTGGAGTGTGATAGAGTTGGTAATATCATTCCAACGTTTGCTTTTCTTGTCATAGACGGTCCCTTTAGACGGAGTGCGCGGCTCCGCGCACCCGCGCTCTCGCCCGTGTCACAAAACACTACACAGACGGTCCCTTTTAGCAAACGCGCCTAACACTACACTGACGGTCCCTTTTAGCAAACGCACCTAACACTACACAGACGGTCCCTTTTAGCAAACGCGCCTAACACTACACAGACGGTCCCTTTTAGCAAACGCGCCTAACACTACACAGACGGTCCCTTTTAGCAAACGCGCCTAACACTACACAGACGGTCCCTTTTAGCAAACGCGCCTACCAGGGACGTCTGTGTAGTGTTTTGTGCTGCAGTGCCAACGTTACGCAGAGATTGGGGAGAAGATGCAGATTTTACTTTCTACTCAACTCGCTATCCTTACCTGGCTTGTTGGCTTGTTTGGTGTAACACTGAAAAACAGCCCCCGCTCAATCTACCGCTGTGCGACGTTCCGCCGCTCTGTGTTGCCGACATATGCGCGCACACACGGTATGGCGGTAAATAAAAAATTCATATCATAAAAATAAAAATTACCGGTATACCGGTTCAAACGGTATACCGCCCAGCCCTATATTACGCTAGACTATCAATGTAAATGTCTGTGTTGATAAATAAATTTAAATAAAATTAACCTATCATCGAATGAATCGTCGCATGTTGAGGGAGTATTTTCTCATATATCAGTCTGCCGCTGCCAGAACAGAATCATTGTTAAAACTACCACTGACGACACCTGATGGCTGAGATTGGCACATGTCTGGCCTTATATTAAGAACTACCACTGTTCCTCGTACCTGGATTGGGGGTCCATTCCTTGGTCTTGTGCCTTCCTCTGAGCGAGTTGCTCAGATAGATCTGGAGGCTCCGTCCTCCATGTGCTGGTTCCAGACAAGGGCGAGCAAGACCAGTGCACAGTGGACTGGGTCTAAGCAGGTCCGTGCCGTCCTCTGCGCACTGGTACTGCATTGGGAAAGCGAGAATGTGCAGTGGAATATAGATCCAGACTGGTTGTTCCGGTCCTCTGTGCTTGAGGACTGTAGAGGACTGAAGCATGTTCTGAGCGATGGGTCCTCCGTGCTCTTGGTTTTTTCCTGAGAAAGCACTTCTCAGGCCGAGGCACCAAACCACACCCCACTCCAGCTCATCTGAGCCTGCCCTGAACCAGAGCTGCTCCTGCTGGTTACATGATGTTGTGGCAGAGGTGCAGTCTCGGAACCTGAGCAGGTGAAACCTAACCCCCAGTTCACACCAAAGTGCAACAGCGTGTAAGCGCAGCAGCACACAAGCAGCAAGTTTGGCTTTCCATTGTAACCAGTCAGACAATCTACACCAGCAGAAGTTCTACGTTTGCAGTGTCAATGGAGCGTCTCCAGGCTTTTTAGCAGGGGAAAGAGCACGCTGTGTCAAAAAAAAAAACTTCCGATGCCCTTTCAAAATACATTCTCTAAAACCACTGCAGTCTCATAAACACCATGTGTCGCATCAGGAGCTCGGGGAATGACTCATGATGGACTATATAAAGTTTACAGCCATGAAGGATAAATATAAAACACTTTACAACAGCAGACAGAAACTTTACAAGAACAACTTCTGAAGGAAAAGGCGCTTCGTGCAGACAACCAAAGTGAAATGGTGAGCAACTTCATTAATCCAGCACCACAGATACGGCTTGTTATCTCTGCAAAGCATTGTCTCTCTTGTTGTCACCTTTTGTTTTGTGATTTAATACTTCATCCAACCAACAATGAATATATAAGTCATGTAAAAAGTTTAGTGTTTTAACATGAGAATACACAGAGTTTGGTGTTTAAACGTGAGAATACACAGAGGCTAGCGTCACAGCAGCAACCCTGCTGCTTCTGGTGTGAACTGAAGCTTTTAAAGGTTGCGCATGTGAACCGTTACTTTTTTTTTTTCACATTTGTCGCCTCCTCAGTGGCTCCTTGGCGCCCCCCTAAGGGAGGCACGCCTCATCAGTTGAAAACATTAAACTCTGCATTTAATCCACTGTATATGATCCATTACTGTTTGGGGTCAAAGTAAATGCTCCAACCTGATTTGAACCACTTGAGTGCACATCTGTTTACTGTCAGAAACAAACTGTCCAATTTACTTTTGTGGCATACAAAACAATGAAACCAATAATGGTGCACAAAAACTCCATTATTTGAAATTTGACCCTGACATTCACAAAAAGTGCACCACTAAACTGTATTATCTGTATTGTAACTTATTATTCCTCTCACTACAATAAAAGGACCAAGTGTTGTGTCTGGTGATCTACTCCTATATTGTCCATCAGATCCTGTCCAAGTGAAGGTAATCTAATCCGTGCTTCTCGTCCTGGTGAGAAAACATGAGCCAATTACAAGTGCGTGTGACTGCGTGCTAAGTGCTGTTGGTATTTTCCCTCTCATTAAGTCACAGCCAGAGCCCTCTCAGCCTGTTCCTAACTGATGTAAACATAGTATTTTCTTTAATGTGCCAATTCATTATAAATTTAAATCAAGGCAATCGGATTTCCAAGAATTGCAGTGGTCTGAATTGATGTAATTCATCCATGACGTGCCTTTGTTATTGCATTGATGCAGCGGGAGTAGGAGAAAACGTGTTGATATTCTTCCCTCGTGTCCCTAGAATACCTTTACTCTCCTGTGTTTCATCTTTGGGTTAGGCTCCTACTGGGACACTGCAGGCACATTGTAATTGTCATATAATTGTTGAGAGTTGATTTTCTGATACACTGCAGGGAATACAGTGCAGTAGAAAATAATGGTTTATGAATGTGATATTTTGATGTCACATTGCAAGTCCCAGTTAGTAATGATGATAATATATCTTAGGATGCTAAATATTTGCATGACGTTTCTGTATACTGTATACAGTTGTTCTCCATGTAGTTCCGCAGTTTTAGTGCAGATATATTGTAATGCCATCTCGTAGGGTCAAAATGAGACTGCTGTGTATTGTTTGCATCAAATTAAAAGGGTTTTATAGTCAAATAGTCAAAAAGTGCACAATTAGCATGCATGTTGTTGTTAGCTTTACCTTGTCTGCAAAACACTACTGTCTGCTCTGAAAGTTGTAAAACGCTCCTGTAAACTTATTTTGGCTTGGAATTAAGACCGTAAAAAACAGGTACTGCATCTTTAACTCAAGTGATTATATACCAAGTGAAACATATACGTTTCCATTACTTAATAATATAACAATGATATTCTGAAAAGGCTGTTCTGTAGCCAATTCAGAAAACAATGCACAAACATGCACCTTCCTTTTGTATGCTAAGCAATGACTTCAGTGGAAATTAGGAGAGAATAAAAACAAGTTCATAGAGAAAAGGACTGAGTTAAGAGTAAATCAGGGCATGAGGAGAAGCTCTGTGGGAAGGTGAGATGGAGGAAGTGCCCCCAGGCTCTCTTCAGTTCTGTCCTTATGATAGAGACATATTTCCCTGCGCAGTGGCCGTCATCACTTTCTCTGGCTTACTCAAAACCCTCTCTGTTGCTCAGATCTTCAGTTTTCTTTATTGATATTCCTAAAATTCAGTCTGCCACTACTATCACAGCAGAGAGAGAGATTTTTTTTTTTTACTTTTGGTCATGTAAACTGGTAACCAGAAGTAAGAATAGAAATTTACAAGTGCAATCTGAAGGTAGTAAAGTAAAGTAAATATTCACGTAGAGTCTGCCTGCTTGTCACCATGAAGATGTTATTTTCTTGCCTCGTGTTCCACAGTATGGCATTATAAAGATCTATCTCCTTGTCTGACAAGCCAGTCCCTTCTGCATTCTGTTTGAATCCAGGGTCTGGAATCAACCATAGAGCATGAAAAACCTAATATAACATAGTTGCTAATTTGTAGAATGTGCCTCTCAAATGCAGAAGATATCTCTTCTTGTATCATTCGGTGCAAAATATACAACTTCTTTTACCTGAGACAAGAGATGGTTTTGTGTTTTGATTGTTGATTCATTAAAAAATCTACAGTTTTTTAGTCACCGGGCAAAGTATCTCTTCAGATCTATTAACTGGGACCACTCACAGTATCTGTGGTTCATAAGCAATAAAAACACATATCGTTGAATAGATGCAAAATGTATACACTTAATGCCATACTGTGGAATATTTCCATACATCCATGGAGATAATGAGGAAAGTTACATGTAGTGCACTTTTAAGTACTTTTGGATACAAGTTCTGGTTATTTTGATGAACATACGTTTATTTCTTTTTTTCTCAACAATACAATTATCTGTTGTAGGTCTGTATATAATTGATAGCAGTAGTAATCAGAAATCTAAGAAAGATGCAATTGTAATAGTTACCTTGTAGTACCTTTTTGTACTAGGAATTGAAAAAAAAACTGCTATATCAGACGAGAAAAAGGATAGCAGCAGTATAAATAGCTGGTCATACGCTAGGGTAAATCTTTGTCATAATCGCTGATTCTTTCAGGCTCCTGCTAGGTTAGCCATGGCTATCATACAGCTCCTTGTCAGCTAAAATGAATGCTTGTGTATGATAGAAAGGCAGTGGGAAAATGAAAATAGATCATTCGTGGCTACAAGCTGAGAAGCCTGAATCGTCCCCTCTTTCCAGTATGCCTGCCTCCCTGCTTATCTGTCTGTCTCGCCAACTCACAGCTGAGCCAATCCACCTCTATTCCTATCAGCACATTTATACATTTTACATTGTCCATCACTGTCTTCACAATGAGGACACAGGGACTTGGTTAATAACGTCTGTCATGTCTATAGAACACTTATAGAAACTTTCCCATTGTTAAACAGTAACAATTAACAAGGAAGGTTTGGGGACTGTTCACTGCTCTCAAATGGGTCGCTGTATCTGCCCAGGACCACAATGAGGCACAGTGTATTGTATATGTATTCAGACTAAGTACTTTGCTACACAATGGCAGTGGCCCTCAGAATTAGCTGCACAACCAGGATTCTACAGCCAAATGATTATCTGCTTTTGTCTGCTCAGACTCTGGGCTGAAAAACAAGATTTGCAATTTGTCATATTACTGTACCATATACATGAAAACCAGGTTAACTTTGTGAGGAAATTAAAGTAGTTAAATTGTTTGGTCTCATGACAGTGGAAAAGAATTACACAAATTATCCTTTCAAACAGGTGTTTTCAGGTGGTACCTGCAAACACCTGTTTGACCTCAAAGATTATGTAAGGATTTAGTATGGAAACAGCCAAGTGTAATGAGTATAATAAGAAGGGCAAAATAATTTGGCGATAAAAACACCATACCATACCACACCATACATACCATGATGTGTAGATGTGGGACCCTTCACCAGAAAATATACATGATGCACCTTTAAAGGTCGGATATTGCGGACAATTGACTCTAGCGAGCTTTTAGCCATGTTAGAAAGTTGTTACCTCATCAAAACATTCCTGGAGCTGTGTTTCGTTTCATTTATGTTTGAGTTACCCTTTTTTATTAGTCTGTCCACATCTCCAAAGCTCAAAATGCTGTTCCACCTGGTGATCATGACCTGGTGGTCATGAAGTGGTAGTTTCAAGTTAACACCTACATTTAATCTTTTGTTCAACAGAGATGGATACTTCCAGGGCTGAAACTCAATGATTCTAGTGTTTTTGGGTTTAAGAGAAAAACTCAAGACTAAATATGCAGGATTTGTGTGTTAAACATGTGTGAATTAAAGAAAACACAACCCCTGGTATGTTTATGATGAGGAAACAACATTATAACACAGATCAGAAAATAGAGTAATATGGGCCCTTTAAGTAAAAGCACATTTCTATTTGTACTTACTCTGTAAAAGTTTAAACAGTTGAATGCCTGTCGCTGTCTCAGGTGCTGAAATTACATAGAAACACCATTTGACCCATAAGTTGCCAAGGCGCTATGGAGGGCATGTTCAGCTGTTAGCAAAGTGGGTCAGTGCAGCTGGCAGGATAGCATGAATATTTCAAATGGAAGCGCTCCAGTCTGAAGCCTCTGGAACCATCACAGATGCCAAACACTGTTAAACAATGGCTCCCCAGTGGGCTCCACGGCTGCTCTGCATGCCTGCAGCTTACTGTTTACTAGTTTAAGCACTTGCTACTATCTGGTGATGGTTTATAAGCCTATTAGAGACTTTGGGACGTAAGGTACTTCACCTTACGTCCCAAAATGCGTCCACCTAAATGAAATTGATTGGTTGTATAATTTGAGTTGTCTATCAATGGATTTTTAAAGTAATTGTTGGATTTTGGACAAGACAAGACAAACTATAATGCATTTTAAAATAACTTGATCATTAATTTATTTTAGTTTGCCCTATTTACTCAAATAATTCAGATAATTATTCAGATAATGATTTGACTTTGGTGTGCATGTAAACATAGCTAATGATTTGTTAGATTTGTTCTTAAGATTGCAGCTTTAATCAGTCAAACGAAGCCAAAACTTGAAAAACTCGATCACACTTTTTAATAATTATTGATGTGACAAAGAACGGAACTGGGTATGACAGGTTAATGAAGAATAAAACTAACATTTTCAAAACACAGGGGGAGACACTGAGTGAAGGACGGATGGAAGTGGGTCAAAGCTGAGATGACGAGCAAGAGAGGAAGAGAAGAGGAAGACAGCCATCTGAAGACATCTGACTGTGGCAGCTGTTTAAATGTGCAGGCAAATAGAAGCTCAAATTGAGACGTGTTGTGTGTGTGTCATCGTGAGTGGCAGCTTCTATCCAACAGTCTGCTCCAAATCCTAAAACTTCAAAACTAAACAAAAGGTAGTTTGACTTCCCCAGATAGCAGCCATGTTACCCTGCTAAGTTGTCTCTGAAATGTATAGTAATGCAGTGGTAACAGGAACTGGAAATAATAGTCTAGAACCAAATAGAATAACAAGTGAATATAATGTATATCATGAAAAACATACCTTGAGTTGTCTTTTCTTTCATTCATAATCCTGAGTTACTAGGCAGTCGGCATAGCCAAAGTTCATCTCTGTTCCACCTTGTGATGTCATGAAGTGGTAGTATTCTGCCCTCCCTAAACGCTGGAGTATAGTTTGGCAGATAGAGAACAAGCTGGAAGACACATTTTTATAGCTTTGGGCCACATTTAATGCTCCATTTCTGTTACCTTGTAAAACTGTAAAATAAAACAGACAGAAAATACAATCAGTTTCTTACAAAATAAAAACAATGGCTTAACAGTGTAGCTAACATTAGCAGATTAGCACAAAAAGTCCGCTAGCCTAGCTAGCGCTAATTAGCATAATAACCGCGGTCGTTTTGCATATAAATAACATCAAACTTAACACCCTGTTGGCTCGTAACATTTACAACACGAATACAAGAAACACTTACAGGCATATGCTTCCTTAAAGCCCAGTAGAAGACATGTTTTGAACCAAACAGACCGCACACCAACTTGTGTTCATGGCTTTGATAAACCAAACATGGCTGCCGAGTAACTTCCTGTTACTGGAGGACCATCGAACCGAACATGTTAGCCACAAGAGGGCAGTATAACATAATAAGTCCTTAAGGGACAACACAGGTAGTTTTTAAGTCAGTTTTACCTTTTGTTCAGTTGACATTAGCAATTCCAGGGTTGGTGTAGTGAAGGTGTATGGAGTTCAAAAACAGTGGAGCACTTTCAGTATTACCAGTATTATGATGTCACAGAGTGTTTTCTGTTTGACAGAAAAACTCCGCTTAAATATACAGGGTTTGTGTGTTAAACATGTATTGATATGTGAAACAAAAATAATGAAACAAAACGCCACTCCAGGCTGTAATATTCCACAGTCTAACATTAAGGGGCCATTTACACGACAACGGTAACGGGTGGAAAACGAAAAACATTTTGCCAGATGTCCATATTGTTTAGAGGGCAACGCGTTTTGGGTTGTTGAAGACGCAAAAATCTGAAAACACCCTTGAGAGTGGAAATCTTAAATGCTCCACCCTGTCGTCGCCATGTAAATGGTTGAAAACAGAAAACGGCTGTGGCATAGAGACTACGTCATGAGCACGAGTCAGTTCAGGAAAAAAACACGCAAACACCTTTAAGTTTGGATGCTATCCGGGCTGCTCCTTCTGACTGAAGGCGCAGACAGGACGCAGCAGCTGCTGTGTTTGGAGCCAAGCGGAAAGCAGAGGGGAGGGCCGAGCGGAGACAACAAGGTGTGCTCCGGGGACACAGCGAGGTGCAGTCAGGGGACACAGAGGTGCGCTCCGGGGACACAGCGAGGTGCGCTCCAAGGACACAGACGTGCGGTCAGGTGACACAGTGGGGTGCAGTCAGGAAACACAGCGCGGTGCGCTCCGGGGACACAGCGAGGTGCGCTCCAGGGACACAGCGAGGTGCGCTCCAGGGACACAGACGTGCAGTCAGGGGACACAGCAGGTGCGGTCAGGAGAGACAGCGAGTTGCCCTCAGGGAACACAGCGCGGTGCGGTCAGGGAACACGGCAAGGTGCGGTCAGGGGACACAGCGAGGTGCGGTCATGTGAAACAGGTGAGGTAGTGCCCCAACCAGGGCTCTACAGTGCGCCCATTTCACTCGCATTTGCGAGCAAATATTTTGTCGTGCGAATGTGGAAAATAAAACAGTCGCACCTGTGCGAGTGCTTCTGCAGCACAATAAGGAGCTGCGCACAGACGCAACGTGACGAGTTAAACGTTCTACATGTATCAAACATTTGGGGCGCACTCACACTAGGACTTCAGAATCGTGCCCAAGCCTGGAACGCCCCTAAAGCGCGACACGCCCAGCGCGAGCGCAAACGAACCGTGCCCGGGCACGACACCTCCGACCGCGCACAACCCCAGCATACGAGCTCCGGGTGTGTGGCGATATCACTCATAGAACAAACTCCGCTTCAAAACACACCCACGCCCCTTTAAATGAGGAGCGGCACCGCAGCAGGACCCACACCTGTCCCACCGCTCAGTAGATTCCCCTGTGCCGCTGGACTTCCCTCTCTAAAGCGAGAGCTTTGTCTCGGTCTTGTCTAGGACTCGAGCGCATTTGGACTCGGTCACGTCGCGGACTCGATGTCTGAATACTGAGTGCATCATATTTCATTATGGCTGCTGCTGTCGCCAATAAACTTGTACCAGTGTGCGGGACCTGTGTGCTGGAGCCCGTGGACACTGCACCGCCAGCGCGCGGCTTGTCCACAGCGCGCACCCTCAGCGTGCGTCACAGGGCAGGTTAAACATCTGCCCTGTGAAAAAAACTAATTTTATGTCAGTGTCGCACAGAGCAGAGCTACGGCACAGAGCAGGCGATATGTGGGCTGAAGTTTGCCAAAGAAAATGCCAAATTAATCTGTTTGTCACAACTCCAGGAATTTGAAAATACAGGTTTAAAAATTCTACCCACTTTATTCACATCAAAGCAGTTTTGTGCCAGTGGAAGTTCGCTTAAAGAAGAGGTTCTCAAACTGTGGGTAGTGTTGTGTTTTACTTTTAGTTTTTCCTCGAGTGATGCAGAAAAGAGGGAGTCACTGTCTGTGTGAATGTTCTTGTATGTTATCTTAGGTCCAAAAAGGGGCGCAGAGTGTTTCAGTGCAGTACAGTCTGTTTGGCTTATTTTAAGTCTAAATGAATATTAATCAGATAAAATGGAGATAGACTGATTAAAAACACAGTGATTGTGCAGGAAAAGTACAGTCATAATTCTTTTGTGTTTTTTGTATAAAATTCATTCAAATAAGTTGGTGTGCGCAAGTTCTGCACTGTAATAAACGTTCAAAACTAAAACCTATTTGTGCCCCCATTTGTTTTTCTGTGCTCCTAAAATTTTTGACTTAGGGGCACATGTGCTCCTGAAAAAAAAAGTTAGTGTAGAGCCCTGGCCCCAACCCAATTATTTCCCTATATGACATTTAGCGCACTCTGTTAAGTCGCTTGTCTTTAGTGTGGATACTCCAAGTTCAAGACCCCCACTTGTTATTGACATTTACATTTTTTTCTTTCTTCCGTTTTATGTGTAAACATTTTTTTTATTAAATGTTTTATGAGTTAATTTGATATTTGTGTTTTCCCCCACCTGTCCCGAAATTCAGCCAATCTCATCTGGTCACCCGAGGTTACATGCAGGCATTTGGTTTTGGTGTTGCTGCCACCTACGACTGGGCGTGCATATTACATTGGCAAACTGCAAGTTTTGCGTCTTCATGTGCACACAGAATTCCCCACCCAAAATGCTGGTGTAAAAGCGGAATAAGAGTGAGAACGAAAACACACTTTTGCGTTTTTACTTCAGACCATTTCTGTGTAAACATAACCTAAATCTATCTACCTCCATCGAGAATATTCCAAAGTAGTTTTAACTTATTAAACTGTTTCCACTGAATGTGTGTTGCTTTTCAACTTCTGTTTGTCTAATGCAGGTAGGCATATTTCTCCATAGTTTTGGTGTTCATTTAGAGTTATTTTTTCTGTAATATTTTAGGTGTAACTTGGTGTGAAAAGTTTAAGATCCACTAGGCTCTGTTTTCAGGTCCTAGCACATTTACTTGCACCATATTATTCAGCAGCACACATAAAATGAATGAGAGGTGCTCTGACACTGCACTGGCCTCGAGGCGTTACGGCTGTCTCAAGTCTGTCCATGGTCCACCTCTGAGTTTGAGGAGAGGCGTTGTCACGGTTACACCAATGACATGGCTCAATGTGGCTGCATTTCCTGGTGGCTTTCTCATTCAGCCAATCAAGGCAAACAGGCCACGCTCTATTTAATGATTATCCCAGCATCTGTCCATCTCTCTTCTCTGCGAGCTGTGTCTGAGCGGGCGAACAGTAAATATGGTTTCAAAGCACAACACACGGTATATCAGCCAACTGCATAGAGTCGGGTGTTAGTCTGAAACTCTAATCAGGTCTAGAAATAACAAGAAACATGCATTTATACCATAAGGTGCTGTGACTCAATGTATGTATTGTTTATAGTAAGTAATGGTAGATGTGACATGACAAGCCCTCAGTATATGTTGAACGTCTAAACCTGGTGACCATGTGAGTCTTCATCTTATGAACAAGGAATTTTAAAATGTGTAAAATAAGAGAGAGAGAAATGGGGATAGGTGTGTCTGTATTTTGTTGTGGCAAAAGAAACATCAGGAAATATGTGCCTATGTGAGGCAGAGAAAGTGGTGTTGTTTCACTTTCATTACACAACACTGGGCAATATGTGGAATGAACAGTATGCAAGGACTTTTGCATTTAAATTGTGAAATTCTTGTAGATTTGATGACTATACAGTTTGTTTCCTTCACTTAAATGCCTCTGCTTTGTTTGCTTTGTGATTGCAGGTGAGACCGGTGTAACCCTGTCACGCCCACAGCGCCCCCTTTCGGCCCGGACGGCCCACCACGGCCCGGCGCCTATGAAAGGGTACCATGTCAGCCGCAGCCTGTCCCAGCACTCCAGCGGAGGCCCCTGTGATTGCGATGGCCCTGGCAGAGAGTACTACCAGGGCCACAGTGATGGACACTACTATGGAGCCGAGGCCCTGGCCTTGGAGAGGCACCACTCTCACTCCCACTCTCACAGCCACTCAGGAGGGGGCACCTTCCCTCGTGCTCACCCCAGCCAGCACACACCCATGCAATCCTTCGACTCCTGTGAAGAGTGCCTGTCATCGGGTCATGGGGGCAAGATGCATCGAATCCCTCCAAACCTGATGGACCAGTTTGAGAAGCAGGTACCCTTCCACCCCGATGGCTTTCACACACTGCAGTACCAGCGCTCAGTCAGTGGGGGTGCTGAACAGCGCAGTGAGAGCCCATCACGCATTCGCCACCTGGTTAACTCTGTGCAGCGGCTCTTTGCTAAGTCACATTCTCTAGAGGCACCATCTAAACGGGAGTACAACGGCATGAGAGGAGGAGGGGACTACCGCAGTGAGAGAGGAGGGGGACATCGGAGTGGAGGGGAGGATGGGGGAGGACACTACTCTGGACATCAGTCTCGCTCCACCAGGAGGAACAAGTCCAGAGAGCGCAGCAAGAGTGGGGACTCCAGACACGAGTCAGGCCGGCGCCACCGCAGTCGGACCGCAGGCTGGTGGAGCTCAGACGATAACCTGGACAGTGACAGTGGGATACTGGGGGACAGCAGGCGCAGATACCCCCCAGGACATGAGAGTTTGGACGCTGCCATACAGGAGCTCACTATGAAGAAGTCTAAGGAACGAGGAGGGGGCCCAGGGCATGGGGAGTGCATGGCCTGTACCACCATTGCTCTAGCAGGAGGGGAGGGCCATCACGGTCACCACGGACACTCCTTGAAGAGGAGCACGTGGTCGGCCATGACTGTCAGCCAGGCCAGAGAGGTGTACCCTTCCTCCAGGGGCGGGGCCTATGACAAAGCCCTGGTGCCAATAGAGAGCAAGATGAAGGAGAGGAGCTTCCACTACCTCCAGGTTTGTGTTCACCTCCACTTCCCACTGTGAGCATGTGTATGTACAATTTATTTGTGTTCATCCAAGCCCATCACATTCAATAACGTCACATTAAACCATCACCAGATGAAATACCTTGTTGCATTATTAGCTTTTAGATGATTTGAAGTGTAGAATTGGATTTTTTAAACATCATCTTAAAGAATCACATCAGGCAATTGTTCATAAAGTCATCAAATATACATTCTCTGTCTAAAGAGCAGTAATTGTATTGTTGTCTATTAGTTGTCTATTGTCTATCCGTCCTGTGGAGCAGAGGTAGATTTGTGTTCTGCAGCCCCAGCAGGTCTCCACCGATCTCCCTGCTGCTAGTCCAGGCCTTGTCCATCCACACAGCTGAGCTCCACTGATACAGGCAGCACAAAGAATAGGTCCATATGTGACTTCATCTTTCCAAAAGACTATTTTTCTCCCTGCCTCGGGCTAGAAACATAATCCATCTTTGAACACAACTTCCAGCTGCAAATTTGTGAAGAATTGCTCACTCTGAGGTGTTTTCATATGCACACTTGAGACTGATTGATTTCACAGAGGTAGTATTTTGACACTATTGAGATGCTTGGTCTATTCAGGAAAACAAAAGAACAGGTGCCAATGCCCAGCTGTGGGACATTGTCTAAAATTATAGAAAATGATTATAGTACCTCCCAGCACTTGTCAATTTTATTTCAAAATCGATTTCAGCTCAACTGGTGATCATAAAAAAATTATAGTTGGCTAAACAAGTAAACTGACAAAACATACTACTTATATTAGGCTAAAATGACTTTAGAGTTTTAAATCCATGTTAAAACAGGGTTCTCAGACCTTAATACAAATGCCTCCTCTATTTAAAGAGCATACACATTCACATTTGTCTGGTGTTTCTCAGCTTATCCTAGCAGCCATTCAGTTTATCTTCATTAAAGGCTTCTTTTTCAGTTAGTGCATTAGCAGAATAAGTCCAAGCGTTTTCTGCTGATGTTTTGTATATTTGCCAGCCAAAACATTGAGGTATTTCCCAGATGCAGTAGTTAAAATTACAGAAAATTCGATTGTTTGAATAAGGTGTGAAAATCAGAACCATTATGAGCAGTGGTGGATGGTGGTCTATTTTTTTTTTTTTACATATTATAAATATATGTATTATGTATTGGCTATATAATTTTAGTCGTCACTATTGGCTGAACTTTATCTAGAGCACAATGCACAGCCAAGCACAAAGTTTACACAGCAGCACAACCTGATGCACTGCTCAAACCCAACTCCAACAACTCAACATAACACACTTCTCACAACCATCCCCAAAAAACAGCCCTGAAAACATCAGGAAAATGCAGCAAAAATGAGGCTCTGGTCACAACACAGCATCAGCGCCGCTCCTACAGCACACGGCAGAAGACCGGAGCAGCTCTGTCACTCATTCATTTACGCATTTACCTATTAACACTATAATGCTATTTACCTCTGAGGCTCCGTACTCAGATTTGCCCCAAACAAACGAAAATAAACCTCTTAAATTCTCCAGAGGACTAATGCAGAGTGTATCCTCTATCCGCTGTTCTGTTGGTTCTGTCTCCAATATGTCCTGGTCCAGTCAGATCCGTGTCACAACGAGGTCCTGGAGCCGAGTGCACAAGCTGTTTGTAAAACTCGTCCCACTTCCCACTTCAATCTGAAAGTTATGCCAGTCCATATCAGCACCAGGGCACTGGGTGGACTTAAGTCCTCTGCACTACGCCCAGGTCAAACTTTTACGCCCAGAAACGACAAAGCAGCGAGAAACTTCCCCAGCTCCGGCAGTGAATGCTCCGCCGGCAGCAGCGAGTTCCCCGGTCACGACAGCGATGGCCCCACGGCGGCAGCGGGTGCTGTGGTCCCGGCGGTGAGTGCCCCGTCCTGGCAGCCAGTGCCCCGGAACCCGGTCTGTGTCAGTGTGTCCCATGCTTTAGGTCTCTCCTCCCGCTCTCCTGTGTGGAAGTTTAGGCAAAAGTAGCTAGCGGCCATAGCACACAGCCCTGTAATTCGCCATTCATTAGCCTGTAGCAGTAGCATTAGCCTGTAGCAGTAGCATTAGCCTGTTGGCATGAAGAGGGACAGAGCAGCTGAATCCTCATAGGTCAGAAGTGTGTGAAAATGTTTGTAAAGACCAATCACTTGATTTGAGTTCCACCCTGCGCACCAGGAGTATTTCAGGGCTCTAATCATAGAACTATTTGGTTCTAATGTAAAATAATGGGCAGAAGCGACATCCATCCATCCATCTTCTCCCGCTTAATCCGGCTGGGTCGCGGGGGCAGCTTGCTGCCCAATACTCATAGCACCTGACCCCCCCTATGAACCCCTCTGCAGGTGATGAACCCACAGGAGGTTGGACATTATGGTCCTTGATGTTAGTTCATAGGGGTGCGTCGTAGCGTCGAAGCGACGTAATGATGTCAAATTTTCAGAGAAGTCCCCCACAGACCTCCATCAGGGTGCACCGACTTGGCGCACTCAAATTACAAACTCAACTCAAGTACAGCGATATGAGCACATTTAACATGATAAAAAAATATGTCTATGCAAATACACGTTCAATTTTAATAAAAATATTAAACATATATCCTAATACAAAATAACTTTATGATTTTTTTCTTTTTTAAATCAAGGTCAAGTTAGGGAATGCGGCGCACTTGCGCCCTCTATTCACCAGCCACCACTGATTATGACACAGGGTTAATACAGTGGCACTATCTATGATCTGCAAGCTTGTTAATCATGGCAGTGAGAGAGATAAATATTCTTCTTGAATGTACAAAAAGGCTAAAGGCGATGCTAGGTCAACTTCTTGGGCGTCCTCAACAATATGCTATCTGTAGCTTAAACCTCCATCGCACCGGCCTGTGTGTGTCAGATAAGATAAATATAAGAATATACAGCATGAGTGAAGCAGAGATAGCAAAGCACGCGCTATGGAGGAGCGATAGGAGGCGGTGGTAGCTGAGGGCCGGGGAGGGCACAGCAGAGGGGTTTATGCTGGGAAAATGAGAGCGATAGAAGCCAGCCGGGGGGAGACAGAGATTAGGCTGAATCATCTCTAAAGTGATGACCTTAAAAACATACACTCTGCTGGACATGAGAGCCCAGGGCATTGGCGCATGTGTGTGGAGATGCTGTCATTTTAGATAGTACAGTATATGCTAGTGTGGATTTACATAGTAGGCCAGTGAAATCTACAGCTGCTAGTGTTTTGGCGGTGGTGTTGTTTTGCAGTTGTTCACTTAAACATCCTATATATGATATTTATTTCTTAATAATGATAATAAAAGAATTTATTTCTATTGCACTTTACGTTTGAAAAGCGAATTTCAAAGTGCTACAGCCAGTTTAAAATAGCATGTAACAACAATAAAACACAGTTACACCAGCCTATATGTTTGAAATAAAAAGTTGCCTCTTAAAAGCTTCACTGCCTGTGGTGCCCTCAGGTAGAAAAGCAGGGCATTCCATAAGCATGGAGCAGTTGCCTGAAAGGCTCTGTGCTTGGGGGACCCGGAGCAGGTTGCTGTCACCTGAGCGGGGACATCTTGTGGGTTTGTGGTGAGTCAGCAGTTTTTCTGGGTACACTGGTGCACTGCCATTGACACACTGGTAGGTCAGGAGGCAGATCTTACAGTATATTCCACCCTGAGCCTAACAGGAAGCCAAAGGAAATTATGGAGGATGGGGGTGATGTGGGCACTCTCATCTGGATCCTGGCAGCATAGTTCTGAATCAAATGAAGCCTTTGCAGATTCCTACCAGAGATCCCAATGAGGAGTACATTACATTTCTTCTAGTCCAGAAAAAGACCTTAGCCCCATGAAGTGTGTAGTAAAGATATATATCTGGGGTAAAAGAGAGAGAGAGAGACTTTCTGATACCAGTCTTTGGGTTGGAGGATCAATTCACGCTCCTTAGGCAAGGCACATCCAACATCATGTCTAGTATGAAAGCAGTATGTGTTTGCATGTGTTCCTCACTCATGGTTTAAAATGTGTACAATTACATGTTTGAAAATTGTGTTGTACGTTGAAAAATAAGCACAACAATGGAACAAATAAACGCCATACACACCCAGAGAGTATGCAAACTCTATGAGATTCCTGCACAAGGGTTAACCACTTTGCCATTGTCAATTAAGTGTTTATGTTGCGCCCTCTACTCCGACAGTTTTAAAGAGGTGCGTGGTTACTTTTTGTGAAGAAAAAGGAACAGAGACGTAGCGCACGTCCTCACTCCGTACTTTATTTAAAAAAAAACAACGACAACCTTCGTGCGCATGCGCACAACACAAGCCGCCGTAAAATAACTGTAAATAACTGTTTTAAATATGTAAATAGTACACTTTTCAGTATTTATACTTCTTGTACCAAATTAATTCTCTTTTTTAAATTCAACAAAATAGTATGAAATGATCATGTTTTTAATAATAGTTTAAATCTTTAACTGCCCTTTTTTTAATCTGTCACATTTACAGTTGCATGGGCAGAGTATTTAATCCAATAGAATACAAACATGAAATATCTATAATAATCTGTATAAGAGGGTATACAACTTTCAGTACAGGTTTTTCTTTCATATCTTTTATTTCTTTCATGTGTCTGTGTCTGATTTCAGTGTTTTAGCCTGCTGCCTGTGTGTTGTGGCCTTTACTCTCTCTGTACATCTCTGTTGGTGCGCTCATTTGCTGTGTACACTTGTTGTGTTTGCGTGCTTTGGCTCACCGTATTCTTCCTTCTATGTCAGTGCTTCTCCAGCTGTCAGAGTTTCTCTCTCTCTGTAAGTCCGTTTGTTGCTTTCTTCTTTTCTCTGTCAGACCTCACGGCTCATTATTAGTGCATGAGAGTGGATGTGTGAGTGAGTATGCACGTGCATGGTGTGTGTGTGTGTGTGTGTGTAACTGTTAGGTCTGTGCGCATGTGCCACTGAATTAGACTGACTCATTGCTGGCCTTCTGTTTGAAGTGTGAAATATTTTTCTCTGATGAAATATATTTCTGTTTTGGGAGATGTTGTGACAAACAGATAAATTGCTGCCAGGGAAGCCATGTCAACAATATCTTCAGACTACATATGCATATGTTATTTACAGAGGTGCAAAGAAATCCATTATTTCTACTAGGTGTGTATTTTATATACACAAGGCAATTCGATTACAAACGTGACCATCTAACGTATAGCAGATAAAGAACAACAGTAGAAACCTCTAGTAGATTTATGACTGATAATAATATTTGCTTGTATTTATATTGTAGCAGTTCAAGTAGTATTTTTACCTCAAGTATAATAACTCACCTACTTGTTTTATGTACTAAAAATAAACTTGTTTTGTATACTACTTTCACCCCTCCTTTGAACTATTGGTGCTTTCCATTTGTCCTCAGAGGTTGGATTTTCCAAGTTTCGACTTCAACATGGCTATGCCCCACATTGGGTGAAAGTTAAAAACACCACATACTGAACATTTCTTATATTTGTTATTGCCCTTTAGTTGCGCTCTCCTGTCCATCCACTGTCTTTGCACAGAGTTATGCTCTGATGTGATGTCAACTCTCAAACATTGTTTTAAATGACTAAATTGACTTAATTAGATCCACATTTTGGCTGATTTGACCTCTTTCTTATTTCCTGATTGAGTTGTTTGTGTGATATACTGACCATTACATTTTCAACTACACAACTGGAATACAGAAACTTGGAGGCTGGTATTCCAACTGAGAGCTACTGGAATGCAGCATAATCACACAGTTGTGTGTATTCAGCCTTACACCTCTCTCCCTGACCCCTGATTGATGCATTCTCTTGTGCTGTGATCATGACAGGTGCCATCAGAAGACTGGGGCGGGGGATACTCAGGAGGAGGGGGGAACGACAGTGGTGGTGAGATCCCATGTCGGCGCATGAGGAGCGGGAGTTACATCAAAGCCATGGGTGACGACGACTCTCCCGATTCGGACGCCAGCCCCAAAGCCTCGCCCAAGTCCACCCTGATCGCACAACGGGAGGCCTTCAGACGCTCTGTCAGCATGGATCAAAGGTGCACCCCCATCACCTAATAATACTGTAAAAGTCATCATGACAAAAAGGAAATTAGTCTTAGTTATCAACTAACCTTTATTTTTATTCATGTTTGTATATACTACAACAAATACAAATACAAACATTCATATATTTTATTAGTAACTAGATGGAATCAATTTGATCAGTTTCATAAACATACTTTGACTGATGACTGGGATGTTTAATTACGTTTTTTACTACTTACCTACACGTAAAACTACTCAGCAGTTGTTGCATGAACACAGAAAAGAATGTTGTTAAATAATAAAAATGAAATACTTTATTTGTACAAACATTATATATGACATGTTCCTGTACTGCGTTGTGTTCAGGTACTCATGTAAACAGTGCACAGACTCATACCCTAACAGCAGGACAGCCTCCAAAAGTCACGCCCGCTCTCGGAGTTACACCCGTTCCCTCACCAGTGCCCAGGTAACCACTTCCGTCAGTATTTTTTGTATTTTAATCATTTCATGTTGAAGCCATATTGTTTCTTTCTTTTAAACAATTCTTAATATTCCATTGTGCTTGTTTTAGCTGGGGGACACTCTGAACCGCCAGTTTGAGGCAGTGTGTGAGACCATGTTTGGAGAGGTGGAGTCCCAAGCTGTGGAGGCTCTGGACCTGCCCGGGGTGTTCCGCACTCGCAGCCACAGCTACGTGCGGGCCATCCAGGCGGGATGTTCCCAAGACGACGACTGTCTCTCCGTCTTCTCCATGTCCGCCCCACAGGGAAGCATCAAGAGTGGGGCAGGTGAGTGTGCAACTACAATATTTTGAATCTGCTACATGAAGGGCATACTTGTTATAAATGTAATGTATGGAATGTGATGCTACTTATTCTGTAAATTCTATAATCAGCTGTTCTAAAATGCCAATTGCCAGGGTGTTATTCTCAAAGTATAGGATTATTGACACAAGCAAGAACAATACTGCTACCACAATTACTGTTACTATTACTACTGTTAATGCTGTAATGCTCTGCTTTTTTTTTTTTTGTACTCATCAAATGTTCCTTTTAGACACACGAACATTCAAAAACTTCTCTTCATCTAGTTACCTTCAGCCATTGTCTTTTAAATCAGTCTTCAGTACAAATGTTTCACCAGTAATTGAAATGCATGAAGCAAAAAATAATTATACCAAATTAGTTTAAGTAGTTAGTAATTAGTTGAAATGTTTGTTTGAACACAATCTTAATGCGTTTTCAACAGTCTGATAATTTTGTCCATGTAGGAGTGATTTGAATTGTATATTTCCATTTCATTTAATTTCTGATTGTTCTTTGACATTCTCATCATAGAATCAATATCCAATTCCACCCACATTGTACACTAATATTTATTATAGTCAGAACTTACTGTTTGCGGTATGCTGTGGCAATCCTTAAAATATAAATATTACATGAAATGAAACAGTGCATTTGTATCCACATACATCTGAACAAAGCACGGAGGATGAGACAGCTCTCACTAAAATCTTTTATCTCCATCTTGAGAAGCAGGTTAGCTCAAGGGAAGACACTTTGAGTTCGCACTATGTCTCTCTCTGACACCATACTTCTCGCTGAATTCTGTGGGCTTTTTTAAGTTGCAGCCATGAATATTTTATCACATCTTGTATCTGCATTTCTTATGAATAATTTTCTTTGTTTTCCTCTGTTATTTTGTGTTTGTCTCACCTTCCTTTATCTCTTTTTTGTCCTCACATTGTCTATTTTTTCTCAGCCTGTCCATTTTGTAAGTATGCGACTCCCTGCCTCTGGGAACATAGTGCACATTTGGCTTTAAACTTTGCCTCTGTTTTCCTCTTCCCCACTCTTCTGACACTTCAGTCTTTCCTTATTGTAAAGGTGCACCTCCTCCACTCCCTCCTCGCATGTCCAAGTCTTCACTGTCCATGCGGGCGCAGAGCAGCACCGAATCCACACAGGACGCCTACTTCCAGAGCACCACGGGACGAGCCAAGCAGCACAGTAATTCTGTGGACCTGGGCAGTTCAGATGGCATTACTGCACGCTCCTCTAGGGGGGGCTACTACACCTCTACTGGGCCAGGTCGCTCCAGGCAGCACAGTAACTCAGCAGAGAGCCTTGATGGGGTCCGAGGCTCTAGAGAGATTGTCCCCTATGGAGGGGGGCCGGGGGTCGGGGTAAGGGCCAAACACAGTAGCTCTGCGGACAGCCTTCTGGAGGGGCCACCCAGACCAGTCAAGGAAGGCAGGGCTGGAGGGAGCTTGGGGAAGTCCAGTTCTCTGCCCCAGAGCAGCATGGTGCTCAGCAAAGTAGTGACTGAAGAGGGGCGCGTGGCACGCAAGTGGAGGCCATCTATAGCTGTGCAGGTGAGATTTCTGCATCAGTGTTTTAACATTTTTTTCTTGTGGCCAACAGTTAAACAGGTGCATAGGAACTAATGAAACTAACTCATCTCAGCTCTGGGGAGTGCATACTATTGTGTCTTTGGGCAAGACACACCTGTCTTGCCTGTGAATGTTATATGTTTATTGGTTTGAGCAGTGCATGTTAAATTAACATACATGGCATAATTGCTGTAAACATGTTGCGTTGTTGCCATGGGCTATTTTCCATCTGATGTTCCACCTTCGCTCTCACAAACAGACTCTCATTCGTACACCTGTGTACATGGATATAGGCAAGGTAAATGAATTGTTTTGCCTAAGGACACGATAACAGTATGCACATGAACAGGAACTAATTCTCTTATCTCGGGTTGGTGGACGAGGCCCTAAATACTGAGCCACTGCCACCCCATTACAGCGCCTTGTATTCCCGGGGGGTTCTCCCATCCCAGTATTAAACAGGCCAAACCCTGCTTAGCTTCCAAAATCTGACAAGACGTAGATTTCTCAAGGTGGTTTAAGCGAGCAAGTTATTGTTGGAATTGGAGAGGCCACTGTCTGGTACAATAATTATTGGTGATCATAGTGTAAGATGAAACCACTAAACATTTATTTCTATCCATGTACATTCATTGAAAATTTGCCATACTAGTTACTGACCACTGTGAATAATACCAGGAAAAGACGACAAGACAATTATAGAGATTTTTTTTGCCCTTACTGACCACTGTGAGTAATACCAGGAAAAGACGACAAGACAATTATAGAGATTTTTTTGCCCAGTTGTCTTCAAGCCAGACATGATTGTCACATTATTTCATTATGTCGTAACTTGTCTGGTCCTTTGTCAGAGCAGAACCCTTGTTTGTTTTAGGTGGATAGCTCTGAGACCCTCTCTGACTCCGATGCAGAAGGAAAAGCCCTCACTGAGGTCCACTCAATAGGAGTGCAAGTGGAAGAGGATAAACGGTGAGTCAAAAAAACAAAACAAGCACTTTTGTCATTTGACCTTAAATGTCAATGAAATACAAGTTCATGTATCTATCTTTAATCATTGAAAAGTCTGGCTTCATCAAGAGCCTGTGTGAATAATTTTGAGGTGCAATTTGAAAAAGGCTCGTCTCTGGGAGGCACCCCACAGTGCAGCCCCTAATGCTGATTTTCTAGGCTGGATATTATTATTTCATTTAACATTTCATCAGACTTCACAGCTTGAACTGAGCAACATTTCTATTCTATGAGTGGATGTTTTCTCGCCACCGCCAACTGTAACCATGACTACAACTGGAAATCATACACGCAACATGATTTTTACACATGATTCAAACAATTTTCTAATTATATTCATGGGTCAGATTGGCTGCATGGGTGTGAGTTTTTTTTTCTTTTTTTCACTCATTGAAGCACCTGTTAACAATCGCCCCTCTTCCAACAAGCATTGAGGACGGGAGACAGACGAGAGATGAAAACTGTGATTCAGAGCTCACACGTTATGTGACAGCGAGGGCTGAGGGCTATAATGGAGTAAATACTCCCTACTCCAGTCCATTTACATGACATTTGCGCACAGTGTTGCGTCATATGCCACAGGATTTAGCTGTGACAATAGTGAGTGATCATAGTACATTGTGTAGAAAGATAGATCTGTGGTTTCCAGTCAACGCTACTGGAAGCCAGTGTGTTTTCCTTTTGTTTATTTGAAAGTTCACCTAGCATTTTTACAGTCATTTCAATTGAGGCTGGGCAATGGGGTGATGAAAATAGAACTGTGCTCTGATCGTTATGAGATGAGTTCCTTTTTTGGCAATGTTATGATTTTGCACTTCTCTGTTTAGGCATTTGTCTGCCTCCACCATGTTTTGAGTGAGTGACAGGGAGAATCACAGAGAAGTATACAGTAATCTCCCAGGAGCAACAAATGTCTTATGTTTCCTCTTAATGATAGGTTTAATGACCAGTGTTGCGTTACTTTGTACAAAGTAATGCCTTACAGTAACCTAACTACCTTTTTTGGGTAAAAATTGTGTAATGCGCTACTATTGTAAATATGGTAATGAAACAGTTCCTTTTTCAATTCAGTGTAAAGTTACTTTTGCCAGGGACAGATTTGACAGCCACACTGCCCTCTCAGCTATGCGCTTGCGCATAGTCAAAAGCTCTCATTCCACTAGCTGAATGAGAGACACTGGCCGCATGAAGAGAAGAAGCATTGAGAGGCAGCCCGATAACTTTTGAGGGATGGAAATATTCTCATTACTTCAAACTTGTTGAAACTAAGGGGAGGAATGTGAGCGTTAGGTGTACACTGTGCTCTGGCCGGAAACTTTTATCCACTGCTGTTAACTCAAATGCCAAGCATCACCAAGCATTTGAACAGTAAACTAGCATGATGTAATGCCTACACATTAAGGAATGGGTTCTGCCCAAAGTCGAGCAACATAAAAGTAACATGAAAGTAATGAGTAATGTAAAAAGTTACTTTCCATGAAGGGTTACTAAGTAATGTAAATGATTACTTAACAAGTAACAAGCAATACTTTTTTAACTTCCTCAACACATGACATGTGATAACATCAAAATCTCTTGAAAATTCCGATATAAAATTTTTGTGTTTTGCCCACAGATAATTTGAATGTGATGAACAGGCAAGTAAAATTGCAGCACAGACTGATTTTAATCCTTTCAAAAGTATTACAGATTATATTCATGTAATGTGTTTTAGTAATATAAACAGCTACTGTTTATAATTTGCCCACTTTATGAATAATTGTCAAATTGTCTGAGCGTGGGTCTTCTCAGGGTGCAACAAAACACCTCTAGGGGTACATAAGCTGGTAAAAAGGGGGAACAACAAGATTCAAAGAGAGATGTGGTGTGATTGTGTGTACCAGGCGGGCACGTTTCAAGCGCTCCAACAGTGTGACAGCAAGTGTGCAGGCCGACCTGGACCCTGAGGGCTTCCCGGGGCTCAGCATCACCGTGCCAACACAGGATAAAAGTCTCCAGTTTGGCTGCTCCTTCCAAAGGCACTCATCTGAGCCTGAGTCATCCAGCCAGTTCACCGAATGCCACCGCACAGTGCACACACAGGGACAGTGGGCCTACAGAGAGGTGAGTACACCAAGCAAACCTTATATCTGTGTTGCTGGTACTTCACTGGTCTTATGTGGATTCACTGACTTCCTCTTAATCTATTATTCCCTATTC
The DNA here is from genome assembly GCA_034769755.1 of Odontamblyopus lacepedii. Taxonomy (NCBI): domain Eukaryota; kingdom Metazoa; phylum Chordata; class Actinopteri; order Gobiiformes; family Gobiidae; genus Odontamblyopus; species Odontamblyopus lacepedii. Next base: position 28,850,092 of record CM068362.1, on the reverse strand, counting down.
AGGTTGAATAATTTGTTTGAATAATTAATTAATTAACTGATCATTGCATTTATATACACCACTGTTCATTATTTATTCACTCCACACTCAGTGGTGGTAAGTTACTATTGTAGCCACAGCTGTCCTGGGGCAGACTGATGAAAGCGAGGCTGCCAAACTGCACCACTGATGGCACCTGATTTTCCCAGCGGTCGCCAATCCAAGTACTACCCAGGCCCAGCCTTGCTTAGCTTCTGAGATTTGATGAGATCAGGCTTTGACAAGCTGTGGCCACGAATAATGTGATGCGTAACGTGTAATGCACTTTTTGTCATATCAATTTTCCTTAAAAATGATATTCAAACTGTCAGCAGAAGGTGCACAAAACTGTCTATTGAAGTATTTTTAGCTGTGTAGTCAGACTGATCAGAATAATTCTAGTGAATGTGCACATATAGATCTTAAAACCCTCGGAATACATTAACTTGTTCACATCTATTGAGCTCCTCTGTTCTTTTGAGAACTGATGACGGAGATATTATATATCTGCACAATCTGTGAGAGGAACATGTGGGAATGAATCAAAATAAGGCGACTAACATTGTGATTTTGAGTTATATGAAAATAAATGTAATGGAAAAACGTCATACAGGTATAACAATATATACTGAGAAAGCTTAGAGTTACGGTAGTTTAACATGATACATAATACAATTTTAAAATGACCTCTATAGTGATTGATTGGGAATGATTGGCTGTTTCAATATCCAGGTCTGTTCTGTAGGTTGTTCAGCCAAATGTCCTGGGATGATTGGTTGTCTCAGTGGTTTTAAATAATGGTTCCATTGTTGAGGACAAATTTTGGTTACAGAATAATAAAGTTAATGTAATTGAGTCCTTGTAACTAAATTTGATCTCTTATTTGTTGCCCCAGGACTTCATCCAAAGCGGCTATACCACCGAGGCCTGTCCAACCAACAGTAGACCTCACCAGCACCCGCACTTGCCTCCCCGTTCACACTCACCCCTCCCCATAACATCTGAGCGTGCCTGGGCCGGGACCCCTTCTCTAGAGGGGCCCCGGAGCCTCCCTGACTCAGGCCGCGCCTCCCCCTGCATGAGGGATGGAGAGTTCTTCTTACGCCTGCTGCAGACTGAGGTGGAGAGGATGGAGGGGTGGTGCTCCAACATGGAGAGAGAGGCAGAGGAGAACGAATTGCCCGAAGAGGGTGAGTGATAAGAGTTGGGACCAGTGTTAGTGTACCATTGGTCTTAGATTTATAGCTTTAGTTAAAAGTACACTATGTAATTTCTTGGTGGAGGGTATGTCACTTATTACTCTCTATGAAGATGTTATTAATTTACCTAGAATGTTCCACCATATAGTATTAAACTTGTCTTGCCTTTGAAAAATATGCATTTTTACTGTTAGTGGGTTTGCCTCTATACAGATCAGACCTGTAGTTTGGTCAGGTAGTGTCACCTGCTTGTTTTTAAGGAGACAGATAAGTTTAATGCTATTCTTTGGAATATTCCAGGCCAAGCAATATCACCTCCATTGAGACATGTGACAGGTGGTGATGTAGTACATCTTTAAGATGTAGTTGAATCGTTTTAGTTTTAAAGGTCATTCTAATTTACTACTAGATGGATACTTTCTGGTTTGGACCTTGGTGACTGAAAAGAAGTTAATCAAAATGATTACTATTTCATTTGGAGCTTGTATCTACAGAAGTCTCCACTTGTCCTATCTTAAAATTACCATTTAGTTTTTACAAAAATGTCAGTCTTTTAGAAGCTCTACTTATCAACTTTTTAAATTAACTTTAGACAGAATATATTAGTTCACAAAATTAACACGGGATATAACTGTAAACCCATAGCCCCCGCTAACGTTTTTCTGTCACGTTTTCATAGCTCTGGAGCTGATTCGCAACGCTATTGGCAGCACCCAGATGCTCATGAATCAGAAAGTGCAGCAGTTCTTCCGACTGTGCCAACAGAGTGTGGTATGTTTGAACACAAATCCTGACAGTAAACATACTTTACTTTCCACCATTATGTGTTACCTGATTTCAAAAATATGTCCTCTTGTTACCGAGGCGATGTGAAATGGCAATACTACAAGATCATAAAACCATTGGGGCTGTCATCACACTTTAGCATAAAGTGTCATCTGCGATACAACACCCTATAAACCCTGACTGTTATTGGTGGTCATATGGTATCTGTTAGGACCAGCTCTATGAAGACATCAAATCCAGGTTTATTTTGTGTGTATCCCCTGTTGTACACACATCCAGCAAATGACTATTGACCTATTACACAGTGTTATGGGTTATGTCCGCCATGCTAACCTTTCCAGCAGAATGAGTAATAACGTCTTCAATAATTTGAGGCGTGTTAGCGATCTCTCTGTGACCTGTACTCATCAGAAAACCCCATCAAGAGCTGCAGTTTTGAAGATGCTCTGGCCCTGCTGTTGACCATATGAATCACTTGTCAAATGCCTTGTTAGCTGGGGTTGGAAGATATTGAGACACGAGAATGAGTCAACGAAATGAGACCATATGAAATTTTGACATAATTTATAACAAATAAATAATGTGATCCAGTTCAGAAATATGGCCTAAAGATTTATCTCATCTCATATTTTTGCTGTCATTGTGGCACTGTTTTAGAGGTGTAACTTTTTTTTCAGTCCAAATGTACAATGGACAATGCACAATTTTATCACACAAGATCTTGAGGTACGAAGCCTTATCCAATCCTACTTATCGGTGCTCTTACGCCCACTTTAAAACATCGAATCTCAGGGCAAAAATAAAATCAATCAAGTCAAATGGTCGTCATAATGTTCTCGCTGATGTCTCTTGTCTTGTCACTTTTTAGTTATGTTTTCTGTTCCTATCAAGGACCCCTCGGCGTACCCCCAGCCTACCTCTCAGGACCTGGCCAGCTTCTGGGACCTGCTGCAGATCAACATCGAGGACATCAGGGTCAAGTTCCAGGACCTCCAGAGGCTGAAGGACTCAGGCTGGAGGCTTCCACCTGAAAAGAAGGTGAGAGCTCCGGGCACCTCCCGCACTGCCCTGGCCCCCTTCCAGAGGGCGCCCCAAGCTAAGATGGCAGTGTGCAAGAGGGTGGCACAGATGGCCCTGCTCCCCCCCAGGCCTCTGCAGGCGCTCAGCAGACAGGGTGCAAAGACGAACTGAGGCAGAAGGCTCTCAAGCTAGTATGAATAAAGTGTCAACAGAATGTCTATAACTGTGTAAAGACGGAAACTGTTAAATGCCTTCTGGAGTCACTATAACTAAAGATTGTGAAATTACCAGCAGTGTTGGGAAGAATTATTTGAAAATGTATTACAGAAAATGTCTATTCCATTACATGGTACAGTCAGTTTACTGTAGTTTGAATACTTTCACATTGAAATACATTGTATTTTGCACTTATTATCTATCAATTACTAATTAGAAGGATACATCGCACATGCATACTTTGGTTACTTCCCAACACTGCTTATGAGATAGGCCTAACAGTATAGCATCATCTGCAGTCATTTGCAACAGATATTGTTAAGCAGTGCTTGATTTTAAACATCAAGCATTTTTATTTTCCAGTCGTGGGACCAGTCAAAGAATGTACTTTTTAACTTTGTAAGTGTAAAATATTCTTAATTATTTAAAATGAACTAAACTAACGTTATTTGTGCCTTTTCTCTTCATTTTTGCATTGCTGTTATTCCCCCTCCCATGTCACCCAATGTGTTGCGTAAATGTCATTGGTTTCTTTGGTTTTATCCATTCTTTCTTTATTTCAATTTCTCCATCATTTCTCCTTGGTTGCTCTTTTGGTCAATAAATCCCTTTCATGTTATCACCACCACTGGACCAGGAGGACAAGAAGCCTCCTCCTCCCTTACCAAAGAAGCCAGCGGGGGGCGTGAGTGGCAGCTTGCGGGTGGACAGTGTTGGCGATGGCGGTGGAGTTGGAGGGGGGTCCGGGGGTCTGGTGGTGCCCCGCGTGGGAGGCCACACTCTGCCCATGAGGGAGAAGTCTCTGGAGCTTGGGGACCGCAGCCGGACTGAGGCACGTAGGAGGCTGCTGCAGACCAAGCGCACGCCGTCCTTCAGGCAGAACTCAGCCACGGAGAGCGCCAGTGACAGCATTGAGATCTACATCCCCGAGGCCCAGACACGTCTTTGAATGCACCACTAGTACTACATAATTGGAGTTAGGTACCAACACTGCAAAAAAGGAATATCTACAACAGATAAAGGTGCACCATGTAACTTTTTATATGGAAGATCTGCCATCTACTTGTCTTATGAAGTTGTTATTGTTTTGCCTGAAATGTTCAACAATATAGCATTTTAGGCTATTGAAGGTATTTATCTTGCAGGTGTTTTCATGGCAAAAAAGATTTTGAAACTGTACTGTACTGTGAGCGGAATTGCCTCTCCACAGATCTGACCTGTAAGTTGGCCTGTTGGCACTGCTTCCTTGTCTCCATGGATATAGATAAGCTTAACGCCATGCTGTGGAAAATTTCAGGCAAAGTAATAACAACTCTACAGAGACAAGAAGGTGAACCCTCCATCAGTAAAGTTACATATTGCACCCTTAAAGTCACTTCAGAATGTTGTTATTCTAAGTAGAAATAGTTCATCAAAAACAAAACATATTTATACCAGTAAGTTCTTGAAGTATATAAAATAACCCTTGTTCCGAAGTGATAGAGAAATATCTTTTTTGCAGTGTCACTCTAATCTCTGCAGGTTACAACAATGAGCCAATCCCTTTTACATTTTGGAGAACTGCCTCTCACCTCATATACTTCTATGCACTGTTGGGTGGTGTTACAAGGTTATATTGTATAGGTTGAGGTTGAGAGTCATTCGCCTTATAGGATAAATATGAGCTGAGATTTAAATGTAGTTTTATATTACAACATAATTATAGGGCCTATTTGAGCCCAACCCAACAGGAGGTTTGACTTTGGTAGATTTTCCTGTTTAAAGTGTAAACATGTCTGGAAGGTGCAACAATGGCTTCTCTATCCTTGAACACAACTTACTGGAATAGTGTTTTGAGACCTATTTAAGCAGATTCATCTTGGGGTACGATATAGGCCTATATTGTTGGTTTTGTATAGATATTGCAAATATATACAAGTATTGAATATGAGCAGAAGTATGTGACTTGAGACGCAATACAGTTCTATTGTTTGGTGTCCAAAGAGGCAACAAAAATAATGGCAGCCATTTTAGTATTTTGAAATCTTGTTAAAAGAGGTGTAGCCAGAATTTTTCTTCTATCATCTTGCTGACAAAACCACACAAGTAGTCCACTTTTGTACAACAGTAGTCAGCGTTGTAGTAGCATGCCTATGTGTGCACCTAGGACTACTCCATCACTGAAAATAAAGGGCTTAAAAGGCACAAAACCTCTAGGTAAAAAGATGACCGCATCTCCCTGTATGAATTCCATTTTATTTAACTTGATATTTGTTTCATGATCCCACTACAGACATTTGCATATGGATGAATTTGCATAAAGTCAAGAGACAGACTCCCCAAAGAACAGTGACGAACCTGGTCTGCTTTCTCCACACCTGGTCTCAGCAGTCTCCAGGGCCGTCACTCTCACAAATGGAGCTTGTTTCCCCTGTCATCCCCAGTATCAGACTCTGCCCTCTGCAGCAGTGGGGCGTTTGAATGTGCCCGTGCTGTTTGTACATAGTGTGCACACTCTTGTTTGCCAAAAGCTTCTCAGTGTAGCATCACAGCCTTGACAGCTCGAGAGCCTCACATACAAACCCCAGCCCTTTGGTTTTTATGTAGTCTTTTAGAAGTTTCAATGTTCCAGGGTGGGGAATAGATTACAGTGACTTTTCAGGACATAACCGAAGATGCCCCCATTTCACTGTGATACTTTTGTGCCACCTAGTGGTCATTTAAGGACCCGGACTGGAGTGGCCCAAAAAGGGTTGTTTCCACCTCAGGCAGGAATCTATACAACCTGCTAAACAGCCATGAGCGAAGATGATATTAACAAAACACCCATTAACATTGGTTAACTCTATACTTTTTCTAGTATATGTTTGTAGACTTAGTGAAAGGAGAGAATGCCTTTGTGATAATGATTTCACCAACTTGAATTCTTTATAAGCATCCCTTTTTGTCACTTTAAAAATGTGCTTTACTTAATAGCTTTTAGGGAGAATCTATAGCCAATTTATAGCAATGAAGACATGGTTGTCTACAGTAATCAGTGACTGCAGACTAACTGTGACAGACTGCAACATAGAAAAGCTGGCCATCACTAAGCATTAGGCTATAGAATTGTCTACACTGTATTGTACAGTGTCATCATGTGAATCCTTACCAATGAGATGGCATCTGGTATAAACAATAACTCAAGAAAAGAAAAAAATCTACATTTTATTGGTCATTTGAATGAAGTGGATACTTTTCTATGTGTCATGTTTTTTTGTCATAGGCACAGGCACACAGTCCAATATCCAATGTGATGCCTAAAAATTGATAAGAATACTTTTTTTCTTTTAATGGTGGAGTGTTGCCTATATTGGTGTTTAATTTTCTTTCTTCCTTGTCTCTTAATTGTATTTTTCAACAACAAATTGTGTAGCATGATTTTCCAAGCTTTTGAGAGGGAGGTATTTCTAAATGAAGTATTCTTGAGAACATTATTATAGGATTGTGTGTGTACATGTGTGTGTATGCAATGAGGGGTGGTAACTAAAATAGTCCAAAATTAGCCATTTTTAAGAGATTAAGGAGGAACTGTTAAGCATGATTCTTTTCTTTTTCTAAGATTTGAAACATGTTGGGAAATGGGATATTTTAATGGCAGATGTATATTTTATAACATAATTTTTAGATTAGTACAGTCTATGTACAAAAAGCATATATCAAATGTGAAATATTATGATAGATTCTAATAGCCTTGTGTAATTCTACAGCTGTGTGGCATATCCTGAAAACAGTTAATACTGGATTTCTTTTTAGGTTTTTGATGCATTGGGTCACAGGGTACTTTTGGCAAAAGAGTAGAGTTTGCCAAGTATGTTTCTCCCTAGGCCTACTATATGATACTGTCTGGTTCTGTAACTATAACCTCTCCTGTCCTTCTTTAGAACCAACTACATGTGCCTAATCAGCCGGAGGTTTCAGTTTACACTATAGAAAGAAATGTACATATGAAAAATTATATGAAAATATTGTTAACTAAAAGTGTTTTTATTGTGACATAACCATAGCAGTTTCCTTCACTCCCATGTGCAATAGTCAGACTGGCAGAAATTATCATTGCATGTTTTAAGGCGATCTACTTAGAAAATTTTCATTAAAAAAGGGAAATTTTGTATTTTTTGTGGAATTGAAAGAAATACTGAAATTTTACAGATATTCTACAGAGTCTTTGTACCCACAAAGGACTTCAGACCTTCAAACTGAAATACTGACGTCACGGCCTGTTCATTCAAAGCAATGGGAGGTTGCTAGGCAGCCTTGTCATAACTCACTGTATTTTATTTTTCTTCTAACATCTTATTGGTGGTTGCCCTCAACAAGTAAAGCACAAAGACCTGCAATTGTACTTTTACCCCATTGTGAAGGACTCCAGACTTCTTCATCTCCATCATTTTGAATCAGTATGATGCTTTTTGGCTAATATTGACTGGAAACACCAACTGGAAGATGCCAGGACCATCTTGTGGTTTTCATTCATTAGTAATGTTGGAATATATGGGCCCACAGTGTGACAGTTATGTGGACTTCTTCTGAGTACCTCACTTTTCTAGCAGTAGTGAGTCCAATTTCGATTATAGGCCTCTGTCCTCAGGGGGTTGTCCAACACCACTCCAACCAAATCTGGCCAAGTGGTAGCCTTCCACTAGAGGGCGCTCTCACATTACATTCAAGCACAGACCTTATATTGTAGCCATTTTTGGAGAAGCAGTCTATCAAGATATGGATCAAAGCTGCAACTGTAGCCAATTCATATGTCTACAAACTGTATAACTATAATGGTGTGTTTATTAAAAATCACAAAACTGATTATATCTACAAGTATATGATTTTATTTACATAAATTATATTGGTGTGTATTGCTTTTTTATTTTCAGACACTCAAAAAAGTGCTAATGTGTGGACTTATTTAGGCCAAGAATTAGCATATTGTTAGATTAAAGTAAAAAATGTGAAACACATACAGTTATATACATTCAGTACACAAAACTGGAGTTACCATACATGTTTTGCATGGTGATTACAATATTTTGTTATTTTGAAGTTTTTTAATACTTGCGTTTTAAGTAACTGTGAGCCATTTTTATCATAAATAAAACACATGATTGAAATGTTTGATTGTGTGCACTGAATCTATATAAAATGAGTTTCACAACTAGCCAAATTTCTGCTGGAATACAGAGTTGTTGCAGAGTTCTGATCAAATTATATAAGCAGAACCCTTTCGGACAATAATCAACTAAACATCATAGAAATAGAATTTCAGTGTGCCTGTCGCACTTCTGTCTCATGTAGTTTTACTGTAATGTTTTACAGTGAGCCTGTTTTTTACAGTGTAGAAGGGTAAATCTGTGGATCACAAACAACTGATTACTGTGTAATTACAACAGCCCCTGCCACCATCGTGTTTACAAATGTGTAAATATCTGGACATTGCTCTTCTCACTAATACATATTGTTATTACTATATAGTTCTTATTATGGTTAAAATAATTATTTATTGTCATCACTCTGGTTGGCTTTAACAGTGTTGCCATGATTCTGTATTGAAGGGACAGTTGTGTGGGTTTCACACTGCTGCTATAAAATGTGATAAGAGTCTTCTGGAAACTATGGAAACCTTTGGATCAACAATGAACAGTCGAATGATGAGCAGGCTACAGCCAGTAGGACATGAACATTCAAACTTATGACTGTGTCTCTGTGAGCAGAACAGACTCTCCTCTGTGCTATTCTACTCTTAAATGTAGCAGCTCCAGGCACTCACATCCACTCCTCTGTGCTCTCTTACTTAACACCTTGATTTTAGACGGGTTTGATACAGCTTCAGCTCAGCCTCTGTTTGAGTTTACTATGTTTTATACATGTTTTACTCAGTGCCAAGACACATAGTGTACATAACATGTTCATTATGAGTTGAGTGGAGCACATAGCAATAGTGATGCCATAGATCTGAACATGTGCGAATCCACATTGGACACGCGGTGCATGAAACCACCCTGATGTGAGTGTGTTGACATGATGCACTTTGCTGAGGCAGTGAAGCATCCATTTGTTTCTTGTGCTCATTTTGTAAATAGAAATGACTCCTTGTATGATTTCTTGATCTGGATGTGTTGCTAAAGCCCAGAGAGATGGCACACTGTGATGTGGTTTATCCTAACACAGAATGTAACACTGTCAATGTTGTTCAAACATTTTCTAATGGTTAATATTATTATTACTATTATAATGATTATTATAAAGCTATTTTAGCGAGTTAATCAGATGGTGTGGTTTTTTTTGTTTATCCCATGTAGAAATAAAACCATCCCTGTTTATATTACATAACCACCTTCAGTCAGCAGTGATGGTAACACAATTATGCAGTAATATTCTTCAAACAATTATAGACCCTTTTAGACCGGAAGTGATAAAAAAAAAACCTGAGTGCGCATTTTGGCAACAGAGGTGGCATTGTTCCCCATTCATTCTGATTCAGTCAGACTAAACACAGACAGAAGACAGAGATAAAAACATTTCCAGTACCAAAATGTCTGGTTGGACTAAAGTTTTAAAGTTTTACTCACTGATCGCACATAATCCTTTCGCAGAGCTCGACAAGCTGCCGAGTTCTGCTATACTTCTGTTGTCAAAATGCGTGTGCAACTGAGCCTACGTTATCACTGTTAACTAATACTAAAAGGGTCTATATACAACTATAATTGTAAGAAACAATGAAAATCTATTGCTTTCACTTTAAATTTATTTCCTCATTTAAAATGATACAAAAATAACTGATAAGAAAAATATTTACTTTGAGTTAAGATGTGGAAATTTCATTCATAATTCTTACCAAACCCCTTCATCATAAAATATTAATGATCAATGTAAAATAGTGTTATAGTATGCTTACCAACCAAAAAAGTGCAATTTTTGTTTAAGAATATAAACCTGAGTTGTAGGGTTCGTATGGTCAAACATCTACTGAACACCCTCTAGTTTGAGAGTCCAGGCCTGTCCCGGAGTGTCTGGGAGCTCAGGCAGGAGGACAGTGAGGCCAGCGCTAGGGAGCACAGGAGACCAGGCCAGAGGCTTAGGATTCCCCAGTAGAGTCACCTGAACAAGAGAGATGTGTGTAATACACTGGTTTATATATAATTTACAACATTATATTAGCAGGTCTTTTACCTTGGTTTTTGCTGAAGTTTTGGGAGCCAACAATTGCACAATAGACTTAGGAGGCTTTACTGTCACAATTGCATACACACTGGAATCTTTAGATGTAAACCTTGAAAAAGAAGAGCAACAATAATTTGAATGAGTCTTAAGTCTATTCTCTAGCTTGCAATTTAGGACTGTTTCATTGTCATGGTTTCTTAATTAATTACAAGTAAATCAGACCTAGATCTAATTATGCCATTATTGTACAGCAGTATTACCAGATTGGTAGAGTAGAATTCTCATACTGGACCCTCCAGGGTTTTGAAGCATAGATAGCTTCTCCATTGTTTTGTAGCCAGGCTCCAACCCCCCTGAGCCTCTCCTCAAAAACAGGTGGGATGGTCCCATCTGCACTGGGGCCTATGTTCAGCAGGTAGTTACCACCCAGAGCCACGGTTTGAACCAGGTCCTGCAATAAGATAACCTCCAGAACTTAAGTACTGCATGAGTATTTAATATTTGTATCATTCTGGTTAAACATAACCACAAACAAAGTTTATTTTTCTATTCTATTGAACGCATATACCTTTATGATAGTAGGCAAGTCCATGAGTTCATTGAGCCTCATGTTTCTTCTATAGCCCCATGAGTGTGTGTCCACAGATGTGCACTTCTCCCACTTGTGTTTGGGCAGCTGGCCTGGAGTGTACTTATCCTCACAGTTATAGTAACCTCCATGTTTACATGCACAGCCTGCTCCCCATCTGTCATTGGTCACAACAGTGTCCTAAAACAATACATTATTACAATCAAGAATATTTCCCAAATTATAAACCATTAATGCCACTGTGTGCTAATACTTTGACTGGGCTGTCGTTGTAGAGCCAAGCCAAAAACACAGTGGAGTTCCAGTATGTATCTGGAGCCTCCCAGTCCCCATCAGACCAGATCACCTCAGGTTTGTACCTGTGGGACAAAGAAAATTAGACATAAAATATTTATAATTTGTATTTGTAATAACGGTGTCTAACAAACCTCACAACCAAGTTGTACATCTCTGGGAGCAGCTTGTTTACAACAAACTCCTGGGTCTTGAAGCCATTTTTCTTGTCAAGCAGATAGAGTGGGTGGAACCACTCATACAGGGAGTTGTACAATCCATAGTGAAGGGACCTAAAAGAACACGCTTTTATTGTACACAGTGAGCAAAGCCTTAAAGCCCAGAAATCTTACCTGTTTCGGACCGCCTCCCCCAGGTCCCCCACCAGGTCTCTGTGAGGGCCAGTGTCCACAGAGTTCCAGTTCCAGGAGAATGGGGAACCCCAGGTAGTGAAGCCTTCATGGTGTTTGGAGGTGAGAACCACATACCTGTTCAACCAGGTAACATCATGTGACTTGAATTTCCAAAACAGGAAGTAAAAACTGTGCTGTACAAACAGAAATATGCGCTCACTTTGCACCCGAAGCCTTGAATATGTCGGCCCACTGACCAGGGTCAAAGAACTGCGCGTGAAACTGAGGGGCAAACTCTGGGTAGCTGAACCCCGGGGGGTAGTTCTTGGACATAAAGTTCACACAGTTTGGATCCGGAGGCTGCTGTCCCTGCCAGTGCCACCAGAACCACTCACTTCCGAAACCAGGCACACTAAACACCCCCCAGTGCACAAAGATGCCCAGCTTGGCTTCATCATACCATGCGGGCAGAGGTCTGGCGTCCAAGCTGGTCCAGTCAGCTGAATACCGAGCCTCGGCCGCAACAACACCGGAGAGGAGCACCACTGCCAAAAACATCTTGCGCACTTGAATTTCCTTCTTCGGGGAATTAAATTCGCGTTAAAATACTAAAACGTAGGTTATTTAGCTACATTAAGACTAAGATTTAGATTAAGATTTATCCAGACAGGCGTCTACCAAGATCCCGAGTTCATTCACTTTTCTTCCTGTTTTACTTTGCGTCTGCAAGTCACGTGTTACCACAACAGTCACGTGATTATAGGTAGGCGTGTGTAGTTAAAATAACAATTACTATGGAGAAAATGGAATAAATTAATCAGCTAATAAGTGAATATAGATCACACAATGACATTTAATAAATAGGCATATATTAATTTACAGTGGAAAATCAGTGTAAAAATCAATAAATTATGACAAGAATATCACAAACACAGATTACAAATTAATTCAATGTGTTATACTTAAAAAATAAAATAAAATACATAAATCCACATGATAGAAGGAATGAGTCATAATCATCATCCTTTACACATGACATGATGACGTTACTTTATTGATATTCTTTACATTACACAGGGCCAACATCTGAACAGACCCCAGCAAGCTGCCTGTCCACAAGGTCCTCCACTCGGCCCACCTCCACCTCCTCCACATCATCCATAAAACTGGACCAGTCGGCGCCTCCATCCGGCCGCTCCCCTGCCTCTGCGTGGTTGACAGGGTGCCCAGAGTCTTCATTTGTGGTTGTCACACAGTTACAGCTGTCACAGAGCCCATACCGCTTCAGGCCTGAAGTCACGGCTGATCCAGTGAAGGTCCTCCTACAGCTTTTGCAGGACACAGGCCAGCAATCTTTGTGAACCTACCAGTAGAGGAAAGAAAGTAACAAAAACAAAAACATAACTAGCTGCAATTGATCATATTTTGTTCTTATATTTAGATTACATAAAACTGTGTTAGAGCTCAGTGGGCATGTTAAATGCTCTTCAGTTGAGTTGAACACGTCACAATATGATGGTAAGAACTAAAAAATAATAGTTGCAACAAATGAAAAAAAAGTAATTTAAATTAAATCTACACTACCCCTAAATCTAAAGGTTCCTTTCTCTGACTGTATGTGACATTAACTTTACTTAATAATTATAATCATTATTATTATTAAGCATAATATCATGAAGCTAGTCATATCTTACTGAAATGGCAATGTTACAAGAAAATGAGAATGTAAATTAAGTATTTACAGGATTTCACTGGTGGTGTCAGTAAAAGCAGGCATTGTAACACATAATGAATTCTTACACTGAAAGCATGACTCCGTAGGTGCTCTTGTCTTGTGAACCTTTTGCCACACAGCGGACAGGGAAACGGACGCTCCCCGGTGTGACTGCGGATGTGCCTCTTCAAAATCCCCTTTTGCTTGGACGTGTAAGGGCAAAACGGGCACTTGTGGAGTTTCACCTGCACTACCAGGCTATCACCTGCAGGGGGAGAGTGACATATAATATCACTAAATATTAACACTAGTTTAAATGTTGCAACACAATAAAGTCAACAAATGTACAAAACTGCAATCATATATATAGTGTTGTGCTCCAAGTCTTCATTCATCAATAACTATCAGTAAAAAAAAAATTGATAGTTCTGATTAAAAGAGAAAAGTCAGAATTTCAATGCCGTATAATGACCTGCTTTTGGTTGTCAAAAATTGTTATAAACTTAAAACTCAAGTACTATCATAATTAGGTAGATTTTTACCTGTATCCTCTCCAAGCCAATCACCATTAGCCTCCATCATGGTCGATCCCACAAAACTCAACCCATCATCCATTCTGCTCCCCCCTGGGCCCCCGTCTAGTCCTGGGGTAAAACGTGGACTATCCCTCTCTACAATGGGGACAGGGCCTTCACCTCTCGCCAGCATTTCTATTAAGTGACGGGCATTGAATGTAGGACTGTAAGGAGACCGCTCATTGTGTGGCGATGATGCAAGGAGTCTGTTATGAAGACTGTGATGAGGCTGGGGAGTGTATGAAGCCATCATTTTAGGGTCAGGGGACTCAATGAGTACTGGTTCATCAGGGTCATATTCTATTTTAGGGTTTACAAGCTCTGGGGTCATAGCAGAGGATGAGGAGGATGAGAGGTTAGTTTGATCTGTATTTTCTTTGTGTCTTTCTTCTCTAAAATCTTCTTGAATATGGAAGTTGCTGTCCACCTCTCGGCTGGATCCTGCAGGGCTATTGTCAGATAAGGACGGGAGAGTTTTAGCAGATGTTCCACTCTGGGTTGCCCCATGGTCAGCTTCATCGTCCTCCATTTGAGATGCATTGATCACTGGCCCAGTGGAGTTGGATACTGCTTGAGAATCTGCTTTGTCTTTTGACTGACGCTCCTTGCCAGCATTTCTTTCCCTCTCCTTGTTGCAAATTTCCAAAGAGGAGTTAATATAGTCTTTACAGAAGTTCACCAGATCTGTCATCTGCAGGTAGCTTGCTGCAGACATCACCTCAATGACATTGTTGCGGTGTAAGTCTAGGCGACCAGAGTACATAAAGTCCAGGATAATTGAAAATGCATCAGCTGTGACTATGTCTAGTGAGGCTGTGCAGTGGCGCTGACTGCTGTCCTGTAAACAAACAAAAAAAGTGTACATTTTCTTTCCTGTGGTTGCACTAGAACTACTATGATCACGGCCCGGCAGGTACTAAATGGGTAAATCAATGATAATAAACATAAGAAAAACATTGTGCAAAACAAGTGTATTAAGATTTGTCATTACAATAACCATATTGAGTCCAGTCCAGTTGTAGATATTTACCCCACAATAATAATAATAATGCTGTAAGGAGTAGAGAATCCATCACTTTACCTGTATGAAGTGCACCAGAAGAGCTCGGAAGTAGCCGCTGCCTGCAAACAGTACATTGCGATGGGCTTTAAACACACGACCCTCCACAAGAATACTGCAGTCACAGAAAAAGTCCCGTTTGCGCTGTTCGTTTAGGTCAGCCGCAAGCCTAGGGAGGTAGCAGGGGACTTCCATATTTAACACCCCCGGTCTCTGTCAACAACAAAGAAATGCAAACTTTAGACAGGTATAGATGGTTATGTTAGTTGGTATAAAGTCAAACCTTACACCATTAAAAAAAAGAACTTTAACAACAACATCCCGTAGTTGTGGATGACAAAGTAGATCTATTGTTAGCCTCTTACAGCTAAAACAAAACAGTACGACTCACAAGCACTCGGACCGATTTAAAGCTTGATTTAACAAGCAAATGCTTACTTACATTGCATCTAATATTAAAAAATAAATTTACGTTAATCTTACCTGTTTTACTCGTGACTGAGATCTATGTAAAAAGCATGGCGTATATATTAAAGTCTTTTCTTTAATACCACATCACAAATGCTGCTCCGCTCTGTTGTTGACCCAAATCAGAGCGGTCACTTCCGCTCACTGTCGGGTGTTTTGGGGTTTTCATGTGCGCAGGCTCAGTGCAGTGCTGCCCTCTGCTGGTCCGTGGTGCTATGAACAGTCAGGGAGAATAGTCAACAGATGTCAGAAGATCGAGGTACGAGTTTATTCAAAATTACAGTGACCAGATTTTCAAAATAAAAAACCGGGACACCCTTGGTTTGTGGTGGTTGGTAATAATAAAATTGTGAATCGAGTGCGTAGCATAAGTCTTTTTTATACAGTCTATGGTGCGCAGTTAAGGAAAATTGTTCTGCACTCGGCCCATTCATGACTTAACATGTCATGAATGTCATATAGTCACATTTTCTTTGTCTTTTGTTCATTTCTAAGCAGCTTTTCTGTATTTTACCTAAACAAATGACAACGTATGCCTCTCTTTACAGTTGGCAGGGATCAAATTGGTCAAAAATAGGGACACCTGGGACATTTCTTGAATAAAACTGCTATCTGCTAGGACTCAAAACTAGGACTGTCCCGGGTAAATATGGACGTCTGGCCAGCCTATTCAATATAAGATAAAGGTATGCATTAAATGTTCAAAAATATTTTGAGTGGGCTTTCTCCATCATAAGTCTAATTCTAATAACCTAATTACAAATGTGTAAACTGGCTAAAGGCTACTGCAGTGTTTGAAGTAGGCATAGGCTAAATAGCTTTGTAAAATGTAAAATCAAGCAGTTAGTTTACTGGTGGAGGGCCCAGCACCTGCATACTCTGTTGCCATGTTCCTTGGGATGGCATTAAACTTCTCTATTGAGAAAATGGCATTCTTTCAATTGCTTCTCCACATATCTGACTTGTAACTTGACCTGATGGAGTCACCCCTCATCGCCATTGTGAGGTAAGTTAAATGCAATACTGTGGAGCATTCTTGGTAAAGCAATAATATCTCCATCGAGACAAACAGATGATGGATCCTCCACCAGAAAATTTACATAGTGCACCTTTAAATCGGGGACTGTTGATCCAAAAATACATTAGATAAAGATAATGGAATAATTATTTCTGGCTCCCGGTTGTTGTATAAGAGAGTGAGGAGTTGCCTGAACCTGAGCGTGCCAAGCTATGTTCCTACTTTTACCATGAGCCATGTGTTATGGGATATGACCGAAAAGATCTCAAATATCTCAGAAGTTTTCTCCACAGGGTGGCTGCCCCAGCACCAGCCCTGTCAAAAATAATGATTTTCTTTTGCATTATTTCCTCTATACTTCAGTTGTAGCAATGGTTGCCTCTGTCCCCATTTCATCTATTAATTAAAAGCATGTGCTAGGACCCTTTATGACTAATGATGACAATGATGAAAATAATAATGCGATGGGGAAAGAATATTGGCTTCTTTTCATTCCATCTCCACCATGCTTCAACCACAAGCGGCTCGCTCTGCCCACAAATCCTGCTCAAAAGCCCTTGTTTATTTGGGTTTGATTTTGAAGTGAAAATAGTTCCCTTTTTATTTTCAGGCATGGCACAGTAAACAAGCAGTTTCTTTAGATTTTGCACCGCGCCCTCACAGTGCTTGGAGCTGGAGCATCTTATTTGTGTTAGATATTTTCCCATGGCATAAGAGCAAAATACAAAGACTTCGTGGTGGCCAGAAGAAACCACTGGGTAGGCGTACACGAGTCTGTGCACTGGCTGTCTTTTGAAAATGACATTTACAACACCCCGTAAAAGAGTATTCACGCATGCAGGCACTAATTGTAAAGCCATATAAAGTAAGATTGTTTGTTATAACGCAAGAATAGCCGACTGACCTGTGTTTTGTTCACAGCTGAACAACCCTGATGCACTTTGATGTATGAAACCTCTAATGTAAAGTAAAGTGAAATTTAACATATTTATTTGCCCCCTTATAGGAAAATACATCCTCTGCATTTGACCCATCCTGGCGTTGGTACAACCTGTCAGGAGCTGAGCTAACCTTAGTTAGAATCAAGACCGTCTGGATGATTTTGTTTACTTTGTATGTCTTAGGCTGATGTGGAGACCTGGGCATCCAGAGGAAACAGTGAGAACATGCAAACTCCACCCAGAAGAACTCCATCTGTCCTGAAGTCAGACCTGCAAGTCCGTGGCCTCATGAGTTCTAGCCACTCAGCAGTACAGGGTAAGTACTGTGGGTAAGTGCTGTGTCCTGAATGGCAGCTAAGGTGGCACTAATGACAAAGGGGAATTATAGCCCTAATATTCTGTTTTTATCAGGGAAACAATACGCCTTTGGTTTGATCACTTGTTGACAGGAAACTCCCTCTGTACACTTTTGTAATAACACAAGCTTATACCCTAAAGCTATTAAGCACCAAATAAATACCGATTCATACTTTACAATGTTGGGTGCCTGTGATTACCACAACAGCCTTCAAAATAAATAAATGTAGTGATATGTGGAGTTGGTTCAGACTTGCTTATTGTGAGAGCTGTAGGGATGGCACTAAGATCTCCGGGTCTCTTTTGCGGATTTTGCCTCAGCACATAACAGCCACTTAGCTCTGCATTTTCCCAGGCGGAGACAACGCACCACGGTGGCAAGGCAGGCCACAGAGAGGGCCTGATTAAAGACTATAAGGGACAATGGAGGTCGGGGACAGCAGTGGCATTTTTCCATCCCCGCCACTGTCTCCTGGGGGGGACCAAGTATGTGGCGTGAAACGTTTGAATTATACCAGAATCTGTGGAATTCAGACGGAGGCACCGCGGAGAGGACCCTCGACCGGGGATCAAAGAGCTGAGAGAGGCAGTGTGGTGGACGTTGTGGTGGAGCCAGGCACAGAGCAGAGCCTTAAAGTGTGTGTGTGTTTGAGTGTGTGTGTATGTGTGCAAGACTGTAAAAAAGATCTATGCATGTTTAAACGTGAATCATGTTTTCTTTTGTGGTGTGTCTTATGGGCTTTCAGAGGCTTTAGGGAATTACTAATGCTTTTTAATACATTGGAAAAGTTTTTAAAAATCTAAGCAATGTTTAATTCACAATCCTTATTTCAGACTTTCTTTCTGTATTATTGCAGTTGTTGCGACTAGTGGCTGTCCAAAAAAAACAAAGACCTTAAGCAAACTAAGTTAAAGTCTTTAAATGGAAAGTTAATCAATTATTTAAGGCAGCAGAACAACTTGGCAGAGGGCCACCTCACAGCAGCTGGGTACTCTTTTTTTCTAGATTGAGGGCCAGGGTCTAGGACAAGAGAACCTGATCTGACATTTTCTTGATCTTAACTTTAAAATTTGATCAACTTTTTTTTGTATGACTTCTGGCTAGACATGTTATCTATAATTAGCTGATCCGGAGACGTCTACCCCTTTTCCTCAAGCTATCACATCCAGAAATACATACTGCCAGCCTTTTGATTATTGTATATTTAGAGTCAGTCTATGAAGGCTTCCCACACCGCACACTTCCGGCAGAGCTGACTGTCTTTGCCACATTTCCGCTGCTCACATCAAAGACTTCAACCAGGCTATATGCAGCCAACGTGACCTCAAACTAGTTTCTGTTTCAAAGAGTGACAGCGTATTTGGGTTCAACAACATACATGTAAAGCACACACAAGTGACCCAGTGGTAAAATATGTAAGGGAAGGGCTGACAGGAATTTATAATGTTAAAATATAAGGGGGAATGGCAGTTAAAAAACTTGTTTGCTGGTTTTGATGCTTTATATACATGATACATTTATATAATTTTATGATCAAACCTCTCCAAAAGCATGTTTAGTATTTCATTTTTGTAAAACATTGAGCTTTAGGCGGTTCCTTCTCAACCGGGTGCTCCAGTTTCCCCATCACCCTAAAAGCTGATCTGTAGACTAGTCTTCCAGGTGCTTTTGACTGAAACCTTGTATTTAAGATTGTTTATCCTAGAGCATAAAAATTAAAATACCCGGAGTACAATATTTGACATTCGTTAGGAAAAGAAAGAGGGCCCAAGGAAATATCTGCCATCTCATAACACTTTATATTCTCTCATAGCTGCTGAATCGTGTAAATCTTGTAGAGTATGCATCATCCTTTACCTCTGTCAATGCCCTCTTGTCTTGGGGAAAGTTGTAATGTGCATAAATTGTGGCTTGGTTGTGTAAGCTTGACCACTCTGCATCACATATTATTTGCGATTGCATGCTGCAGCCTCGTCCATCAATCTCTCCTGTCTTTTCTTGCACACTCACCATAATCCTCTTCTAGGAATGCTAAAAATGACCCGGAGGTTTGTTGGCGGCAGGTTTTTATGTGGGTTTTAGGAGCTTATGGCTGCTCTCGGGGACTGCCGTCAGACTGAGGTGTTGCCCTAAATGTTTGGATGATAAGGCCTAATCTGAGGTGTAAACTTATAAGAGGGATTTGTGCAGTGAGAGCTGTCAGGAGTAGGCAGACTGCAGGGAGGATGCACCAACTATCTGAGGGCTTTGTGAGTGTGCCCAGGGAATTTCTAGGGGCACAGCCAGATTGGACTATGTATTTGTCATGCAGAAGTATAAACTGGCCATTAAAACTAAAAAAGGGGGAGTTTATACACAACAGAGCAAGAAGTGACATTGGTGACCATGAAGCCACTATGTTTAATTATCAGGAGTACAAAAGAATAGTTTTAGAAGAAAGGAGGGTAAATGCACACAAAAGGCCTGAACCGTCTGGGACCTTCTACCTGTGAGGCAACTTTGTGCCACTGCGTACTAAACACTACAGACACTACACTACTCTTTACACACAAGTTAAACATTAGTCTACCATAAAAAAACTACTTTGGTTCTTCCTTTCCTCCAAATAAAATTTGTACTTTGACCAGGATTTTCTGGCTGAATGAGGATCTTAAACTGTGTCCAATTATATGGGCGATTGGGATTGTGAAAATTATAACATATCATACTGAAAATTACGTAAATCAAGGCAGATATAGTGGAGAAAATACTGTTAAAAAGGATGATCTTATCAGTAGTTTGGAAATGGTAAAGAGGTGGGATTTAGAAGTTTACACTTCTTCCCAGTCCCTTGCTGAGATACGCTGAGATACTATGTACTAAAAGTATTACTGTTGTTATTGATGCTGGATGTTTTCTGTTACGTGAAATTCATTCATTCATTTTTATGAAGCATGTAGATGTTTTGCGTAATAGTTCCTTAAACAAAAAGTTGCACGCTTTTTCTTTAGCTATTTATTTGTACTTCTTATTTTTGTGCGTAATCTTGTAAAACCACTTTTGCCACAGCCTTTAGGCTACCATGATGGTGTATGGCTCTTCCAGACAAAGAGTTAAAGGACATTTAAGGATTTAGACGCAACTATTTTTAGAAACATACATAAAAGCAGTAGGAGTGAAGCAGCTTCTCACTATAAAAATTAGTCCCTTCCATAAAGTTTGAATGATAGCCAGCTTCCGAGTCAAAGCACACACGGGAAAGTCGTTAGGTGGCTAATATTAGCAGTGTTATAAAGCCACCAGGCGCACGCTGCACGGCTGAGAGGGGTGCACACAGGATCAGCTCAGAGTTGTTTCATTTTTGACTTTCCCTTTCTTCTCCATCTCTCCCTGGGCCTCATAAAAGATTGGCTTGTGATGTGGCGGAGGAGCACAGTCAGAATGAAGTGATTATGGATAAGGGCCTTTGAGTCATGGCACCAAATGACATTCTTTAAAGCGCTTAAATATAGCAACCGTTGGCTCTTGCAGGTTTGTTGTTTGACTTGGGGGCATCTTCGGCCTCTTCACGCTCGAATCACAACCAGATTCTTATATAGCTTCTTTAATCTTGTCAGGGAAAATTGGCTTAGCGTGGGAACAAGGAGAATTCTTCAGGGATGCGTTTTGTTGTTTTTGAGAGATGTGCGCACATTGTTTTATTTATTTTCTCAGTTCATCCAGGAAGAGAAAGTGCCAGCTTGTGCCAAAACCTCATGAAGTGGAGATAAAAAGGAGTTGAGCAAGAGGGAGGGCAGCACGTCACGGCAAAGATACGGGCTGTCGGACGAAGAGAGCTTTACAAATGACAATCTCCAGGGGGAAGACTTGGAGGGTTAGATTGGTGGTGAGGGGGGCGGTACTGGGGGGATAGATGAGGGGGAAACATTCTCCACAGCCCACATTAAAGACATAAAAAAGAAAACAAACAGAAAAACATGTCTGACATAAAGAGGCTGGTTTCCGCGGCGACAGCACAATGGCTGCCTGTGGCTCTCGGGGCCCTCGCCGTCCCGTCTGGGGCTCGGCACCAGCGAAAGTCACCGCAGCAGTCCCAGCCATCAGCCTGTATGTATGTGGGAACAGCCATGAAAGAGCGACCACTCCGCAGCTACAAAAGACCCCTTCTGCTGCTGCCCTCACCCTTAGCCCAGTGTTTGACTTCACACAGGGCAGCGGATGGACAGGGAGGTGACTGGCAGCCCCGGGGTGTCAAAATGTTGTAGCTGGTAATGTCCACTGGGCCCCCAAAACAGCCCTTTTCAAACCTGTACTGCCACATTGACCTCAAAGTTTATCTTCCACTCCACACTTGGTTGAAGGCTTCCACCTTGCACATCCCTATTTAATGCTCTATCCCGCCTGCTCTATGTCTTTGGGGGAGGAGAAGGTCGTTTGGGTCATAATCTGGTCATGACCCAAAAGAATTTGAGTGGCTCCTGACTTTTTTTGGCTCATTTTAAAAAAAAAAAATGTATTTGACGTAGGCATAGAAATGCTAGCACTCTCGCCTCAAAGCAAGTCTCCCGGGGGGTTTGACTCCCAGGTCTTTCTGAATCTCCGTGGGTTTCTTCCTAGCCCTCCGTTTTCCCCCATCAACTCAAAGCATGCACAATAGATCAAATCCTCCAGCTAAGGTTGTCCTGACCAAGGCTAGCTGAAGATCTGCGGATCCGTCCTCGGGCTGCTCCTGACAAGTTATCCCAGAGGCAAACGCAGGGGGCAAAATTTCTAAAAGGGACAATAAAGTGTATCTTAACCATAACCTTTACATGGATTACACATGTTGAAACATTTGTCTGTTAGTTATAAGATGCTATCATTGTGAGATCTTTTTTGAGGAATGTACTTGTTGCATTCAAGTTATAAAGGTATTTCCCTTCAATAAAAAACAAAATACATAGTAACTACAAACAAATATTGATCCTTTGAATGTCAATAAACAAATCAGATTCCATAGATTTTGTGTTAAAGCCAGTCTTTATTCATCTATTTCTCAGCTTCTATAATAGGTCTGTCCTTGCTATTTCACGCAGACCTGTAGCATTTGACATGGACAGTCTGTGATTAGATGTATGCACTGTGTCCAATTCAGTGGTCCGTAGTTTATTAACACTTCATTCTGCCCAATAAGACCATAAACGCACAAAGGACAGTCCCTGGCTCAGTCCTGGCTCAGTGGAATGTGTCGTAGATCTGTGTCTGTACCGTCCATCTTGAGGAGAAGACAAGAGGACAGCACAGCCAGGCATTCTTACTGTACATGTCCCATCAACCACTGTCCCTTTAGTCTGGAAGGCACTGGAGAGGACATTCCACACTGCTGCCAGTTCCCATGCCAATCCAAGCCAAGCCAATAGTTGGGCACCCACTGAATACAACTGTTGGAATTTAGATGGGTTTATACTGTAGAAATCCATCCCTAATTGATT